>OY293313.1:19763004-20338941 GCA_958502075.1 Orchestes rusci | reverse complement strand
ATATGAACATGTACGTGAAGCTGTTACAAGACAAGGTGGACAAGGGGGAGAAGATCGTACCATTGAAGAACTATTGTGGGGCGTTTGTGAAACCGAAAGGTCTGGTGATGAAGACCAAAACTAAGCCAGTTACACGGAGGAGGAGGGGGTTGATTTACTTGAAGAACCTGGAGCAGCGGGAGATTTTGAACGTGGAGCTGGAGGACTTTGGAGAGGGTTATTCGTTGAAGTCTAATGGTAACTTCGTTAACTTCTATAGATCACAATTACATAAGAATTATTTTAGGAAATACCTTGTACACGTTGCCACAGGATAGTGTGGTAATCAACTGTAGTGGCCCTCCTAAGAGCTTGCAATGGACATTTTACCCCTACATGTCCAAAAAAGGTATTATAAACGTTGCCAAATCTCCTATTAATGTCAGATTTCAGCTCAAATCCTCCCTGTCACCACCAATCACATTGCCATCAACGACATCACCATAAAAAACTCAGGAAACTACACTTGCTCCAGAGAGTCCACCTCGGAGGTGGTTTCTTGGAGGGAGCTGGAGCTGGTCACCTTCCCCACTTACCAAGTTAGCATGAATATCTTCTACGAGATCAACGATACGTGCAGCCTCAAACTAGGGGATGGTTTGTACTCATACCTACCCACCTTGGCCACTCCTCTTATGTGTGGGGAAGTGGGAGGCTGTGAGGTGGAGATGGATAGACCCAGATGTCTTATTAGGGTGAGCGGGAGGAGGTTTATATGCTGATGTGTATTGGTCTTATGGTCTTTTATAGGAGGATGACAATTACTTCAACGTGACCATCAAGGTGAAGCTGGTGAGTGAGCTGGCGCAGGTTGATAACTGCAACGTGAACTGTAAGCTGAAGTTTTACGAAAATGTCCTCAACATGGTCTACCTCAATGCTAGGGTTTTCAATAGGATGGCCGGTAAGCTAAGTTTTCCCAAAACCCCATCTAAGTCTACTTGTAGTAACATCCGAGCTACCTGGAAGCGACAAAATCATCTTCACTCCCACCAATGTGAAGCAGGACAGTCCCGTCTACATCAAGCCCCCCAAAATAACTGCCTCCTGCCAGGGGGGCTTTGGACTTGAAAGTGACAGACGAAGAGTATGTGTGGTATGTCCTCCAGAAACCTACAGCAAACCAGAAGAAGCCTTCTGCCGCACGTGTCCTCCAGGGCAGTACCAAGACGAGCCCGGCAGCAGCTCGTGCACGAAATGCCAGTCTCCAGTGGACAACAAAATGTGCCTGAGGATGATTTACTCGGATACGAAACTTTTCAAAATTTACGTGGCTGTGGCTTTTGGGTCTTTGGTGCTTCTGGTAATAGTGGCAGCGGTGTGGTCGAGTGGACGAGAGAATTTCGACCAGAAAATCGGCTATGAGGGGTCTTTGAGGCATAGAGCGTCGTTCAAGCGGAAAGATAGAGACGTGGAGTGGGCGGCTACTAGGCCTCTGTTGCCACCTGAACTGCCTCCTTTTGATTTTTAAGGACTAGTGTAGGTTGCAATTTTTTTAGTTTTTATGTAGTAAAGTATTATGTCTCTGTGGTTTGCGTTTTCATTTGGAGGTAACTGGGTGACGTCATCAATCTTGAGTGAGGGAACTTAGTGACGTCATCGTGGCTATTGGTATGTTACGTTAGACTACACAAGATGATATGGAGTGGACATTGAATGTGTCAGGCAAAAACCTTTATTCACATCAGAATTCATGTTTTTAAAAACTCCAAATCGAGGGGTGATGTCTGAGGTTTTTTTTATGAGAAAAAAAGGGCAGCCTGTATCCCAAAAGTGAAAAAAAACAAAATTCGTAGTTTTTTAAACTCCTCAAGCAAAATTTCGAATTTTCTATTATACATGGTGATTTTGGAAGGTTTTTTCTAATTTATATTTGGTTTGTTATGTGGTTTTGAAAATTTGTTTGTAGTGCGTATGTGGAAATTGTTATATTTCATTCTCCATCCTGTATAAAACTTCCCACGCAAAATCTCGAATTATTTCAATAAAACATTTTAATTTTTTCGGTTTTGAAAAAGTGTCTGTTGCGCAAACAAGAAAATTATTCTATTTTATTCTCGACCCTGTATAAAATTTCCAAGCAAAATTTCAAATTTTCCATTATACAGGTTAATTTTGGAAGGTTTTTTCTAATTTATTATTTTCTTTATTTTTGAAATTGATTGCATTTTTGATGTCATGTAGTTTAGATTTTTTTTTGTAGTGCGAATGTGGAGATTGTTATATTTTATTCTTGACCCTGTAAAACAACCTTCAAGCAAAACTTCGGACTTTCAAATACATATACAAATACAGAGTGAATTTGAAAGGTTTTTACAAA
This sequence comes from Orchestes rusci, assembly GCA_958502075.1. Taxonomy (NCBI): domain Eukaryota; kingdom Metazoa; phylum Arthropoda; class Insecta; order Coleoptera; family Curculionidae; genus Orchestes; species Orchestes rusci. The sequence continues at coordinate 20,336,582 of OY293313.1, read as the reverse complement.
TTTATATATTTTTTTTTGAAATTTAGTTTATTTTTAATGGTGTTATGTGGCTCTAAAACTGTGTTTGTTGTACGAATGTGAAAATTGTTAAATTTTATTATCGACTTTGCATGAAACTCCCCAAGCCAAATTTCGGGTTTTCAATTATGCCAGGGTGATTTTGGAATAATTTTTCCAACTTATAGATTTTCTTTCTTTTTCTGTCACCGATGATCTATTTCTCTACAAACGGTATCTCTTGGAATTTGTCGGTCAACGTGAGGGATTTCGAGTAACGAAAAAAAAATGATAACTTTTTTTAAATATCTCATGAACCAATCTTATCGCAAAAGTGAAAAAAACAAAATTTATACATTTTTGAATTCTATCCAAAAAGTGCTTTTTGGCATTTTTCGTTGAACGTGAGGGTTTTCGAGTTACAACAAAAAAACAAGATAATTATTAGTTTTCCTCAAATATCACATGAACGGCCAATCAAAGCTCAAAAGTGCAAAAACCAAAATTTATAGATTTTTCAACTCTACAGTGTCCACTGCCATATTTCGTTTAACATGAGGGTGTTCGAGTTACGACAAAAAACTACAATTTTTAGATTGATTTGCGTTTGTGTTGAGTTTCGTTGAGTTAAGACGAAAAACCGATAATTTTTTGTTTTTCTCAAATACCTCATGAATGTATTTCCTGGCATTTTTCGTTAAACGTGAGGGTTTTCCAATAAAGACAAAAAAACGATAATTTTTAGGTCGCGTTGCGTCGAGTTACGACAAAAAAAAACGTTAATTTTTATTTTTTCTCAAATAACATCTCATGAACGTAGTTCAAAAGTGAAGAGAACAAAATTTATAGATTTTTCAATCCACTACAGAAAAATCGCAATCACAGTGAGGGGTGAAAAACAGACCCATTTTTTACCAGATATTCATACAAAATTCACCCCACGAACTTTTAGCCAACACAAAATTGTCACAGATTGCCTGACACTGAAACACCCAGTAGCGCGTCCATACAACATGACATCTACACATCACCAAGCTAGCCATAACCCTACTTAAATCCATAACATAACCACACAATCTCCCCCAAACATTTTCGACCAAATATGTGGAAAAACACCATTTTCACCCTATCCAGAGCCCTGGCAGATGCCTCTTTGCGTGATGTATTATCCAAACAATCAATTAGGGTAAATAACATCATCCCACTACCAATTATGTCACGATAAACAACCTTACAGACAACATACATCCTAAAAAGGAAGTTTCCAGCCCCCCTGCACAAGAAGGGCAATGCCCCTAAAACCCTCAGATCCCGTCATTACATTTACGAACTGATTAAAGACACTTCAGTGGAAAAACAGCCCAATATTGAGGTTATTTTGACCTCTTATGTGGACGGGTTGGGTAATGTGGGGGAAAAGGTGTCTGTGAAGCCCCAGTTTGCCTATAATAAGTTACTATTGCCTGGATTAGCGATTTATGCTAGTCCTGAGAATGTGGAAGCGTACCGCGATGAAATAGCAAAGAGTGAGAATAAAGTGAGGTATAGTTCACCGAATGCTTTGTTGGTAAGTTTTTGTCTAAATCATAAAGATGGGGCTGTGATTTTTATACCAGATGATGAAAACCCTGCAAAGGATAACCTTATCGGTGGTAATGAACAAAGACCACCCCTGGACTTTGCAACCCTGGCACATCAAAACCTCCTTCCGAAAGTGTGGTTATGTTGTTCCAGATGACGCTATAACTTTGCCAGATAAACTCATCAAAGGTCCAGACATGGATTTGGAGAATAAAGAATTTTTCGTCACCGTCACGGTTAGTATTATTTGAAACTGTGGCTCCGGCTACCCGCGAGTGACGTCACCAGGATCACTATTAGGACCGCCCCTTTTTTTAATTGATTTTTTTATCAGATAAATAGAACGGAAAAAGTTAACGTGAGATGCAGGGTGCACCATTGGAGTACGGAAGTTGTGGACAGGATACCCCATGTGGAGAAGTTCTGGGAAGATGAAAGTGAACCTGTTTATCAGGAGTTTGAAAATGTTTTGGCCGAGATTCTCAAAAAACCGACTAGAATGAAGCAAGCTCAATAAAATTATGCTTATTAGGAAGGTTGTTTTATTTTGTTTCGAAATATAGACAGGAATTTTTAAACTTGATCCTACTTTGGCGTAGAACCGACAACATCGAATGTAACCAAAGTTTGTGACAGATTTGTTTGTTATTCCGGTGTAGGATAGTGTAATGCAGAACGATGGTGTAACTTATGGCTGCCAGTGTAAAGGAAATTCACAAAACGCGTTAGTACATTTAGTGCAGATATTCTAACCTAAAAAACGGACATGTTACAATCAAATCCACACTGAGTGTAGCGGTGTAGAAAAGTGTAAACTCGAAAATTTTATCCTAAACAAGCCTATAAAAAATGTTTTAATCTAGAAAAACGCTATTTGAATTGACTTTTTTGTCGATTTTTTCTTGTTGAACTTCAAATTGCTTTTTTGAGAAATGGCGCATTTGGTGTCCCTTCTTTATGGTTCCTCACCAACTTTCAAAAACTTAGTATTCGCTAGACGATCACCACATACTTCTTCGTTCGTTTCTCTACCAAAATAGTTTTTTTTTAATCTAATATTCTTGAGATAGTTCCAGAAAAATAATACAGAGGCTTCTGGAGTTACTGCACGTGCTTCTAACGTTTTCTTCATTATTCATTTTATCACGCAGCCGAGGTCTGAGCGAGATTTTGTGAAAACTGAACCCGTCGCATCGGTTATCCTCGTATCATTTTTTTCTACGCCGTCGGAAAATAGTATATTATTTTATATGAAGGCGCGAAAAGTAATTTTTCCTCCAAATAAAATATGCTATTTTTTCTCCAAATGTCGACAAATTTATAATTTATGCAAAAACATGATGTTTTCAAATTGCCATGAATATAGCTTCGGGCGGCGGCGCCAGGCTCGCGTTTCCGTTGTCACGGTTACTTTTCCTCCGGCGGAGGAAAAGTAAAACTTTGCGGCCGAAACTCAGTCGAACAATGTCCGTTTTACTGACGTATAAGAAAAACTCTCTTTTTCATTACCGCTGTTTTCTGTTGTAAAGTGAAACCCTTCGGTTAAAACTTCGTTCACACGCCGGCGCCGCTCCTTCACAATTATTTGCTAATCATCACCTACCGTTAATTTTGCGTAAATTATGATTGCGACTTTGAATCTCCGCCGGAATTCAATTTAATTTATCTACTGGTTGGAAACCAGTCACTGTAATTACTTTTGGACAATAGACTGATTAATTCATCTCCTACCAACACCCGTGAGTGTGGCCTGTAAAGACGTCGGTTAATATGGATCGTGAATGCACGATTTTAGAAATTTTATATTTTTTTTTTTATAATAGTTGAACAATTATTGTACCAAATTACTGAAAAAAGATTCTTTAAAAAGTGAAAGTATATTCAATTGATGAAAACTCGACCAAGCGGGTGAAAGAGAGTATGAAACAATAATTGACGAATAGGTACTCAAGCAATTGAAAAGAAAGAAAATTATTAAAAACATTACTGTGGAAAAACTACAATAGATCAATCAATTGACAAAAAAAAAGTGACAAAGATTTTTTTTCCAGTACTAAATGTTTCTATCGTTATATTCTATCAACGTTTGTTACTGTGAAAAATATCTACGAATTTGTTTTTTCTTCCATTTTGCGACGCCTTGTATATTTTCAAGGGGGTTATGGAGGAGTTTTGGTATATTCTTGTTGAAGCTGATTCCTCAACTGACGTTTGAATCAACCCTCTATCCTCCTTCCTACGGCAGTTACGGTGAAAAATATCTAGGGAGTTGTTTTTGTTGAAACATGAAATCTCTCTTTTGCGACGCCTTGTATATTTTCAAAGAGGTTATGGAGGAGTTTCGGTATAATCCTATTGAAGCTGCTTCTATTGCTAACAATTTGACGTTTGAATCAATCCTCTATCATCATTTTCAAGAAAGTTACTTTAAAAAATGCCAAGGAAGTTATTGTTAAAACTTGAAACCTTTACTTTGCGACGCCTTGTGTATTTTCAAGGAGGTTATGGAGGAGTTTTGGTATATTTTTTTTGAAGCTGATTCCTTTACTGACAATTTGACGTTCGAATCAACCCTCTATCATCATTCTTACGAAAGTTACGGTGAAAAATATCTAGGGAGTTGTTTTTGTTGAAACATGAAATCTCTCTTTTGCGACGCCTTGTATATTTTCAAAGAGGTTATGGAGGAGTTTCGGTATAATCCTATTGAAGCTGATTCTATTGCTAACAATTTGACGTTTGAATCAATCCTCTATCATCATTTTCAAGAAAGTTACTTTAAAAAATGCCAAGGAAGTTATTGTTAAAACTTGAAACCTTTACTTTGCGACGCCTTGTGTATTTTCAAGGAGGTTATGGAGGAGTTTTGGTATATTTTTTTTGAAGCTGATTCCTTTACTGACAATTTGACGTTCGAATCAACCCTCTATCATCATTCTTACGAAAGTTACGGTGAAAAATATCTAGGGAGTTGTTTTTGTTGAAACATGAAATCTCTCTTTTGCGACGCCTTGTATATTTTCAAAGAGGTTATGGAGGAGTTTCGGTATAATCCTATTGAAGCTGATTCTATTGCTAACAATTTGACGTTTGAATCAATCCTCTATCATCATTTTCAAGAAAGTTACTTTAAAAAATGCCAAGGAAGTTATTGTTAAAACTTGAAACCTTTACTTTGCGACGCCTTGTGTATTTTCAAGGAGATTATAGAGGAGTTTTGGTATATTTTTTTTTGAAGCTGATTCCTTGACTGACAACTTGACGTTCGAATCAACCCTCTATCATCATTCTTACGAAAGTTACGGTGAAAAATATCTAGGGAGTTGTTTTTGTTGAAACATGAAATCTCTCTTTTGCGACGCCTTGTATATTTTCAAAGAGGTTATGGAGGAGTTTCGGTATAATCCTATTGAAGCTGATTCTATTGCTAACAATTTGACGTTTGAATCAATCCTCTATCATCATTTTCAAGAAAGTTACTTTAAAAAATGCCAAGGAAGTTATTGTTAAAACTTGAAACCTTTACTTTGCGACGCCTTGTGTATTTTCAAGGAGGTTATGGAGGAGTTTTGGTATATTTTTTTTGAAGCTGATTCCTTTACTGACAATTTGACGTTCGAATCAACCCTCTATCATCATTCTTACGAAAGTTACGGTGAAAAATATCTAGGGAGTTGTTTTTGTTGAAACATGAAATCTCTCTTTTGCGACGCCTTGTATATTTTCAAAGAGGTTATGGAGGAGTTTCGGTATAATCCTATTGAAGCTGATTCTATTGCTAACAATTTGACGTTTGAATCAATCCTCTATCATCATTTTCAAGAAAGTTACTTTAAAAAATGCCAAGGAAGTTATTGTTAAAACTTGAAACCTTCACTTTGCGACGCCTTGTGTATTTTCAAGGAGATTATAGAGGAGTTTTGGTATATTTTTTTTTGAAGCTGATTCCTTGACTGACAACTTGACGTTCGAATCAACCCTCTATCATCATTCTTACGAAAGTTACGGTGAAAAATATCTAGGGAGTTGTTTTTGTTAGAACCTAAAATCCTTACTTTGCCACGCCCTCTATATTTTCAAGGAGAATCACAAGAAACAGGTTCCAAATTTGACAAAAAAATAAACTGAAAAAAGTAAAACCGAATTAAAATAAAGAAAGAAACTCCTGATTAGAACATTTCCAAAAAAGATCAAAAATAGGTTTCAAAGATAAAAAACAAGAATTTAAAATAAAGAAACCAGGTTGCTCCAGTCCTGAAAACTTAAAGAAAAAAGAGAAAAACAAAATTACTAATAGATGTCAATACAAAAACTGTAAAACATACCAGCTGAAAAAAAAAAACCACAACAAATCATGAAAAAAAAAGGGCCGACAAAAAAAATCTTTCTAATAAAAAAAAAAGTCGTAAACACAAACAAAAACATTCTTGCCTTGCAAAAATTCATACAAAACTAACCTTTTCAAATACTTACCATTTTCTTTTTCGTTCTTCGTTCTCCACACCAAAACACACAAAGATAAAATCGCCCAAAGAATGAACAACTGCCCATTCTCCAAAAAACAACCGATTCAATCCCGAATTGACCGCCCCTCAAAGAACCCAAACGACAACTGCCTTTGGTTTCTCCAACCTCCAACTCACCTCTGCTTAACCTACTTAATATAACGTCCATAAACCAAAATACCTACTTTTCCACATTATCCTCGTCCTTGACATCAGCAGTGCCATTCTCCCCATCTTTCAACTTCTCCTCCACATCCAAACACGTGGTCTTCAGCTGATGAAACTTTTGCAAAGTCTTGAAGCATTTCTCGCACATAATCGGATCGTCTGTCAAATTGAACTTCAAGTCTGGCAAGCATAACGAAAGCATGCTTTCCAGGTAAGCATCAGGACTGGATGGTTTGAGTTTGGTGAAAGTGTCGCACTCGATGGTGCTTAGGCAGGTGCGACAGATTTTATCCGCACTCAAGTTGGTGAGGATCTTGTTGATGGGAAGATTGTAGTTTTTTTCGGTTGAATTTTCTAGGAGTTTCTTTTGTGTGTCGTGACATTGGAGTTTGAAGTTGTTTAACTCGTCTATGATTGAGGAACATTGGTTGCATATTACGGGGTCGTCAGGTATGTCCAGGTTCTGGAAGGTAATCATTGATCGAAACATTGTACAAAAATTTGTTTTTTTTTCTTGTTTTATTCAACAGAAATGATAAATCCCATGTTACACAACTTGGCAACAATGTTATGGATGCGAGCTGTCTGTCATTCCAAATTCCCGCCCACAACAAATCAGGATTAAAAGAGGTTATGTTATGACCCCAACGCTTGACAAATCTCTTTTTTGAGTCCACTCCGTTATTAACGTTTTAATCTCTGCGCATGCTTAGTACAGCGGAGAACGCTGATTTACATTTAATTCCACTTTGAAGTGGAAGTGACAGATTTCCGCTTGCTAAATGGAAATCATATTATGATACCATCTATACTTGGCATAACCGTGACTTTGAGCACAAATTCAATATTGATGGTGGCATATGATTCCCGTTTGGCAAGCGGAAATCTGTCACTTTCACGTGAAATTGAATGTAAACCTTACACAATGCTATTTGGTAAGAATTTTGTATTAACGGACATTTGGATATCCATGTTGGATATCTATTAGATATCCTATGGATGTTTTGTGCTGTCTGGGATGACACCCTGTATAAAATGTTTTTGCTGAGAAAAATGTACAACCAAAAATATCGATAGACGCGCGGAACGCCTATCCGAGCGTTTTTCGAAATCGTCCAAATTCATTTATAATTATCAAATTTATTCAATTTGGCTGTTTAACACTGTAGAGTTTGTATATTTTGGAGTTTATTTGTTATCGATTTGTTCTTAGTTTGGGTTAGTTGCTGTTGGTTGGATGTTTTTTGCAGTAAGATAAGAGGGTTCTAACTTTTCCGACAGCAAACTTCCGGGATTTTGTAGGAAAATTGTTCTTATGTAGATGATGGATTATTGATGAGAAAATATTTGAAAATACGTGAAATGTAAAAAATGTAAGGGAGAGTAGAATAAACAAAAATAGAATATTGTACTGTCGTACAAAATTGCCACAAAAAATCAACAAAAAACTACGAATATTCTGTCTAAACTTACAGCTTCAGGAATCACATTATTAATAATGCATTTGTAAGGATCCACAAGCTTCCTAAACTCATTTTCCTTGGGTTTTTCTTGGCACAATCGGCAAATTTCCATGATTTCAGCAATTTACGCGCTTGACTCGCTCGACAGAAAAAAACGGGGTACAACGTTGTTGTGGCCGCTTTATACTCGTTCACAATGCTATCTGAACATAATAATACGGGATTTTACGTATTTTTTGGATAATTCAGTCTATTTTGTTGGAAAAATAACGGAAGTTTGTTTACAGAAAAAAAAACCTTATTTTGTTTGGAATGAACTGTCATTAATTTTAGGGGGCGCTGCTTGAAATCGATAGGATTTTTGACAAGTGACTGTGTACTGTGTAGCTCTTTTGAAGTCCATCAACATTGAAGCGCTGTTGCCGTGGAGAACACTACTTCTCCATTTCACAGTATTTTCAGGTGTTTGACCAGTTTTTTATTTTTAGATAACTCCATTGCTTGTTTCTACGTTGGCTAAATTTTTGTTGTTTGAAGAGAATTTTAGTTAGCTTTTTTTACATTTACACACAGTTTTTTTCGTTTTGTGTGGCTTTTAATTTATTCACTTTTTTTTAGCATCTTTTTTGCTTGTTTCATATGATTTCCATTTTTGTGGTTTTAAGAAAATTTTAATTGGCTTTTTCAGATTTATACACAGTTTCTTTCGTTTTGTGCGGCTTTCACTTTATTCACTTTCTTTTGTTCTAATTTTTGCCACGCTTATTTTTTAGTTTTGACGGAATTCTAATGCACCATATTTCTTGTGCGATGTTTGGTTTTTTATATCCACTTTGATTTTTTAAAACGTCTCCAATTATTTACATTATGTATATGCTACCATCCACATTGAAATTGGTGTAAGCATGGCTTTGAACACAAATTCAATGTAGATGGTAGCATACGATTCCCATTTTCCAAGCAAAAATCTGTCACTTCCACTCAATTCGAAGTGAAATTTAGTGTAAACTGTACATTGGACCTACGCTTACTTTTTCTGTTTTGGCGGAACTTTAATTTGCTTTCATATACATTTATTCTTCTAGATTTCAGTTCTTATATCCATTTTGGTATTGCTTTATTTAAGCTATTGTTTAAACCTAGTTATTTCACTTTTTTTTTAATAACTGTATTCGAATTCGCTTTTTTCACTTTTTGCGCCACTTATAGTTTCTTTAACTTGATTTTTTTACCATTTTGTTCAACTTTTCAACATATTTTAACCTTCGCTTATACAGGGTGTCCCAGCAAGGGTGGCCACCGGCCATATCTCGGAAACTACTGAACCTAAAAGTTCAGGAAAAAAAATATGATCACTAAAGTGGCCACGAGAAAATGCTGGAAAATATCTTTAACTTCGAAATTTTGCCGCTAGGGGGCGCAATCAAAGCTTAAATATTAAAATTCGAAATTTCTCCGGAAATTCTGAGATTGAGGTATATCTTTATCAACATGGTTAGAAAACCTAGACAATTTCACGTCTTTTTGGTACAAGGCTCATTGGCGTACCGATCTTCGTGTGAGTAGGGGAAGGTAGTGAAAGTGTAATTGTTCAAGTGACTGTAACTTATAAACGACTTGTCCGATATTGTTGCGTATAGGCTTGTTTGGAAGATAAATGTGAGTACTTTCGTATATCCTATCCAGTGATGCGTGATTGTCTCCAGAAAAGTTGCTGGAAGGCGTAATTTGAATTAAAAACTGTTATTTTCGTTTCACCTCAAAAATTTAAATGGTACGGTATAATTCTGATAACAGAATCGAAATGAAGATCAAATTATTTACAAGAAAAAACCTTAAAAAAAAAAAAAAAAAAAAAAAAAAACCTTCAAACATTAAAATTTACATGATTTGGACTAGTTATTATCATCAGAATTATACCATACCATTTAAATTTTTGCGGTAAAATGAAAAACACTGTTTTTAATTCAAATTACGCCTTCTAGCAACTTTTCTGGAGACAATCACGCATCACTGGATACGATATACGAAAGTACTCACATTTATCTTCTAAACAAGCCTATACGCAACAAAATCGGACAAGTCGTTTATAAGTTACAGCCACTTGAACAATTACACTTTCACTACCTTCCCCTACTCACACGAAGATCGTTACGCCAATGAGCCCTGTACCAAAAAGACGTGAAATTGTCTAGGTTTTCTAACCATGTTGATAAAGATATACCTCAATCTGAGAATTTCCGGAGAAATTTCGAATTTTAATATTTAAGCTTTGATTGCGCCCCCTAGCGGAAAAATTTCGAAGTTATAAATATTTCCCAGCATTTTCTCGTGGCCACTTTAGTGATAATTTTTTTTCCTGAACTTTTAGGTCCAGTAGTTTCTGAGATATGGCCGGTGGCCACCCTTGCTGGGACACCCTGTATACGGCTTTATTCGATGTTGGGGTTTTCATTTTAACATGAGGCATGACTTGATAAAAGCAGAAGCAAATTTTTCAAGTAACATTTTCTCGAAAACTCAAAAATAATAAAAAAAAACAATCACATCATATCAGATTTTGCCATGCATCAAAATTCAAAATAACTTTTATTTCTTTAAACGAAAACTGTTCGTCGTCAGAATAAATGTCAAGAGATCAAAATAACTCCAAAATGAATGAGTATTTCCAAAATAAAATGGATTTTAAGAAAAAGCAGTGGCGTACCATTTTTTTATTTAAAAAAATTCAATACAAATCAATGTTCGAACGCCACTGGTATCGGTAGTTTTTAAAAACTTTTACATCAAAGAATGTAATTTATTGGTCAAAAGAAATTTTCAAAATTTTGTGGAAATATCTAGAGTTGTAGGAAAGTTTATGACAAAAAAGGCATTCTTTTCTTAAAACTTCAACACCCTGTATCTTGGAAACGGAGCAATTTCGAAAATGTTTTTTTAAAAAAATTGCCATTTTCTTACATTCTATACAGTGTTGAAAGGAAAACCCCTTCAACTTCAAACACATCCTGTATATTTTCTCTGATATAAACGCAATTTTAATTAACCTTCTTTCACAAGTCTTGTCAGTTTCCTTTTTTTTGCGACCTTCACTTTTGATATTGATCTTCTACACTTTGTAGCAATTTTTACAATTGTTTCGCTTATTATTTTTTGGTTTTAACAGAATTTTAATTCGTTTTCTTTAACTTTCACATTTATTGACAGTTTTTTTTTTGCGACTTTAAGTTGTCATCATCTTCATCTTGTTATTGATCTCTTTCACTCTCAGCTACTTTTTTTGCTTATTTGCTTATTGTCGCACTTTTTAACTGAATTTGATTTTTTTTATTTTAAAAGAAATCGAAATCGCTTTTTTTCAAGTTTTTAACTTGTTTAATTTGTATGTGTCTTTTAGTTATTATTTTTATTTTGTTATCAATTTTTCAACTTTTCATCATTTGAAAAAGTAAAAATACTTGCAGATGGCGCAACATACAATATATGTAGAGTCATATTGATATCAGATTTGAATATCTTATTTTATGTCAAAAACATCCTGGGTAACGATTTTTGTTAAATTATCGCAATTATTAGAAAATGTATTTGAATAAAACAAAAATAGAAATTAAAATTTGTCACTCTGTATCCCGCAACCATATGTTATACACAGCAAACTAATATTTTTTTAAGTGTAAAATATACTGTTGTAAAACTTCAACGTGATTTCGGGACACCCTGTATTTTCACTGATATGAACGGAATTTTCACATTTCTTGCCAGTTTTTCTTTTTGTGCGTCTTTCAGTTTTATATCATCGATTTTTTAGTCTTCGTAGTGTCTTTTTCAATTGTTTCGAGAGTTTTTGTTTTCAAACGGCTTTCAGTTATCTTTATCTTCATTTCATTATTGTCTTTTTTTTACTTTCAAGCAACTTTTTGGCTTGTTTTAACCGCGTCTTACTTTTCAATTGAATTTGAATTTCCCTTTTTTGATCGATTCCAAGAACGTTTTCTCTTGTTTTATTCAACAGAGTATCCCTTCTTTGTGCCATTCATCTTTTAATCTGTTCACTGTTTAGCTCTTTTCCTTCAATTTCATAATTTTTGCTCCTGAATAAGTTTACTTTCATTTGGGCCTATGCAGGAACACTCTTGACAATAGTCAACATTGAAAACTTGACGTAAAATTGAAATTTGACAGACGTATCAATATTTTCAGCGTTCTGGAGTATGGTATCATGAGACCATTCCAGTTTGGTCTGTCATTAACGTCACTTGCAGCTCGCCGATTGGCTGAATGGGACGTTAATGACAGACCAAACTGGAATGGTCTCATGATACCATACAACAGAACGCTGAAAATATTGATACGTCCGTCAAATTTCAATTTTACGTCAAGTTTTCAATGTTGACTATTGTCAAGATTGTTCCTGCATAGGCCCAATTGTCAGTTTTCTCCAATATTGTTCTATGCAGTGCTTTTGTCAAGTTGAGCAACGTGTATGTATATGACAACGCTGTGCTAGATTGACATATTGTGCGTCAGTCAGCATGCCATAGCTATAGCTACGTATAGCTAAGCTACTCTGGCAAAAGTATTTGATTTTCACTTTCACAACACAACAACCATAACCAAAATAAAATGTTAAATCATCATATTCGCTATATAAGTAGCAGTGACCTAAAACCCTCATACAGAAATGTACTCAATATAAATAAACGATAAACCTGCAAAATTGTCTATCAATTCGCACTATAAACACATTATCCTCGTCCATGGCATTCCGTCAAAAAAAAACTTCTTTTGCAGATACTTGCCCCTCTTGGACCACGTGAAACTAGAGCATGAAATCAAAATCGAGCCAGAAGACGAGTTCTTCGCGGAGGACCCTCAAATCATTCACATTCAGGTATAAGCCTCCATTTCCTTACAATTACAATCCAGAATTCTTCTCCAGCCATCATACCCCTGCCCAACTTGCCACAAACACTTCAACAACTGCTGGAACCTGGAACGGCACAAACTCACGCACACCGGCATAAAAAAGTACCAATGCTTCAACTGCGGCACGCGCTACTCCCAGAAATTCATCCTGGAAAAGCACATCATGACCGTGCACCTAAAACTGCGGCCTTACCAGTGCGACCTGTGCCCTAAAGCCTTCTCAGGCAAAAGCAACTTAAATGACCACATCAAAACCCACAAAGGCATACGACCTTATGAGTGCGGCCTTTGTGGTCATTGCTTCTCGCAGAAGAGCAACATGAAGAAACACATCCAATCACACTCTGGAAAGAAAAACTTTCCATGTCTTGAGTGCAACAAGAGGTTTACAAACAAGTACAACCTCAATTCGCACATGGAAGTGCACAACGGGGACAAGCCGTACTTCTGCGACTTGTGTCCGGAACAGTTTAGACACTCTATGAACCTCAAAGTGCACAGGATGGTGCACTTTGGGAAGAACCCATTGGTTTGCAAGGTGTGCGGCATGAAGTTTATGCACATTTCAGGATTAAATAGCCACGAAAAGACGCATTTGGGGGTGAAACCCTTCGCTTGTCCGGTGTGTCATAAGAGGTTTGTCAAGGAAAATATAGTGCAGAGTCATATGACTTTGCACACCGGGGAGAAGCCCTTTGAGTGCTTTTTGTGCCACAATAGGTATGCTGATAAGTCCAAGTTGAATTATCACCTAAAGAAGAAGTGCCTCAAGGGGTTGGGGTTGTCGATTAGTGTCCGCTAGTCTGGTTGTGTTATAGAAACGAATCTAGTCATCATGGTTGTTTAATAGAGTTTTACTGGTAGATGGTTGTTTGTTAGGTTCATTCCTCATGAGTATTGGCATGCCGGGTGACGTCATAAGTAATATGACAGTTGCAACTGAGGTTAGGTGTTTACTGACAGTGCTAGCAAGATTCCGTCACTAGGGCGCAGCGTGTAAAACGTTGGGTCAGTAAGTGGGAACCGGTCCGGTGTTGGGTTCGAACCCCAGCAATGGCAATTAATAGACCGTGAAACGTCGACTGTCTGGTATTTTAGCGGCACCAACACGGAAGAGTGGAAAAGGTATAGCTGTCCTCCCTATTCACGCCGGTAACCAGGCCGGGGAGAATTGGATATTCTCGTAGGAAACGAAGGACAAAGATACACACTCGCCTGTCGGTAGGTTCCACCGCGGTTCTCCAGTACACACTGGTGGAGCATGTCTGTGGTCCGATGGAATCGATGACCGATAGAGAGACTACCGCACAATATGAGTGGTTTTGGTATCAACAAAATGGCGTCGATATCAAACTAGGTGACAATTTCTAATGTAAGGTTTACATTCAATTTTTTTTCGAAGTGGACTGTCAAATTTCCGCTTAGCAAACGGGCATCATATGCTACAGTCCACATTGAATTTGTGTTCAGAGTCACGCTTGACCATTTGGGTCACCATGCATAAGTTGTTGGTGTTGTTTAGGGACGGTTGGCACCGCAGCTAGGCAATTTGACAGCTCAGTATAAATATATATGTAAAGGCACGTCAAAGATGGCAGAACGGGATCGTAGGGTAAGGAGGGGGGACCGGTTTTTACATTCAATGCAATGTGCCCTACAGTTAAACGTGGAGTCCGAACCACGGTCATCGGACCACAGACTTATGTTTTACCAGTATGTACTGGTGAACTGCTGCGTTCGAGGTGGAATCTACCGACTGGCGAGTGTGTAACTTTGTCCGTTCCCTACAAGAATATCCGATTCTCTCCGGCCTGGTTACCGGCGTGAATAGGGAAGACAACGATACATTTAGCACTTTGTCTCGTGGGTGCCGCTAAAATACCAGGCACTCGAATTTTTACGGTCTATTGCCATTGCTGGGATTCGAACGCAACACCGGAACGGTTCCCACTTGTTGACCCAAAACACTTATTTACATGTTGCGCCAGCCCGGCCTCTACCATGCATAGGGAAGATATGGGAAAATAAGAGTTGAAAACATAACCTAGCAATTGGTCACCGAACACCCTACGTATTTTAAATGGGGGGTATCGCCGGGAAAGATGCGCGTGAGCTTATCTTGTTTGTCCAAGGATAAGGCACTTATAAACAGTTTTCAAAACTCAAATGAATAATTCCACAAAAACAAAAACCAACGACACAGCAAAAAATCTCTTGACTTCGACGAAAAACGATATTCAAAATTCAATGGAATGAATAGTGAGGTTATGATTCTATGATGACATGGTTCGAGAATTGATCGCACTGGCGCTAAAATCTGCACACAGGTGACGTCATACGGACGTGACCGTTGAAGTGATGCAACCCATTATACAGGGTGTCCCTAAAAGGAGCGGAAAAAACTCCAACAATGACCCTTGAGGACAAAATATGGTGATTTACCGCAAGATTTTTTTTTGGGTTCTTTGTTTTTGGTATTTTGACAAAGGTATAGATTCTGAACAGATCTTCGCCATAACGTTTTGCTGAATTTTTTGAACTTGCAACCATTCTAATAGTTTATCTACCATATGCAACAGTTTTTGGTGATATTTGAATTTTTGTTACGCAACTGATACAAAAAAATTGTTTCTATTGTCTATTTATCGAAGCAAGACACTAAAACACATCTATTCAATCGTTCCACTTTGTCTGATCACGTGCAGTTCGTTTTGGTTTACGGTCTTGATTTGATAGATGACGTTGTTGATTGAAAATAGGCAACCAGAATATTCAGGGAGGGTGGCGCCATCTCCTCAGAGCTCCTTGAGAAATAATTCAGTGCATAAAT
This sequence comes from Orchestes rusci, assembly GCA_958502075.1. Lineage (NCBI taxonomy): Eukaryota > Metazoa > Arthropoda > Insecta > Coleoptera > Curculionidae > Orchestes > Orchestes rusci. The sequence continues at coordinate 20,321,112 of OY293313.1, read as the reverse complement.
GTCAATATTTTCAAAAATTGTTCTCCCAAGCTTGTTCAACGTAGTGGTAGTATTGAAAACAGTGCATAGTGGTTATAATAAAATAGAAAATACGTGCAGCCGTCAAGTAGTGTAATAATTGCAGAATGAGGAGGACAGGGAGGGTAATTTCAGACACCAATTCAAAACGTTTATTACACTTTCCAAAGGTCCTATTTCAACAAACCAAGCAAATCCTTGTTAGAACTGAGCTGGTACAGTAAACCAGCTAGTTTCGAGGTCTCCCCATTTAAAAACCGATCTATCAGCTGCAAACCAAACATCAACCTCCACTTAAACTCCAACTCAACTTACATCCTGAATCATCGGATCTACAGCATCCGCATCCTCCCTATAAATAATCCTGACAGCATCCGCGATGATTGCGTTCAGAGCGCCATTCAACAACGGTTCCAACTCCACTTCCCCATTCATAAAATTGTCAAAATGACTCTAAAAACATTTAGTAACAACGTTAATCAACTTATAACTCACCTCTGTTGATTTTAAGTATACGTTAATTGTCATAGGAATGCAAAGGGCGGTGCTGTTAAGCTCTAGCCCTGTTAGAACAGCAATACTGAAGTTCCTCATGGTAAGGCTGGAATGTGCTTGTTAATGGTGAAGATTTATGGGAGAGAGCGTACTAGAAAGTGCCGTTCCCGTAAATGTCGAATAGTCTGTGGGCGCCTACGTAGCCGGTACCATCGTAAGTACCATTGAAGAAGATGCGGGGGAATGTAAGGTTGAACAGTTCGAAGCCTTTGGTTGTGACCGTGAATAATCTTATAGATTGCTTGTCGACTTCGCTAAGGCCACTGAAGATGCCTTGGAAGCTGAAACGTCCATTACACCAATGAAGTTACTTTGTGTTACTAACTTGATAGCAGGATGGGAGATATTGATGAAAACATTATCAAAGGTGCCGTTTGCGTCCTGACTTCCCAGCCTAGTGGATTCAAGCAGGGTTTGCACCTCCTTGCCTGCTTCCTGCAGCAGGCTATCAAAGTCCTGACCACTTTTGGCCAGTCTAAGGCAAAAGCGGACTTCGCCATTTACGCACAGCAGACACACAAGGAAAATTAGCAGTTTCCTGGAAATCGTGGATAATTTTGCGTAACTTTTCGGTGATACTCACATTTTGACCCTCGAGCATGATGTGATTGATTGAAGGTTATCACTCGTTTCTTCAAGTGGTTTTATTGATAAGATAGTCAAAGGTCGATTTGTTAATGGGCAGGTAAACATTGTTTTTGTCCCATTTTGAGGTGTTAATTTTTTGGGTAAAGCTCTCGTGGACGGACAACGGTAAGGAGCTTTAGTGTGGTTTGAGTGAATGATGAATATTTCGTTTTTTTTAGTGGTTTTTGCGGTTTGTGGATGCTTGGCGGAGGAAGAGGGAAAATGTAGTCAGAAGGAGGTTTTTCTGTCTAGGAAGAAACGGTTTGTTTCTTGGCCTAAGGGGAGTAATTTTGTTGTAAGTTGATTTGTTGACATGAGTGAAAATTTTGATAAGACTTGACAACATTTTCTACTGATAATGATCTCGATAATGTTAACTTGTAAATAGCCAGACCCTCTTGAAGGATCATTTCCAGCGTTTTTTTTTTTTTTTAAGAATAGTTAATACCCAAACAAAGACTTCATAGTCAAGGATAGATGAAGTAAAAAATGACTTACATAATCAATACCTAAGTTTTCATTTCATAAGGGTGATTTTTCGCACGTCACGACACTTTTTCGTCTCGCAAAAGAGATAAAGTATATCACTGATGAGAAAGAGAGAGAATGACACCTGGTTCCGTTCGGTCTCGGCGACAAGCGGTCCGACCAATAGGAAACCCACTTCATTTTCAAATGAGTTTCTATTTGTCACCCGCGACATTACGGAGCTCTAAGGCCTAAAGCTTAAAAGTATAGGGCATGTCAATGAACTACATATACTACGAACTGGAACGGACGCGCTCAATATATAAAGTGAGGCAAGTAGTGAACGCACTAGTGACGTTATGCCTGAGTTACTTTCAATTTCATTTCGAAGTGGAACTCTCAAGCAAATTCAATGTATAGATGGTAGCATATTATAATGATTTCCGTTTGCCAAGAGGAAATTTCCCACTTCCACTTCGAAGTATAATTCAATGTAACTTCTTACTTATACTGTTTCTGACTCTAGAAAAAATCACACACACTTTAGCGTTTCTTCGACAACATTTAACTCCATACTATGGAACGGACCCGGTCATTGTCAACAACGAATCGTGAAGTGTGTCATTTCTGTCCTTATACTGACCAATGGGTTAGAAAGATAGGAATCCGTAACTATCGCTATCTCTCTCTCTACTCCATGCACATAGGCCAATGAGTTAGAAAGAGATAGATATCCGTAACAATCGCTTTCTTCACTTTCTATTATAAGCAGGTCCGTTCCAGGTACGTAGTATGGAGTTCAATGGTGACTATACAAACTACGGATACCTATGTCTTTCTTTACTCATTGGCCTATATCCATGGAGTAGAGAGAGACAGCGATAGTTAAGGCAGTGAACTGGAGCTACGGATATCTGTCTCTGTCTTCTTTGGCCTAGATTTGGACAGAAATGACAAACTTCACGATTCGTTGTCGACAACGACCGGGTCCTTTCCAGGTAGGTACTGTGGAGTTCAATGAGGCATGTTCATTTTCTGACATTTGACAAGCGCCCTTAGGTAAACCATTTTGTTGTTCTTATTGATGATTCAATTCAACAATTTGATCATCTTTGTCAATAACTAACTTTAAATAAGTTTGTGCAGTGATGTATTGTGGATTAAATAACGCCAGGGGGGTCAAGGCAATATCTTTTTTATTGACATTGACAGCAATGACAATCAAAAATGTTTACTTATAGCTCAATAAAGGAGATACAAATTAATAAACTCTCTCCAAAGAGCAAAATTATCGAAAAGCTATCAAAAAAGCCCTAAAAAAAATCCAGTCACAACTCAAATAACAAGCAAGCAATAAATAGACATTTTTCGTTTTGACTGAAAGTGGGGTTATGATTGGATTATGACAGATGGGTTGACAATGAGGTATTACATATGGACAAGCTTTCGATTCTTGGATATGACACAATAACAGCCATTTCCACTAAGTGTTTAGCAAAAACCTATAAAACCATCCCCGAGCATCATGAAAGACAAGTTGATGAACTAACACTTCATAGAAAATAATAAATAAAACAAAAAACGACTTACCACAACCAAATAGTGAATTTTTATAATTTTAGACTGCACGTAACAGATCTATTTTTATTCATGTTTCCTTGACGGAATCAAACAAACATACTTTATAATAGCAACGTTTTCCGTTTTGGCTGTTATTGAGGTTATGGTAGGATTGTGACAGATGAGTTGACAATGAGGTATAAAATATGGACAGGCTTTGTATTTTTTTAAAGATAAACTTCACCTGCTCCAAACCTTTTCTACGCGACCAACCCCTAACATGGAACTTTGTCTACGAAATGGATGTTCCTTTTGCTGCCACCCCTGACAATATTTTCTTTGGAAAGAAGAAAAGGGTAAAAAGAAGCATATTGGAGCGCAAGATGTTGCTGGAACGGCTTGAAGATTTTTTGACTGTGTATGTAAACAAAATTCAAGACTGGTAAATTAATTTGGTGAATTTTAGTATGGGGTTTGATGGGACAGCCTGTATCAATCGACTTTTATGTGAAGCTGACTATTTTGTCAAGACCAATCCTGTTTCGTTGTTTAGGGAGATTATCAGGGTGGTATTCAGGTGAGAATTTGAAAGATTCTCATTTCCATGGTTTAAATTCTATTTCAGGACCTTCACAAATCACCCAGAACTATCAGACTATGACCAACAATGCGCCAAAGACTATTCGAATAAATGTTCTATCTCCTTGCTTCATATCTTCATGAACTCACACCTGGTAAACAATGACGAAGATACTGAAGAAAACGTTACGTTTCCATTCGACAAAGTACCAATAAATAAATAAATTAGGTTACACATCATATTATTATATTTCACCTAAGTGCCAATAAAATTACAATAAAACAGTAAAATCAGGCAGTGTTAACTTCAAACTGAATTAATTACACCTAATACTTACCCTCGCTAAGATTAAACATGATATTTGTTCGGCTTACCTAAATATTAATGTACTACAATACATTGTCTTACTTTAGCGTTTGCTTAAAATTACCAAACTTACCCGAGCTCAATTTAGTTACTAATCGTTAAATACTTGGTCAACTTCTGTCTTTTCCTCTTTCGATAGTTCGCTGTGCTTCTTTTTGACAGAGACAAAAGTCAGTTTGAGCCCTTTGTGCTCTTTGGTGTAGTGTTTTTTCATCAGGCTGAGCACGTAGGATTTGAAGGGGCATTTGTCGCAGCTCCATATTTCGTAGGTGCTGTGCACGGTTCGGTAGTGTTTTTGAAGGGTGCTGTGAGTTCTGGAACGAGGAGTTTGAGGTTAAATGGAGGAGGAGAGTCTCTCATTTCCTTGACCAATAAAAACCGACATTACTAGTATTGTGTTCCTCGAACGTACGGATTAATAAAAAGAGCCTAGTTGAGGGTTCAAAAACCTCCCCTACTGATATTATTGTTATTTGATATACTCTTGTACAGGGTGTTCGGGAAAATGTGGGAGATTTCTCGGATTCAGATAGAACATTGAAAAATATGATGAAATTTTCCCGTAAACTTTTTTCCAAGAGGCCCCCTCTACGGAGATACGGGCCCCGATGGACGAATCAATTTTTCTTGAATCATTTTTTAACCACTTAATATAATTTGATGAAAATTTAATATGATAAACAGTAAACATAACCTTTTAAAATACTGCTCTTAAAACATAATAGCCTAGTTTACACCGACAACTTGGTCCGCGGACCAAGTACTAAATTCGAACTATATCAGAACCAAATATTTGGTTCGAATGGTGTAAACAGTTGCGGACTAAGCTGGTCCGCTCTTGATTCGGTACTCGCCAGTTGCTGTACCGAACTAAACTTGGTTCGATCTGGATCAAAATTATGAGGTTATGTTGGTTGTTATTTTTGTGAATTGTGTTGGTTCTGAGTTTCTCAAGGCAATCTGAGCGTACTAACATAAGTGTTGTTTGGTCACGAACTGATTTTATAAATAATTTCGACTTGTTTGTGACATTTGACGTGTAATCATTTAGTTCACGCGTTGCAAGACGGTGTAAACGGGCGAGAAGCAAGCATCGGTCCTACCTCACTATCCCCACACACTTGGTCCTATCAGACCGAACTAAACGAGTTATCGGTGTAAACTAGGCTAATTAGCTTGTTTAGTTTACCAAGGGCGGACTAGGTTGTACATTTTAATGCTTTAATTTTCAACACCCTGTATAATAAAGACTTGAAAAAAATAGATTTAGATAGCCTGAACCTTAGGCTACAGAAATGGTTCTCTTGTTCATTATAGGTAAAATGAACCGTTTTCGAGAAAAAAAAAATAATTTTATTGAAAAAACCATCGAAAACAGCGATAATGCAGTGCCGTCCTTGACAAATTTTTTTCAAAAATGTGAACCTACGTTTTTCCAAATGTGGCATTGTTTTTTCAGATTAACTTTGATAAACATTTCGAGTAAAATATATGTTTTATTTTTTTTAATTTTGTCAAGGACACCACTGCATTATGACTATTTTCGATGTTTTTTTTTAATAGAAATACGATTTTTTCTCGGAAACGGCTCATTTTATCGATAATGAAAATGAGTACCTTTTTTGTAGCCTAAGGTTCAGGCTATCTAAATTTATTTTTTTCAAGTCTTTATCATACAGGGTGTTAAAAATTTAAGCATTAAAATGTACAACCTAATCCACCCCTGGTAAACTAATCAAGCTAATTATGTTTTAAGGGCAGTATTTCAAGAGGTGGCGTTCACTGTTCATCATATTAAATTCTCGTCAAATTATTTTAATTGGTTAAAAAGTTATTCAAGAAAAATTGATTTCCAGTGGCGTCCTTTCGCGGTTTTCGCGATGCTGTGCAACTTTTTTGAGAAACGAACGATGCCACGAACAAAATTTTCATAGCTCACTTCGTTTCTGATATACAGGGCAAAATTGAAGATTTTACATTTTCAGGCACCCCTCGTACCTAGGCTGTCATTAAATTTAGATTAAAAGTGAAGATGATTTTTTGCGTAGTAACCGATTCAGAGATATAACGCAAACATAGTTTTTTTCTAATGGCACAGTGGGACACCCTGTATATTTCTAGTTATTTTCAAAAATACAAGACATTCAAACTTCTTTGCAAAAGTTATGTAGAAATCGACGATTTTCAAGAAATCAAGCAACAAAAATCATGGCTATAAAAAAAACGATAAAAAACTTTTCCGTATAAACCAGAAACATTATCAGAAGCTTCCTATCAAATACAGTTTTCGCACAAGGACTTCATTTAGCCACATCTCCTTTCTTTTTGAGTTTTGGAAGAAAATGTTATTTGAGAAATTTGCCTCTTTGATCAAGTATTGTCTGATGTTAAAAGGAAAAACCCAAAAAAAACCTGTACAAGGGAAGTGAGCAAGAGATATGACTGGAATTTATTTTGAAAATCGTAATTCGACCGCTAGGGGGCAGAACTGCTATGAACAAACATAAAATTCACGCTGTCTCCGAAAGGTACACGATGAGCTTCAACTTTCAAAATGCCATTTTATGACTGGGGTGATTACTATCTCTATTATCATTATGAGGCGATTATCACTAAAATTCAGCTAATTTGATGATGGTTCAGTGCTCGTCAAAAAAATGGTACCGTTCCATTAGACTTTTTTTTTCCAAAAAAATCACAAAAATGAATATTCGCTGCAAACAACGGTTTCTAGTCTATTTGTTTTGAAGGAGGGTTCAACGTAAAATTTCTCTAAAAACATAAAATACCCTTTTAAACAAGATACAAATATTCAAATCAATCAAGAGCGGCTTTTTTTTCTTTCAGAGGACAAAAAGGCACAATGACTTTTCAACAAAAAAAATGAGTCTGAGCACCTAAACTGGGAAAAAGAATAGAGTACTTAATCAACAATATTGAAGGGTAACCTGGGTGCACGTTATAAATCGAAACGATCATACAAAATTCTTCTGTGGAGGTAGAAGATATTCTACAGGTGTTTCGCAAAGATTGTCACAGAATGCAAACAATGTTTGAGAAAATTCAACAGTGTAGAAAATTGAACAACTAACGAACTTAAGTGAATTCAAGAAAAGTGGTCGCCCAGTGCCTGAACCTATTAAACGACAAACCAGTGAAGACGAAAATAAGTTCATTAAAACTTTCGCATTTCCGTACAGTCCCATATTCTAAAAAAATGTCCCGTGTACCCGACGCATAACCGAATTGTCCCTTATTTTGTAATCTGGCGACTCAACACATCAGCGGCGAATAAAACGGAAGTTCCCCTACTGAAAATGAGGGAGAATCTCACAAAAAAAAATAGCCTGCTAAAAAAATTGACCACGAGACGCCACTAGGACAGGACAAGAATTTATGGACAAAGGTGTTAAACTTACTTATTCTTAAATTCGCAATAAACACACTGATTGGCATGCATCTTCATCTCATGTCTCTGCAACGAATACTTGTAGCTGGTCTTAAAGTCGCACATCGGATGCGAACACACCAAATCCTGCATATCTTCATGAATTTGAATGTGTCTGCGCAAATTCAACGTGTAATTCGAGGAAAAACTACAAAACGGACAACACAGCTTATCATTGGGCAAATGATTGGCCTCGATATGTCTTTTCAGCTTCTCTTTGGTATCGGTTTCGTGGTCGCACAAATAGCAAAAGTGATTCTTGCGTGTGTCGTCATTGTACGTTGTGTGCGTCATCAGCATGTGCATCACATAGTGACGTTTATTTGGCATGGTGAATGCACATTCGCCGCAGGAATAGTGCACGTCTTTGTTGTGCCGTTTCAGGATTTCTTTCATGATGTCGTCCAGTTTGCCGCCTACTTTAATGAAGGATTTTCCTGGTTCTCTGCAAAAGATGTTTGATGGTCAGAAACCGTGAATGTTACGGTTTTGTGAGAGGTGGTAATACGATATGAAACAGTTGTTTGGGGTTGTAATGTTCTTTATTATTGGTACAGCCTACTTATTCACATTGGTCCGAATGACGTGAATAACACTCGCAGCTTCTCATTGGTTCGAATGACGTTAATGACAAAAAATGTGCACCACTGACTTTTTCGTTTTTTTTTTTTTTTAGATAAAGCAGCTGAAAACAACTTTTTTGTCACTTTGTATTTTTTCGCATCATACGAAAAAATATCAGGAAACAAAAAAGTTGTATTTGTAGATGGTCTATCCTGAAAACAATCAATGTGTCCAGAATAGTCTGGTTTTCGACATACAGGGTGTTTCAGAAATCATTTATATCTCAAAAATCCTTTTGCCGATTTTGTTGCATTTTGGCAGAGTTTTTCATTAAAACAAGACGCTCAATTAGCACTAGATGGTACATAATTATGAATTCCAGTGGCGTCCAGAGGGTAACTGTGACGATTAAAGTTGACAAGAAAATGTACGCCACTGACTTTCTGAAACTGTTTTATTTTTTCCAGATTAAGCAGCTGAAAATACAACTTTTTTGTCACTTTCTATTTTTTCGTATCCATCTTCGTTTTCGAGAAAAAAAAATAAAAACCACTTTTTTTCCACGTGCAATAAAGTAGTTTGGATTTGTTTACTCGAAAACGAAAAAAGATACGAAAAAATATCGAGAGACAAAAAAGTTGTATTTTTAGCTGCTCTATCTGAAAAAAGTAGAACATTTTCAGAAAGACAGTGGCGCACATTTTTTTGTCAATTTTATTCGTGAAACTGTCTTTCTGGACGCCACTGGAACGCACAATAACCATCTAGTCTTGTTACAAAGGAAAACTCTGCCAAAATTCAACAATATTGACAAAAGGATTTTTGAGATATAAATAATAATAAGATTTTTTTCTGAACCTTTGACACCCTGTATGTACCTCGAAAACCAAACTATTAAGGACACAATACATGTCTATAGGACCTTTTCTACTCGAATTTGGTTCAGGAATGCATATTTGGAATAACGGCCTATCATTAAGGAACACCCTGTATAGTGTACCTATACGATAGGAATAATGTTGAGTTTTTATTTAATACACGATAATATTCACAAAACAAACCAACGGCTTTTTCAAATTGCTTTGTATTTTTCTGTCTCTATCCCTAAAACAATAAAAAAAATAGTGTAACTTAACAAAGTAAACAAACCACTAGACGCAAAACTTACCTGAAAATTAACATTCTTGTGATAATTTGCCAATAAAATCACTAATTTTATAGATTATTGGCCACAAATCACAAAACCAATAATTCCTCGATAACGGGCAAAACCTAAAAATGAAAAAAAATTGTCTTAAGTTGAACTTTGACATCGAATAATGACTAAACAATCCCATCTCCTCCACTCCCGTTCTACCACAACACAACCACTGCTTTCTCCCACTGATCCACACAATTTGCATTGTAGTTTTCGATGATTTTCACTCAGATTTTTCGATTTTTTCGCCAAATTTCACCCAAAATCCCGATTAGCATCGCGGGTAAACAAATTTTGGGAAAAACGAAATACGAGGACGGGGCACAAACACAAAAACGTTATTGACTATTGACATTAATGACTGATTGGGGCTAAGCTAACAGTTGACGTCAAATGTAAGGTTTACATCTAATTACAATTCAAAGTAGAACTGTCAAATTTCTACTTGGCAAACAGGAATGATATGCTATCATATACAATGAATTTGTGATCAAAATCACGCTTACGCCAGATACATTGTGAATGGTGGCGTACGATTCTTGTTTGCCAAGCGAAAATTTGACAGCGACACTTCGTAGACCATGCAGAATAATTAGTAGTGTTCTCTAGAAATTGGGAAGTTCGAAAGATTCTGTGATTGAATGCAACGTTGCCACGTTTAATTTATCATTAAAAGACTTCCGATGAACTCTGAATCAACAAGGGGTTTTCTAATCATTGGTAAATAGTTCGTGGAGTAATTGTTCAGATATTTCAATAAAAAAACAGTTCCTATTTATAGGGTGTCCCAAAATTAACGCAAGACTTGAATTATATAGAAGAAATAGTTTTTATTTAGGTGACAATTTGCACATTTTTTGGAAATATGAAAAATATAAGGATAAGTAAGTACTGATGCCGTTGATGTTTGAAAAATCAACCTACGCTACGACCTCTATCAATGTAGTAATCACCGATTATTAGAGCACCAATCAACATTCACCACGTCACGGAATACATTATCTATCTCCGTCTGGCATATAGACTGAGATGACTCTCGCTCTCTCGTAAGGGTAATCTGGCTCCAGCCCGTTTTCGATCATACAGTGTTTATTTATTGAGTATATTTTTGGGTATTTTGGAAAAAAAATTCACTGGTTACTTTCTAATATGGTCTAGAATACGTTTATAAAATTTCAAGTGATTTGAAAATGTATGCAATTTGTCCATTGTTGGTTTTTTATTGAATCATAAAGTACATGTACAGAGTGTCCAATTTTGGGTATTTTTTTATCTTCATTATTTTATGGATGGAAAGTTGCGGTTTTCGCGGCATAACATGCTTTGGAATCATGCGCTATAAGTTGCCGTAGAAACAAATTTGGAGAGAATTAGTTATTCTGACGATGATAATTTTGTTCTTTGTTATTTTTAGTATTTTTTCGTTGTCTACCATCAGCGTGACAACAAATTTTCAAAAAAAAACAGCATGATAATTTCAGGGTTGCTTGGGGATGCCTCCTATCAGTATCTACCCAGAAGATCTCTGACTGAAGAGGTGGTTTCCTAAACATTTTTTCAGAGCAAAATCACGTTTATAGAAGTTATAGAGGATCAAAAACTGAACAACTTTGCCATGTAACATTTTTTGATAGCTCTCATACTAAACGAATTACAGCGCATCAAATGACAAAATTAAGCTTGCAACACGGATGGTTTTGAAAAAATTTGACACAAAAGATTACCTTGATGAAAGTTTAAGACAATCTAAGGCTGAACATTTATTCCCCATAATATTTTCAAGATTTCTTGAAAAACTTTTGGAGACCACTCCTGTTGCCAGCGGAATGTTGTCATTTGATGAGCTATAACTCATCAAGTGTTAGATCTGTCAAACAAATTTATCAGGCAAAGTTGTTCAGTCCTTGATCCACTAGAACTTTTATTGAGGTGACACCACACGGACCTAGTAAATAAAAACACTCTGTATAACTGGCCTGAAAGTTTATAATGTACCAAATTTAATGATTTTGATTCGAACGGTTCCGGAAATACTAAGAAAAATATTCTTCAGTGTGTACCGTATACCGTTGAAAAGGGATCATTGACGTGTTCAGACTTTATGAGACAGGAAAGCTCCGAGGGCAATAAAGTAAAGTAGGAAGATGCCCAATAACATATTTTTGTAGTAAAACAGGTAGATGAGAAAATTACCTCAAGGATGACATGTTATGATTACGAGGCTATTAAAAATCAATCTATAAACTTTGTGATAAAAATTTAATTTCTCAAAAAGTTCCCTGTAAAATCGCAAGAAAGGCTGCACAGGCTGTCAGAAAAAAGGCAAAAGTATGGGTTTTTCCAGCCACCAAAGTACTAATAATAGGTTTGTTTGTTATTTCGGTGTAGGATAGTGTAATGCAGATTGATTTTAGTAACTAATGGCTGCCAGTGTAAAAAGGTAATTCACCAAACGCGTTAGCACGTCTAGTAAAAACATTCTATCCTTAAAAACGGACAAACATTTCACAAACAGTAAAAACAAAGTATATACTCGGGTAGAAAAGCGTAAGAAAGTGTGCACTAGTGGAGCACAACAAACACACCTAATGTCCAAAAAAAAACATAACGCTTGAAACGAAGAGCAATGTCGTGCAAAACCTCGACAATCAATACACGAATTTTGTACCAATGATGAAAAGCCCTGTATATTAAATCCATTCTGAAGAAAGTGAAGACAAAATTGGAACAACTGATAACTAAGAACTGGCAACGTAGAGCTCCATTTACGCGCCAATCCGCCAATATCTGTCACTATTCTCACTAATGTCAGGAGTCAGGCTACATAAAGCTATTTTCGTTTTCGATTTGATTATACCATTGTTTACATTTTTTTTAAATCAATTTTTAAACTGTTTTTTTACTTATTATTAACTTATAAAAAATGAATCTAACAAGTTTAGATAGTGGTGGTTCAAATAAGCCACGCCGATCAGCTCAGCGAACTGCCCTCGAAGAGTTTTTTGATGAAGATGCCGGTTATTCAGGTGCAGTTGATTTTTTGATAATTCTCTAGTTAATTCAACCACTAAAAGTCCAATTAACCATGTATTATTACACACAGACGACGACTATCAATTGGAAATTCTCACAAACTCCATAATCAACACAGCCCCTGAAACAGAGCCCTCAAAAACCTCGGATATTCTTACTGAAATTCTCAATAATTGCTGCGATTGTGAGTCATTTGTCATAAAATCACTTTAGTCAACAATAAAGTACGTTTTCAGGCGACTGTTGCTATAAAATACGACAAATTATACAAAAAGAACAGGTCTCATCCCCAAAAAGTAGTGGCTCGAGCAGGGACAGTGGATATGGGTGTGAGAGCAGTGCTAGTAAAAAAGTATGTATTTTACACGCTTTATAAGCTTTACTTGTACCTATGTAAGAAAATCTTCGAACTCTGTTTTTACCCATTTTGAATACCTAGATTGATTTCAAACTTTGCTCACTTTCAAGACGCCATTTTGTTGAACTATTTTACACTTAGATAAGGAAAGAGAGTGGATGCCGCCTGTCCTATAAACGTCATGTGTCGAAATTGTTACCTACTTTGACACTGCCGCCATTATTTATGTGGCAAACAAAGCGTTTGGATCATAAGTGTTTTTGGTGTTTTTGTGAATTAAAGCGAACAGTGATTAAAAAACTTGAGTGGAATTTAAAATGGTGAATTGTTCCGCATATAAGTGCAGAAGTCGGAGTGAGCAAAAAGAAGACGGGATCTCGTTTCACAGGTAAAAACAATTATGAAGTGTCTGCTAACCACACCTTCTTAAGCATTTTTTTCATAATTGCAACTATATTTGAGATACAACTTTTTTGTAGGATATTAAGGAGTGCATGTTTCAAGTATAACGTTGTTTTCAAATATTAATATAGCGATTTTCATTCATAAAAAAATTAATGGAAATCACTTTCTCTGTTTGGAAGCATCATTTTACCAGTGGCGTCGGCGTTTTTTTCCAAATGTCAAATGAAATTCTTTATTTATTTGTTTCCTTTGTTCACTGTTGATTAATTCATATTTTTCGTTACAATTTGTTTCAGCTTTCCCAAGAACTTGAAGAAACGCAAACTTTGGGTGCAAAACCTGAAAATTAAGAATTGGGAGCCAACAAGGAATTCCAGACTTTGTTCAAGACATTTTGAGAAAAATTGTTTCTATTTATCTAATACCAATACAAGAACTCGTTTGTTAGATGGAGCAATTCCAACAATTTTTCCCGAGTTACCCAAATATCTGGAACCAAAAAAGGTAAATTTTTATTCATATTTTTTGTTTTAATTGAGAGCTAAGCTAGTTTTTAGGAAATTTGAATACCTACTAAATCGGTTTAACCTCAAAGAAATTATTTTATTTTCCTCTGAGGCGTTTCTGATTTTACTTCATATATTGTTGGGACATTTCCAACCTTGGAACTTGGGTCCTAAGATTCACGGTTAAGGAGATATGTTTATTTTTATTGTTTTTCCTAAATTACCGAAAATCCCGCCTTCTAACCAAAACTAAAAAAAAATAAAGTGAATCTTAGGACCCAAGTTCCAAGGCTGGAAAGGTTGGAAAGGACCCCAACAATATCTCCAAAAAATTTGATGGTTCATGTGTCGAAAACCCTCGTTTTATTAGACGCAAGCAAATGATATAGACCGATAAAAAAATAACTGGACCAAATTATTGCACTTCTTTTGGGTATTGATTTAATTAAGAAGCAAATACCATCAAAAAATATACCAAAAATATTTTATTCCTCAACCAATAATTCAAGGTCGGATGATTTGACGTCCTTCAAACCAACATCTGAGTACTCTTCTTCAACGGAAGATGCGGAAAAAGAATTGAATAAAAAGGAGAATGTAGAAAAGCGGACTGCTTATCTTATAGAAAAAAAAATCGAAAATGTACTTATATTGGGGTAATCATTCACTTTATAGTTGATATGCTTTCCACAAAGTGACAGCTAACAAATATCGAAATATAAGGTACTGCTGCATTCTAACACCCCTCATTTTGTAACATTGTAACAAAACAGAAATAAAATCAATGTTGAGAATACATAAACAATTCTCGAGAATAATTTTGCCAAGCGATTTTGAAATTCTTTGAGAACTTGTAATAATTTATATTTATTTTCATGTATTAGTTACTAATACATGAAAATAAAATTAGTTCATGTTCGAAAAAGTGACATTCACGATGAAAAAACTTGTTTTTCATTTTTTTTCTAGGTTACGCAATCCTATACCTACTTTGGTATCGAAAGAATTCGTTAATGTAATTATATTCGGTTATCATAATGAGAAAATATGCTTTGGTCCATTAATTAAAGAAAGAAAGGCTTTTTCGTGTTAGATGCGAAGAATGACCTCATCAACAACATTATTTAGAATTGTATTACTTTTTGCTTTTCCACATTTATTATTTATTTGTATTATTTTGAATAGGTTCAAATAAGAAAACGTCCAGCAGCCAGTAGCCCTGAACCTGGACCATCAACAGCTACAATGCAGTCAGAACCTGAGAGTCCGAGGAAGAAAAAATTAAGGAGGTGTTTATCGAAGGAGATTTCAAGAAGTAGGGAAAAAACGAAGAAGATACGAGTCCTTTCGCAGGCATTGAAAAGGACGAAGACGAAGGTTACTACTCTTCAAAGTATAATCAAAAATTTGGAGAAACAGAATCTGCTAGCTAACGAACAAGCAATGCTTTTACAAAACATGCCCAAAATAAGTAAGGAATTGCTAGATCGAAGGACTGGTAAAATTAAAAAATACTCACCCGAGTTGCGCCAATTTGCCATAAGTCTTAATTTCTTCTCTCCGAAAGCTTATGATTATGTTCGAAATGTTTTTGATACTTCGTTACCCCATACAAGCACAATAGGGAAATGGCTACAACATGTCAATGCTGCTCCAGGCTTCACAGCCGAAGCTTTTAAAACTTTGCGAAAGCAAGTTGAACAACTTGATAAACCATGCCTTTGTGCCTTAATCATAGATGATATGTCAATACGAAAGCATTTGGAATGGGACGGAAAGGCTTTTCATGGGTACGTCAATTTTGGAACCGAAATTATCGACGATGGTAATCATTTGGCTACTAAAGCTTTTGTCTTGATGCTCGTTTGTGTGAACGGGACCTGGAAGCTTCCAGTGGGATATTTTCTGACCGATAGTATGGATGGTATCCAAATGCATTCCATTGTAACTCAATGTATTCGTTTGATTGAGAATACTGAAGCACGTGTTGTATCTTTGACATTTGATGGCGCTCCTTCAAATATTAGTTTAGGAAAACATTTAGGGTGCTCTTTTGATCATGCTAATTTTCAATCAAAATTCGTAACTGATAACAATTCTTCAAAATCAAAATATTTGTTTCTTGATCCATGTCACATGTTAAAATTAGTTAGAAATGCATTTGGCGAAAAAAAAATTTTGATAGATGGAGATGGAAATCCTATTGACTGGAAGTATATCGAAGCATTAGAAATACTACAGGAAAATGAAGGATTACATCTTGGAAATAAATTGCGTAGAGCTCATTTACATTTTTTCAAACAAAAAATGAAAGTGAAACTGGCTGTTCAACTCTTGAGTGAATCAGACGCAGATTCATTGGAATACTGCGAACAAAAATTGCACCTAATAGAATTTAAGGGATGCGAAGGAACGGTTCGGTTTTTGAGAACTGTAAATAGCATTTTTGATATTCTTAATAGTAGGTCTTTGGTTCCACCAGGATTTAAAAAAGCTTTATGTGTCAAAAATGTTGAATTCACTACTGACTTTATAACGTTTGCTATTAATTATATAACACAGTTGACTTTTCCTGATAATCAACTTGTTATCGAGTCACCACGTAAAACCGGATTTATTGGTCTCATACTAGGTTTAAAAAGCGCTGTAGCATTGTACAATGATTTAGTAGAACAAGAAAAATTATTAATTTATCTTCCATTGTATAAGGTTAGCCAGGACCACTTGGAATTATTTTTTTCTTCCATCCGTTCAAAAGGTGGATGGAATAACAATCCAACTGCACGTCAGTTCATGGGAGCATATAAGCGTCTTTTAGTTCGAGGGGAAGTAAGAGAGCATGGGGTTGGAAATTGTATTCCACTTGACCAAATTTCAGTTCTGGTATCGTCGAGTAGAATTTCTAAATTCGAAAATGTTAACATGCCCGAAGATATCATAAATGAAAGTACCCCAGGCTTTAAAGAAAATTGTGACTTTTCAGAAGATGAAAATAATATGCTCTCAACTTTCACAGACCATGACTATATAATCAACAATTTAGTTTTATCAGATTTTTCTGAGCAAGTTGTGATATATATTTCCGGCTTTGTGGTTCGCCATTTACAGAAAATTATAAAGTGTGAAACTTGTGTCGGTGTGCTAAGGGGAAACAAAAGTAATTTTCTCAACTCATTGATTACTCAAAAAACACATGGTGGGTTAGTATATCCATCTAAAGATGTCATAAAAATGTGTATTAAATCAGAACGATGTCTACGCTTTTATTCAAATGTTTTGGAAAAGAAAAATATTTTAAACAAAATTGTCAATGAGGTTGTAACTGAATGCGCAGACTCGAACATTTTCGAAAATTTGGATACACATTTATTGGAGAATCCTGTAAACCATAAATATTTTTTAATGAAATCTATATGTAATAAATATTTGAATGTTATTTTATCGCTAAGAATAAGAGTGAGCATATAAATCCTGTAAGAAGTTATCTTACGAAAATTATTTTATTTAAAGGACAATAACTTATACATTTTGTAATATCTATACAGTTTGTGAATAAAAATATTAAATTCAATTCATTCTTTTCTTTTTATTCCTCGCTGGTTCAATATTATAAGTTGAAATTATTGACTACCGTATATTTTCTATTTTAACATACCATATCGAATGGAAAAACAAATTTATGTATATTATTTATCGTGTCTTTTGTAAATAGAAAACATTTTTCCAGACTTTATACCTAACTGATTTTTTGTTATTGAATATTTTGATTCTACTCAAAATTTTTTACTACGGAATTCTTACGTTCTTTCAAAAATACCAATTTGAAACGTTCTGGAAAATACTTTTTATTTACTTATAATATAAAGAATTCCATTAAAACAATTTTAGGTTCATAACTCTCAAATTCGTGAGTCTGTAGATAAACTACAATATGGTTTTTGTTTCATTACGGCACCGTTTATGATACGCCACTGAGTCATTCTCCGATGTGGCAGCTGGTAACAACGCCACACACTGTGCACGGCATCCACTCTCTTTCCTTATCTAAGATTTTACATTTTTGTCTATGGCGTTTATCATTGTTTGACAGGTGGTGAATGAGGAGCTGGTTGACGGAACTGTAATTGTTCTTGAACCGCCCGTCTGATATGCAACGTTGCCAAGAGGCAATTAAAAACACAATGGATTCTTACACGCTTTATATTTGTTTTTTTGTTTGTTGAATCTTGGAACTTGTTTTTTACCCACTTCAAATGGAGATTTCAATTAATTCACGCTTTCTAACTAGAAAGTAAAAAATAAATTATAGGGTTAATAAAAAATACGCTTTCGATCGAAATGAAAAGTTAAAAATAATTTTTAATTTAAGAATAAAATGATTAATGAGAAAATTAATGTCATTGTGATAAAAGCGTAAGGTGCTTTGTAACACATTTATACACTAACTCTGCATTTTGAATGGTAAGAAATTATGACAATTGATATCGAAGTACCCACGCTTTTATCATAATGACATTAATTTTCTCGTTAATCATTTCTTTCCTAAATTAAAAATTGTTTTATAGTTTTTAGTTCGAAAGCGTGTTTTTTAGTTTTTTCAACTATAACTTATCACTGTTGCTTTGAAGGTTGGCAAGATCAACCTCATTTCCAACATTGTAATGAAGCACGTGCTTAAGACACCACCAATCAAGACTAGTGCTGCTGAAACTACTTTAAGGGAGACAGATGGAAATGTACCTGAACTAAGGCAGAGAAAGCGGCGCAGAGAAAAACCGAACTTTGCCGAGGATTCCTTGATGGATGAGCCTAAAAAAAGTAGGTAGGAATTAGTTGGAGTGAGGCATTATGCCCGGTTTAAATTCAATTTCATTTTGAAGTGGAACTGTCACATTTATGCTTGGCAAACGAGAATCTTAATATGGTAAAATCAGCATTGATAAGCGTGACTTTGAAAACAAATTCAATGTAGATGGTAGCTTATGACTCCCGTTTGCCAAGCGGAAATTTGTCAGTTCCAATTCGAAAACAAATTGAATGTTAACCTTACATTACTGCTAAGAGAGAGATTTTAGCAAAAAACAAAAGAAGACCTCAAAAAAAGCAGGAGGAGTTGCTGTCGACATCAGTATCAAAGCCCATCAAGTTGTACAGTGAGGCGCATTGGCTGGAGTCGGATGATTTCAAGGAGATTTGTGATTGGGAGTGATGCATGAATAAATTTTGTTTTGATATAAATGAATTGATTTAAATTATTGTTTCCTGTTCTCCTTTATATGAAGTACTTTTCAACACCATAAAAAGCCAATTTGGGTCGATCATACTGGATCCACTAATGTTTCATAATAATATGTGAAAATTGACAACTGACTGGTCGGGTTGTAATCTAAATCCCTTAAAAAAAAGCTTTATTCAAACAAAATTGGAGTGAGTCGATCTCACTGAATCCACTGTTGTTTCATATGCTACAAATGTTTTGTAAGTCAGATACTCATTTAAAGATGGTATTCATTTATTTCGACACAACAAACAAAAAAATGAATGAACTGGGTCGATTTCATTGGATCCACTGCTGGTTAGATGTCAATTATGCTGCTTGGCTCAAGTTGCATCCTAAAATCCCTTAAAAATTTGGGTTTTTAGAGAAAGAATGTGAGTCGATCTCATTGGATCCCGTGATGTTCAATGTCAAAAATGGTTGAGTGAGTCATATCAACATTTAATTGAAGAAAACAAACTAAAGGTTTTAATCAAATAAGTTTAAATTGGGTCGATCTCATCGAGTCCACCGCTGTTTACATGCCAAAATCACGTGAAACTAAAAACTTACTGCATCCACTGAAATTTAGATTTCAAAATTAGCTAATCGGTCAGGTTGTATTCCAAAATCCATGACATTGAACAAAATTGATGTGAGCCGATCTCACTGGATCCAATGATGTTTCAGATGTCCATTTCAACACAATAGAAAAGGGTTGATTAGGTCGATCTCATTGGATCCATCACTGTTTTAGATGCCTAGATTGGCATGTTTGACCAATTGTCTAATTTAAAATCTATTATAAAGATATTCACATTTTTAAAAATAATGAATTGGGTCGATCTTCAAAAATGATCAGTAGTAAGTCAAATTACAATCTGAAAATTGTTAAATGAATTTTATTTTCAAAAGAAAATCAATTTGGGTCGATCTCACAGGATTCACTGATATAAGATGAAATAATGGTCACTTTTAGTCAGATTGCAATCTAACATGTGTTAAAAGAATGAAAACTTATCATTACACATCAAAGTTTGGGGTTGATTGAGAAAAATAAAATAAATTTGGGTCGATCTCACTGGATCCATTGCTATTTTAGTCAGATGCCAACATGGTTAATAGGTAGGTTTTGACCATTTTCTATCAGCGTGCGCAAAGTAACCACTTTGCACATTCACTTGTGTGCCTTTACCCGCACTCAAATGTCAACTTTAATACATACCTACCAGTTTGTGGTTTTGAACTTTTGTTTCCATACCAACCAAATTCAAATTTTCACTTTCCAGTCAAAATAACAGACATGATTCTGTTATGTTGAAAACACTATTCGCGGATTCGTGATTTTGCAACTGATCGCTTTGGGGATGGAGGAACGAGGAACAACGACTTGATGCAGACTTGCTCCGGAAACTATGACAATGACAGATTAATTGCTATGACTGTGCGCATCGTTGCCAAGTTTTTGATTTTAGGCTAGAACATATTATTGAAAGTATTTTCGTTTCTGATTTGTGAATACTTGTAGAACATGGGCCAAGTATCTCTCCCGACTTTAAAGCATATCTAACTGCCTTTGCGTGCGGAAAAGCATCACTTTGCGCACTACCTCACTGAATAGAAAATGACTAGAAACCTCTTATGGAAATGTGAGTACCTACCGTTGATGTTGAAGTCAAAGTCGTCTTTGTATGTGATTGGTTAAAAAATAAAAGACAAACATTTGCCGCTTAATTTAATTAAAATAGAAAAATCAACAAGCAATCACAAATAAGGCCCCCATCCGATGTACATCTGGCACAAATTGTCCACACTTTTAGCTTCCTTGATTAAATAGTCAATTTGTCCTTCAATGGACAGACACTGGCTCATCGCCCTGTTTCTTGTCTTGACTGTCCCCTGCAAACGCAGCTCTATGTTCTTGATATGCTCTAATGCCTGAAAGTACATTAAAACACGAAAAATACAGGATGCGGCAAATCAAACAGTGCACTTCACATACCAGCTCATTAACCTTTTCAGCACTCTGAGCAGCAGCGGGCACATTTCTGGGCCACGACACCAAAGGATCATAAACAAACGGCGTAACTATCGACATCAGAGTGGCAGTATTCGATCTAAGAACCCGCAAAGTAAACTCGCAAGATTTCCTAAACACCCCTTCCACCCCCAAAGGTCCCATAGCGGCGATCATGTTCTGGGTGAGGCGGAATGGAACTCGTTCTGGCCACTCGAAAGTTTCCCCTTTGTTGAACAGACAGTTAAAGTCCACATGAACCACATCACCACATGTGGAGTCCAGTAGAATGTTCTCTCCATGTCTGTCACCAAGCCCCAACATGTAGCCTGTTATGGATATCACGGCGGTGGTTCTGGTATAGCTCGTTCTAGCTGTCATCCAAGTCTGGAAGATTGGCAACAATGGTATTGAGCTTTGTTAGTTAAGATTGTTTACTTGGGCATCAGGGAAGGTTTTTCTAAACCAATCGCCCAGAACAGGAGGGTGCATTTTGAGGAAGTAGTTGTTGAAAATTTCCCGTTTTTTGACAAGAGGGTCTCGTAGGTTGCAGCATACTTCTTTGATTTCTCGAGGTCGCATTCCCAAACCTGCCAAAAAGTCAGAATAGGGGTGCCCCTCCAAACGTGGAGGAGTTATTACCTCTCTGCTTGTATAAATTCATCAACACCGGCCTCAATCCCACCAAGTCATCCAGCCACTCAATCAATCCGCACTCCTCATTCAATGGAGCAACGGAATACAGTCTGATGTTCAATCTTCTCTGTCTAGCCTCCGCGTCCCTCATCAGGAGATGATTCACGATATCATTAAACTCCATCAGCCTGAAGTCTTTTCTCAAGTCATCCTTTGGTTTGAGCATAAACGTGTAACTATTATAATCCACTGTAGTTAACTGATTAACACTCCACATAATTTACCTTTTCCCGTCCGAACCTCTAAAACTAATCTTCCTAGGTCTCTGCAAGCTGGTAAGAATGGTCATGTGATCCTCAATGCTGACAATATGGACATATTTATTAGGAAAGGGATTGTGCTGTGTTTTTTTAAAGTCAGGGTTGGGAAGGATCAGTTTGCGGAACTTGTATGTGGGCATCATTATTTCGCTGAAGTCACCTTTATTGAGCAGCCTAGGTAAGCTTCTCACCAACAAGCTTACATTATAGCTGTTGATGTCATTGGGCATTTCTTTGTTGCACAATTCGATCAGCTTCTCCGTCAGACTGGTGAAGTCTTTGATAAGTTTGAAAATTGACTTAAGTCGTGGGTCCCCTAGTACGTCTGCGCATCTTTTGGCGCGAGTTGGGTAGCTGGACTGTCGTTTATATTAGTACTAAGTCTGGCTTAGAACAGTGATAGACTAGAACCAGTATTGTAAAAAGAATTTGGCAAGAATTGCCCCGTTATAATGCGGTTGATCCTTGTAGGGTTGGATATTTCACCCAGTGTGTTTGTTGTGACCCCAAGTGTTCAAAATGGTTGGATTTTATGCAGTTTGCCAGACGATTCGAGCCTTTTTCCACAAAGTAGTCATTGTTTTTATCTAACAAACCGGTGTCAAGACCATCAACAAACGTGAACGAACACTCTTGAAATGCGCCATACGCCTTAATCGAAGCCAATGTAAAAGACAGGCCCTGGCGCTAAAAATCACGTGACAATTTTAGTCCGACGTTTCTCATTAACTTGATAGACTGCCCAAATCGTGAAATCACAAAAGTGGGTGAAGCTTATATTTTTTCCAAACAAATTCGTATCCTATTATATGTTAAAATCCCAAAATAAAACCTTTTTGGGGTGATTTTGAATTTGTTGAAAGCAAATAAGAGTTGTAGCCGTAATATTTGGTTGGAACTTGGTAATATTTGAAGAAATCATTAATACTAGAGAGCTAAAATATGCTTCAAAGCCATTTTCTTCAATGTAATCTGAGAAAAAATCTGATAAAAAGTAGAA
Organism: Orchestes rusci; assembly: GCA_958502075.1. Classification (NCBI taxonomy): domain Eukaryota; kingdom Metazoa; phylum Arthropoda; class Insecta; order Coleoptera; family Curculionidae; genus Orchestes; species Orchestes rusci. Next base: position 20,298,196 of record OY293313.1, on the reverse strand, counting down.
AAAAGAAGTAGTCGAAAAATTATATGATTCCAGTAGACGTGATTCTCGTCTAACCAAAGATCATTTGCTTGTAACAAATCCAAAAATACTCAAGAAACATTTTCTTATGTGATTGTAACATACGATACGGATTTGTTAGGAAAAAATATAAGCAACACCCACTTTGTGACGTCAGACTTAGCCAGTCTATTGAGAACCGTCACGCTTCAGTTGAATTTCGAGAACATTTTCCTCATTATCCGCGTTCTGTACATTTTAGTCTATTTATTATTCCAAATTCATTATGCGGAACGTAGCTTTTTATGGTTATTGTAGTCTCACGGTATGCCAACACGCATCTTACTGTGACGTCATCTGCGGCAAAAACCAAATTATTAACCATTCCTCAACAAAAATAATGCTTCTCAGTGGTCTATAACAACCATAAAAAGCTACGTTCTGCAGATTATTATGGTAACCATGGAAACTGCGTCATGGCGCAAAAAAAACGAATTTCGTTCGCGGGGCTGACATATAATCGTAATAATTATTTTTGATGGAGAACGTAGCTTTTTGTGGTTATTTTGATTTTTGCCGCAGATGACGTCACAATGAGATGCGCGTGTTTAAGTGTATCGTGTAACAAAACCTTTCTTGGTGAGTTTTTCCTTATACTAGGTCTTTAACATAGAATTTTAACCGAGATTTTGACACAGTGCAGGGTCATTCCGTATACAGGGTGCCCGGAAATGATGAGCAAAAAATTCACGTGAGAATTCTAGTCGAAAAATAAATGCCACCTCTTCCTATAATATTTTTCAAAAAAATTATTATTGACGGAGTTACAGGATGTTAAAGTTGCATTATATTTGCAATACCTTTTGCCACGCTCAAAATATTTTGACAAAATTTTGTATTTGGGGCTTTATTGGGATGAGGAATTCAAATTTGCCCACCGTTTTTTCGCATTTTGTAGAGGGCGCCACATACGAACCTATACTTTGATTTGAATGAGGAAAATCTCGAAACTGTTACAGCTCGACACTAACCCACTTGGAACTGTTCTCTTCAGTCTGACTTAGACCCATAGCCATACTGATGAGTCCTAGTAGGACGAAACGTATATGGATTGGTCATGGTCAGACTGAGGAAACAGTTTCAAGATTTTCCTTTTTCACCGGGAGGATTATCCACGAACTTGTTGTGGACGATATGGTGACCAATGGTAGTAGTCTTTCACTAGATTGATGGGAATTTCCATCCTACGATTGACAAATCCTGCCGATAGATGGCGCTATGTACTACAACAGTTAACATTTGATTTGAATGTTCTCAACTTTTTTGTGCTACACTGTGTGTGACTTTTGACCAAATATTTTCATTCTCTCGAACTTTTAATATGAGAAAGAGATACTTCTTTTGTTGCCATAAATCTAACCGTTCTCGGGAAAAATGCTAAAATAACTTTGCTTGCATGTGATGAATACGAAATCATTTTAATCTATTTTCAACCACAAACATAGGATGTCTTGGAAACACGCACTATAGTTGCCAGAGGAAACAGGTTTCGGAAAAATTCGTTTTGAAAGTTGATCATTTTTTGAAAATTTGTTGTTACGCTGATGGTGTTCAATGACAAAAATACGGAAAATAAAAAATGTGAAAAATTACCATCTGTCAAAACTAATTCTCCTCAAACTTGTCTCTACGACAACTTATAGCGCATGATTTCAAAGTATGCTATGTTAAAAGCTGCAGTTAACTAACGTTAGGATCATTCAAATCAAAGTATAGGTTCGTATGTGGCGCCCTCTACAAAATGCAAAAAAAAGGGGAAAAATTTGAATTGCTCATCCCGACAAAGCCTCAAATACGAGATTTCGTCAAAATATTGAGCGTGGCAGAAGGCATGGCCAAAAAACTGCAAATAAAATTTAAGTTCAACACTCGGTAAATAATCAATTTTCGAAATGAAGTTATAGGAATAGGTAGCATTTATTTTCGGTCTAGAATGCTCTCCTGATTTTTTTCCTAATCATTTCCGGACACCCTGTATATTGACTCATATGCTAGTGGCGTTATTTATGGAGATATGAAAATTTTGTTAATATGAAAGTTTTAGATATTCATCTGAAGTAGCATTCTTTTTAAGGGAACCCCCTGTATATTATCATATTTTATGAAAGAGCTTATTTTCCTGATTTTAAAAATATATAGTTTGATTCCTTTCTGATGAGTCGTTCAGCGTTCAGGAGATATTCAAGTTTAAATATGTTTAAAACCTAAAATTCACATGCCTGTTGTTATGGAAAAAATGATGATGAAATGAGAATCGTGATTATATACATTGAATCAATAGAAATTTAATTTTCTGGACATTACTCCAAATATTCACGAGTTAATAAATTTGTGCAACTTCATCCATGGCAACCGGGACTTAAATACTAATTTTTACACATATTTAAACTTAAATATCTATAGTAAACGCCAAACAACTTTGGATCTACGTCATCGTTGCCACCAAGCTCGTTGTTATGAAGTTTGCTGGTGGCCAGATTTGGTCACCAGCAAATCATATAATAACTTGCTTGGTGGCAATTATGACGTGAATCGAAAGTTGTTTGGCATTTGCTGTAGTGAAGGACTCATGAGAAAGGTATCAAACCATATATTTTTAAAATCAGGAAAACAAGCTCTTTCATAATATATGATAATTTGAAAAAAATGCTACTTTTGTAAAAATATTGACATTCCGATGTCTTTTGTTTTTTTTTATAGGATTTTTGAAAAGTTCCGATGAATATCTAAAACTCGGAAAATAGCGGAAAAAATGTTGAACCTGGACATCACCGGAATAAAAAAATATGACATCAAAGAAAAAAGCTGAGGATACAGTTTACTTACCAATTACCGAGCCGCTAATTAATTTATTGACAGAACTGAATTGTCTGATAAATGATATGAAATTTACATAGAAAGGAACCATATTATAATCTCGTTACGAGTAACGGAATATCAATATAGAGAAAAAAAATTATAATAAATGCCTGGCAGGTGAAGAGATCGAACAATCGTCTATTGAAACCCAATACAAGCTGTCAACCTTCAAATCCATCACTTTGAAACAGCCCATCTGACCGTCCATACTTGTTTTATAGTCATTGTGTTAACAACCTAACCTCACTTTAAGTACAGTTGTAAATTAAAATGTAATTGAATATTGCAAAGTTCGCTTCAATTATTAAATAATCATAGAAAAAGTATAGTATTCTACTCGCAGGAAATGGCTATTACTAAGTCAGATGATTACGTAAACTTCATCCTCGTGAGTGATATCCACCATTTCCCACTCGTCGAATAATATACTATTTTACGATACTTTGAACTTGAATAGCGCAAAAACGGCTGAACCAAATACCAACAAATGAGACATTTGGAATCAGAAGCATTCAGGGTGTTACATTCAAACCAAGTTGTGTTAAATTCTTAGGTTTTCGGTGCATTTTCGGATTTTTTCGTATCGGATTTTGTCTGTCTATAAAAATACTCCAAACTTGCTCAAACTCAAACTTTTTGTAAAACCGGAATTAACTGAGAAATTTATATTGTAGAGTAATGTGCCTATAAGAGAAAATGCTGGAAATATACCTACTTCAAGTTTCTAAGAACGCCGCAAGGAGGCGTCACGGTCACTAATAACCTTACTCATTTTTGAGGCACTTCTATTAGTCACGTTGACGGAAAGTCAAGAGATTCCATTTTTTCTACCCGATCCATTGACGTCATGGAATATCCCCAGTTTAAAGTAATTATAAGTATTTTGAAGATCAGGAGATTTTGTCTACTTTAATTTGGTAATTCATAGTTATCATCAAGAAACGCTTAGTTTTCGAGTTATACTTAAAAAACTGAAAAAAAGCAATTTTCATTGTGAAGCCGCCTGGCGAGGTAAGGAGCCTCAGATTCGGATTCAGCAGGAGTATTTGACTGGTTCTAGTCTTTCAAAGTTCTAAGACACCGCTGTATTTTACCTTAATCACCGACGATATCATCCACAAACACTGTTGCGGATAGCTCTCCACCAACTTGACGATAATACTCTTCAGCTGCACATAAACCTCCTTTTGCGGATGCGCAATTCGTGAAATAATCTGAGAAAAACTCGTCAAAAACGCAAAAGCCGGCAACTTGTTCAGGAAAGCATCGACTAGTTTGATCATTTTGACCAAATTTCCTCGCCGCTCTTCTTTGAGGTGGACATTGGACACGTTGGACAACCTCGTACCATAATCGAACCAAATGGACAAAAGACGCGGCATGGATTGGTAGATGTACGTGGAGCCGAAGTACATGCTTTTGCCAAAGTTGTTTATGATGTGTAGTTGAAGTTCGTTGGCTTTGGTGTCTTTTTCTTCGTCCGAGTAGTTTTGGAAGATACGGTCCTGGTATTGGGCTAGACAAACCTGGGTGATGGAGTTAAAAGGACAATACACTGCGTTAAAATGATGTAGTGATAATTTATAAACTGTCCATTGTCCAACACGTCTACGGTCACATAAAACGACAACATAAAAACGCACCGTCACCGTCAATTCAGTTCATTTGACTTACCACACTTTTCTCCCACTCTTTGTACACCTCCACGCTCTCCCGGTATTGAGTTAGATTTGTTTCCACATCCACGCTGCAGTTGTCGTTGTTATATGTGGCTATCAAGAGTCTTGCCTCAGCACACAATTTTCTGTAAACAAGACAAATTGTCCTACTGTGTGATTGTGACAAAAGACAAAAATAGATAGATAGAATACGTACATTTCACCAAAAACTACATTAAACTTGTTGGCAACTCTGCACTGAAAACCAGAAGACTCGCCTCCCTCAGACCTGTTTATCAATGAGCAGAGTTTTGTCGTTGAAGCTAGGTTGCCGTGTTTGAAAAGAGAGCACATAAGAGGTGGGATATTGATTGAAGATGGAGATCGTCATGTAGTGAGGCTTTCACGTGGTCCATGTAAGTTTATGAGAAATTTTAGTTTTTTTTAATTTTTACTGTTTAAAGTGTTTGAAAAAGGCTGTATTGTAGGCTGTTGTTCTCATTTTCTTCCTAGTCTGTTCAAGGTATTTTTCACAGATATCATTTATTTTTTTCACGTTTCTATTTTGGACTTCTTTTTACACTTGTTTTTTCAAGAATTTTTACTATTTTGCCATTGTTCACATTCTAGTTTGTATCAATTTTTTAATACTTTTTCCTTCCACTCTTTAGAGATATTTTTCTGTTTATTTTCTGACAGCATCCGAAGAGAATTTTTCACTTCAAATCTCTTTTTTTCCAGTAGTTTGTACATTTTTTAAAACTTTTTTGTGTGAATTTTTGTAATTTGTAAATAGCTTTGTTAATTTTTTTTTTCGGACAAATTTTATATTGGAAGGGTATTTTGTTCCTCATTAAAAAGATTTTATTCATTTTATTTTTGAGTAGTTTAATTTGTACATTTTTCTCTACACTGTGATGTTATTTTTATTTTTGAGAGTTTTTCACAATCTAATGTTTCTTTTCATTTTGTTATTTGGGAAATTTGTTTCCTTTTTCCTTATTCTGCGGGGTTCTATCGTATTATTCCTAATTTGACAATAATAATACAGGGTGTTACTTAATGATGTGTCCTAAATAGTCCGATTTTAGAAATACGCGATGTTAAAGGTTAGAAAAAAAATAGGATTCATTATTAATATCTCAAAGATTCTTTTGCAGATTTTGTTGAATTTTGGCACAATTTTTCGTTATAACGAGTCCAACTAGCAGTAACTAGATGGAAATTAGTTCCAGAGTGGCGTCCAGTGGGTAAGTTCCATGAATAAAATTGACAAAAAATGTGCGCCACTGGCTTTTTCTGAACATTTTCTATTTTTTCCAGATAGAACAGCTAAGAATACAACTTTTTTGTATTTCGATATTTTTTCGTATCTTTCTTCGTTTTCGAGGGAACACATCAAAACCACTTTATTGCATGTCTAAAAATGTTTAAAATAAATTATATTTTTTTTTCTCGAAAACGTATACATATACGGAAAAATTGGAGAGACAAAAAATAGTATTTTCATCTGTTCAAGGAAAAAGTAACTTTTTTAGAAAAAGCCAGTGACGCACATTTTTTTGCCAATTTTATTCACGAAACTGTCCCTCTGGACGGCACTGGAACTCATAATTACCCTCTAGTTAGTGCTAATTGACCGTCTTGATACAATGAAAAATACCAAAATTCAACAAAATCGACAAAAAAAACTTTGATATATTAATAATAAATTCGATTTTTTTCTTAACCTTTAATTTCTGTACTTTTCAAAATCTGTATTTTGAAAACCAGACTATTTCGGTCACATTTTTTTTTCTTTAAATAAAGCAGCCACAAAAAGTACAAATTTTTTTGTTTCTTGATATTTTTTCGATTATCAAATCCCTTTATTGCATTTCAAAAAATTGTTTGAATAACGTGGTTTTGATTTTTTCCCTCGAAAGCGCAGAAAGATGCGAAATATCAAGAGATAAAAAAGTTGTATTTTCAGCTGCTTCATCTGAAAAAAATATAAAATTGACAGTGAAGGTCAGTGGCGCACATTTTGTTGTCAATAGTATTCGTGAAACTGTCCCTCGGGACGCCACTGGAACTCATAATTACCATCTGATTAGTACTTATTTAGCGTCTTGATACACTTTTTCTACTTTAATTTGAGTCAGGAATGAATATTTGGAATCACGGCCTATCATTTAGTCACACCCTGTATAATCATAATGCTACAATTCAAGTACTTGGTGTGAATTTAAAAGTAAAAAATTTAGGAAATATTACATAAAAAAAAAACTAAAAAATAATGACTGATGATCAGAACTATAATAAAATAAGGATACTAAATTTTAAAATTTTGTATCACAAATTTAGTTCATCAAAAAAATACTTTCATTAACTCTTTTTGAGTAATTTCTATAATTTTCTCTAATCTGTGAGGTTTTTGCAATTTTTCTCAAATGAAAAAAATTAAAGGAGCAACAGGAGTTACTTACTCACTCACCAAACTAAATTTGAGGGAAAAACCTCAATTTTGATAGCTTTAGATAAAAGAGGAGAATTTCCTCCAATTTTGAGTTGACTAGCACAATCGGTTTTGACAAGTCTCCAAAGTTGAAACTTTAAAATTTTTAAAAATTATTGACATTCACAAATAAGTTCAACAAAAAAGATCTAAAGGGCCCTTAATTTTGATAGTTTTAAATGAAAAAAGCATATTTCAAGTGGAACTGCTTCATAATCAAGTTATACAGGGTGTTTAGAAAACATGGGGCAAAAATAAAAGGAAAAAAAGTTCCAATGAACTTAGGTCCAAAAACGCATCTATGATACAGGGTGGCAAAGTTTTTTTTTGAATTAATTTTTTAAATAATTCAGTTAAAAAATTTTCTGAAATTTGGCAGCGTTGTTGTAAGTAATAATATTCTAATTTTGACCCTATTAGATAAAAAATAATCAAGAAAAATCGTCTTTTACAAATAAATTCACCAAAACAGATTTGAAAGGCACACCTCAATTTTGATAATTTTAAATGAAAGAGGAGTATTTGAAGAGGAACTCCTCCAATTTTAAGTTGAATAACTCACTTGGTTTAAATTTGACAGCCGTCAAAAGTTTAAAAAATTGTCATCCACAAATAAATTTGCCAAAAAAGATTTGAGGGAGGCAACTCAATTTTGATAATTTTATTTGAAAGAGGAGTGTTTGAAGAGCAACTACTCCAATTTTCAGGAAAATAATTCACTTGGTTGAATTTTCACAGCTTCTCAAAGTTGAAACTTGAAAATTCAAAAGTAAACAACCTCCCAATGACAATTTCTCCAATGTTGTCAACTTCACTATTAAAAAAAAACACAAAAAATACTCACTTATTCTCCACATCAAGCCTGGCAATAGCCTGTTGAGATTCCTGACTACTCCCCTCGGGAATATACACATTAAGTCCCCTCTTCAACGTTATAAGGGCCTCCTCGTGTTCCTCCCTCAACCAATGCAGCTTGGCCTTTTCAATAAACAACTTTGGCGGGTTGTAGGTTTGTGCATCCAGCACATACGTGAAAGCTTGCTGGTGGACTCCAGCATTCCTGGCTACAATAATACTTTGCAGCCACATATCGCCAAGTAGATTATCCAAAAATGGTACTGCAGTTGGTGCTCGTTTTTCTGCAACACCCCTGGCCAAGCTCAAGGAGACTCTTCTCATGCATAGTAGAGGTTCCACCACCATTGGACTCTCTTGAACGACTTTGATCCTCAACTGCCACTCACTGGCCAGTTTTTTTATTAGTTTCTCAGCGTGCTTTCCATCGTTGGGTTTCACAAATAGTTCATTTAACATCCGCTCCAACATTTCCAGCTCGTTCAAACAATGCAGTCGTATGATACAGCTATACCCATGATGGTAAGCCCCTTCTTGCAAACTGGCCGCTCCAAATGAATCAACTTCTTGTTTTTTCATCAGCTCCAGTGTACGTTTGAACTCGTCTCTATCATTCTTCCTCAGGGATACAAGACTGTGTCCGATCTGCACCCCCCAAGAATTGTTGTCTTTGACTTCAGGATTCATCAGCAGGTTATCAAGGTCCTCGTAGCTGCCCAAACGCCACAAAGATTCGGCTTGCATTTCAAACAGCAGGTGCTGATACTCGGGTTGCAAATCCAATGCCCCTTCCACACAGTAGAGGGCGGTGTTGACTTTGTTCAAACCTAGATAGCACTGGAGCAGGCCATGAATGTGTTGTAGTTTTAGAGGGCGCGGCATGTGTTCGTAGATGGCGGCTGCGTCGTTTAGCTTGCCTGACACTTCTAGTGACAGTAGTTTTTGTTCTAGGTTAGGCTCGGATTGTTGTAGTGGTTCCACACCTAGGACTCCGTCGGGCTCGTCCAGTTGGGCATATATCTGCAACCTTTTGATCAACAAATAAATACATGGGGGTAGAACATACTTCTGCCAAGAATTGCAAGTTGGAGTAGATTCTTGAACCATCCTCGGCAATGAAGTCCTCGAGGTATATCAGAGCGCGGGGGTACTCTCCGCACTCGTAATTACACTTGGCCAGGTCCAGTTTGCAGAATTTCCCGAGAAAACTACAAAGCCATGGTACATCTAGTCAACTGTTATATTTTATATCATATCTTCTATCTTATATACATGGTTTCCGGAAAGTCAACGATAAATAAGAATAATAAGAAATCTTATTTTACAGAGAAATAATTTATTTTTATTTTCTTTTTCACTAAGTACGTGGAAACTTTCGTGACTGGCTTGTTGCGAAGGAAAAGGAGGTGGGGAGCAGTCATAAAAAAAATAATAGAAAAAAATATCATGTTTTTCTGGAAGCTTATGAGTTGGTCTATCACTCCCTTCAGTATTATCGTTGACTTTCCGGACACCCTGTATAAATTTGCATCCCGTTTTTCATGGTCGCTCCATCACTTGATAACAGCTGAAACCATTTAGGTGATTTTTTTTTAATGTTCCTTGAAATATGAGGTGTGATGTTATGAAGAGAAAAATCGGAAAAGTTTCCCGGAAAACCTTAAAACACAACTTTTCTTTCTCGCTGATTTGCGAGGCAATAGATCGCAACACTGACCAGGCTAGGATATCCGTTAAGAGAAGTACATTTATTTGGATTTGGTCACAGTTTGCATAGTTTTGCTGTTTTCCAAATAATATCAGATTCTGTTTGGGATTTGATCAAAAAAATTGAAAAAGAATGACATAGTGAGGTTATGTTTGCATAATTTTGTTATTTCCCAAACGAATTTGTTCAAATAAGTTCAATTAATTAATGTAGGTTTTGATTTGGCGAATCATCAAGAAATTAAACAATGACTGACTAAGTGAGGTTATGTCTGCATAGTTTTGTTATATTCCAAAGGATAATGTTCAAATTAGATATGTAGGGTCTATTTGGGATTTGATCAAAACATTTTTTAAGAAATGACATAGTGAGGCTATATTTCCATATTTTTGTTATTTTCCAAAAAATTTTGTTCAAATTAGATATGTAGGTTCAATTTAGGATATGGTAGGAGGTATTGGATATGATCAAAAATGTTTTAAAAAAAGAAATAGTGAGGTTATATTTGCATAATTTTGTTATTTTCCAAACGATTTTGTTCAAATAAGTTGAATTAATTAATGTAGGTTTTGATTTGGTGAATCATCAAGAAATTAAACAATAACTGACTAAGTGAGGTTATGTCTGCATAGTTTTGTTATATTCCAAAGGATTATGTTCAAATTAGATATGTAGGGTCTATTTGGGATTTGATCAAAACATTTTTTTAAAAATGACATAGTGAGGCTATATTTCCATATTTTTGTTATTTTCCAAACAATTTTGTTCAAATTAGATATGTAGGTTCAATTTGGGATATGGTAGGAGGTATTGGATATGATCAAAAATGTTTTAAAAAAAGAAATAGTGAGGTTATATTTGCATAATTTTGTTATTTTCCAAACGATTTTGTTCAAATAGGTTGAATTAATTAATGTAGGTTTTGATTTGTGGAATCATCAAGAAATTAAACAATAACTGACTAAGTGAGGTTATGTTTGCATAGTTTTGTTATATTCCACAGGATTCTGTTCAAATTAGATATGTAGGCTCTATTTGGGATTTGATCAAAACATTTTTTTTAAAAATGACATAGTGAGGTTATTTTTCCATATTTTTTTTATTTTCCAAACGATTTTGTTCAAATTAGATATGTAGGTTCAATTTGGGATATGGTAGGAGGTATTGGATATGATCAAAAATGTTTTAAAAAAAGAAATAGTGAGGTTATATTTGCAAAATTTTTTGTTATTTTCCAAACAATTTTGTTCAAATAAGTTGAATTAATTAATGTGGGTTTTGATTTGAGGAACCATCAAGAAATTAAACAATAATTGACTAAGTGAGGTAATGTTCGCATAGTTTTGTTATATTCCAAAGGATTCTGTTCAAATTAGATATGTAAGCTCTATTTGGGATTTGATCAAAACATTTTTTAAACAATGACATAGTGAGGTTATATTTCCATATTTTTGTCATTTTCCAAACGATTTTGTTCAAATTAGATATGTAGGTAAATTTGGAGTATGGTAGGAGGTATTGGATATGATCAAAAATGTTTTAAAAAAAGAAATAGTGAGGATATATTTGCAAAATTTTTTGTTATTTTCCAAACGATTTTGTTCAAATAGGTTGAATTAATTAATGTAGGTTTTGATTTGTGGAATCATCAAGAAATTAAACAATAACTGACTAAGTGAGGTTATGTTTGCATAGTTTTGTTATATTCCACAGGATTCTGTTCAAATTAGATATGTAGGCTCTATTTGGGATTTGATCAAAACATTTTTTTTAAAAATGACATAGTGAGGTTATTTTTCCATATTTTTTTTATTTTCCAAACGATTTTGTTCAAATTAGATATGTAGGTTCAATTTGGGATATGGTAGGAGGTATTGGATATGATCAAAAATGTTTTAAAAAAAGAAATAGTGAGGTTATATTTGCAAAATTTTTTGTTATTTTCCAAACAATTTTGTTCAAATAAGTTGAATTAATTAATGTGGGTTTTGATTTGAGGAACCATCAAGAAATTAAACAATAATTGACTAAGTGAGGTAATGTTCGCATAGTTTTGTTATATTCCAAAGGATTCTGTTCAAATTAGATATGTAAGCTCTATTTGGGATTTGATCAAAACATTTTTTAAACAATGACATAGTGAGGTTATATTTCCATATTTTTGTCATTTTCCAAACGATTTTGTTCAAATTAGATATGTAGGTAAATTTGGAGTATGGTAGGAGGTATTGGATATGATCAAAAATGTTTTAAAAAAAGAAATAGTGAGGTTATATTTGCATAATTTTGTTATTTTCCAAACGATTTTGTTCAAATAGGTTGAATTAATTAATGTAGGTTTTGATTTGTGGAATCATCAAGAAATTAAACAATAACTGACTAAGTGAGGTTATGTTTGCATAGTTTTGTTATATTCCACAGGATTCTGTTCAAATTAGATATGTAGGCTCTATTTGGGATTTGATCAAAACATTTTTTTTAAAAATGACATAGTGAGGTTATTTTTCCATATTTTTTTTATTTTCCAAACGATTTTGTTCAAATTAGATATGTAGGTTCAATTTGGGATATGGTAGGAGGTATTGGATATGATCAAAAATGTTTTAAAAAAAGAAATAGTGAGGTTATATTTGCATGATTTTGTTATTTTCCAAACGATTTTGTTCAAATAAGTTGAATTAATTAATGTGGGTTTTGATTTGAGGAACCATCAAGAAATTAAACAATAATTGACTAAGTGAGGTTATGTTCGCATAGTTTTGTTATATTCCAAAGGATTCTGTTCAAATTGGATATGTAAGCTCTATTTGGGATTTGATCAAAACATTTTTTAAACAATGACATAGTGAGGTTATATTTCCATATTTTTGTCATTTTCCAAACGATTTTGTTCAAATTAGATATGTAGGTAAATTTGGAGTATGGTAGGAGGTATTGGATATGATCAAAAATGTTTTAAAAAAAGAAATAGTGAGGTTATATTTGCATAATTTTGTTATTTTCCAAACGATTTTGTTCAAATAGGTTGAATTAATTAATGTAGGTTTTGATTTGTGGAATCATCAAGAAATTAAACAATAACTGACTAAGTGAGGTTATGTTTGCATAGTTTTGTTATATTCCACAGGATTCTGTTCAAATTAGATATGTAGGCTCTATTTGGGATTTGATCAAAACATTTTTTTTAAAAATGACATAGTGAGGTTATTTTTCCATATTTTTTTTATTTTCCAAACGATTTTGTTCAAATTAGATATGTAGGTTCAATTTGGGATATGGTAGGAGGTATTGGATATGATCAAAAATGTTTTAAAAAAAGAAATAGTGAGGTTATATTTGCATAATTTTGTTATTTTCCAAACGATTTTGTTCAAATAGGTTGAATTAATTAATGTAGGTTTTGATTTGTGGAATCATCAAGAAATTAAACAATAACTGACTAAGTGAGGTTATGTTTGCATAGTTTTGTTATATTCCACAGGATTCTGTTCAAATTAGATATGTAGGCTCTATTTGGGATTTGATCAAAACATTTTTTTTAAAAATGACATAGTGAGGTTATTTTTCCATATTTTTTTTATTTTCCAAACGATTTTGTTCAAATTAGATATGTAGGTTCAATTTGGGATATGGTAGGAGGTATTGGATATGATCAAAAATGTTTTAAAAAAAGAAATAGTGAGGTTATATTTGCAAAATTTTTTGTTATTTTCCAAACAATTTTGTTCAAATAAGTTGAATTAATTAATGTGGGTTTTGATTTGAGGAACCATCAAGAAATTAAACAATAATTGACTAAGTGAGGTAATGTTCGCATAGTTTTGTTATATTCCAAAGGATTCTGTTCAAATTAGATATGTAAGCTCTATTTGGGATTTGATCAAAACATTTTTTAAACAATGACATAGTGAGGTTATATTTCCATATTTTTGTCATTTTCCAAACGATTTTGTTCAAATTAGATATGTAGGTAAATTTGGAGTATGGTAGGAGGTATTGGATATGATCAAAAATGTTTTAAAAAAAGAAATAGTGAGGTTATATTTGCATAATTTTGTTATTTTCCAAACGATTTTGTTCAAATAGGTTGAATTAATTAATGTAGGTTTTGATTTGTGGAATCATCAAGAAATTAAACAATAACTGACTAAGTGAGGTTATGTTTGCATAGTTTTGTTATATTCCACAGGATTCTGTTCAAATTAGATATGTAAGCTCTATTTGGGATTTGATCAAAACATTTTTTAAACAATGACATAGTGAGGTTATATTTCCATATTTTTGTCATTTTCCAAACGATTTTGTTCAAATTAGATATGTAGGTAGATTTGGAGTATGGTAGGAGGTATTGGATATGATCAAAAATGTTTTAAAAAAAGAAATAGTGAGGTTATATTTGCATAATTTTGTTATTTTCCAAACGATTTTGTTCAAATAGGTTGAATTAATTAATGTAGGTTTTGATTTGTGGAATCATCAAGAAATTAAACAATAACTGACTAAGTGAGGTTATGTTTGCATAGTTTTGTTATATTCCACAGGATTCTGTTCAAATTAGATATGTAGGCTCTATTTGGGATTTGATCAAAACATTTTTTTTAAAAATGACATAGTGAGGTTATTTTTCCATATTTTTTTTATTTTCCAAACGATTTTGTTCAAATTAGATATGTAAGTTCAATTTGGGATATGGTAGGAGGTATTGGATATGATCAAAAATGTTTTAAAAAAAGAAATAGTGAGGTTATATTTGCATAATTTTGTTATTTTCCAAACGATTTTGTTCAAATAAGTTGAATTAATTAATGTGGGTTTTGATTTGAGGAACCATCAAGAAATTAAACAATAATTGACTAAGTGAGGTAATGTTCGCATAGTTTTGTTATATTCCAAAGGATTCTGTTCAAATTAGATATGTAAGCTCTATTTGGGATTTGATCAAAACATTTTTTAAACAATGACATAGTGAGGTTATATTTCCATATTTTTGTCATTTTCCAAACGATTTTGTTCAAATTAGATATGTAGGTAAATTTGGAGTATGGTAGGAGGTATTGGATATGATCAAAAATGTTTTAAAAAAAGAAATAGTGAGGTTATATTTGCATAATTTTGTTATTTTCCAAACGATTTTGTTCAAATAGGTTGAATTAATTAATGTAGGTTTTGATTTGTGGAATCATCAAGAAATTAAACAATAACTGACTAAGTGAGGTTATGTTTGCATAGTTTTGTTATATTCCACAGGATTCTGTTCAAATTAGATATGTAGGCTCTATTTGGGATTTGATCAAAACATTTTTTTTAAAAATGACATAGTGAGGTTATTTTTCCATATTTTTTTTATTTTCCAAACGATTTTGTTCAAATTAGATATGTAGGTTCAATTTGGGATATGGTAGGAGGTATTGGATATGATCAAAAATGTTTTAAAAAAAGAAATAGTGAGGTTATATTTGCAAAATTTTTTGTTATTTTCCAAACAATTTTGTTCAAATAAGTTGAATTAATTAATGTGGGTTTTGATTTGAGGAACCATCAAGAAATTAAACAATAATTGACTAAGTGAGGTAATGTTCGCATAGTTTTGTTATATTCCAAAGGATTCTGTTCAAATTAGATATGTAAGCTCTATTTGGGATTTGATCAAAACATTTTTTAAACAATGACATAGTGAGGTTATATTCCCATATTTTTGTCATTTTCCAAACGATTTTGTTCAAATTAGATATGTAGGTAAATTTGGAGTATGGTAGGAGGTATTGGATATGATCAAAAATGTTTTAAAAAAAGAAATAGTGAGGTTATATTTGCATAATTTTGTTATTTTCCAAACGATTTTGTTCAAATAGGTTGAATTAATTAATGTAGGTTTTGATTTGTGGAATCATCAAGAAATTAAACAATAACTGACTAAGTGAGGTTATGTTTGCATAGTTTTGTTATATTCCACAGGATTCTGTTCAAATTAGATATGTAAGCTCTATTTGGGATTTGATCAAAACATTTTTTAAACAATGACATAGTGAGGTTATATTTCCATATTTTTGTCATTTTCCAAACGATTTTGTTCAAATTAGATATGTAGGTAAATTTGGAGTATGGTAGGAGGTATTGGATATGATCAAAAATGTTTTAAAAAACGAAATAGTGAGGTTATATTTGCATAATTTTGTTATTTTCCAAACGATTTTGTTCAAATAGGTTGAATTAATTAATGTAGGTTTTGATTTGTGGAATCATCAAGAAATTAAACAATAACTGACTAAGTGAGGTTATGTTTGCATAGTTTTGTTATATTCCACAGGATTCTGTTCAAATTAGATATGTAGGCTCTATTTGGGATTTGATCAAAACATTTTTTTTAAAAATGACATAGTGAGGTTATTTTTCCATATTTTTTTTATTTTCCAAACGATTTTGTTCAAATTAGATATGTAGGTTCAATTTGGGATATGGTAGGAGGTATTGGATATGATCAAAAATGTTTTAAAAAAAGAAATAGTGAGGTTATATTTGCATAATTTTGTTATTTTCCAAACGATTTTGTTCAAATAAGTTGAATTAATTAATGTGGGTTTTGATTTGAGGAACCATCAAGAAATTAAACAATAATTGACTAAGTGAGGTAATGTTCGCATAGTTTTGTTATATTCCAAAGGATTCTGTTCAAATTAGATATGTAAGCTCTATTTGGGATTTGATCAAAACATTTTTTAAACAATGACATAGTGAGGTTATATTTCCATATTTTTGTCATTTTCCAAACGATTTTGTTCAAATTAGATATGTAGGTAAATTTGGAGTATGGTAGGAGGTATTGGATATGATCAAAAATGTTTTAAAAAAAGAAATAGTGAGGTTATATTTGCATAATTTTGTTATTTTCCAAACGATTTTGTTCAAATAGGTTGAATTAATTAATGTAGGTTTTGATTTGTGGAATCATCAAGAAATTAAACAATAACTGACTAAGTGAGGTTATGTTTGCATAGTTTTGTTATATTCCACAGGATTCTGTTCAAATTAGATATGTAGGCTCTATTTGGGATTTGATCAAAACATTTTTTTTAAAAATGACATAGTGAGGTTATTTTTCCATATTTTTTTTATTTTCCAAACGATTTTGTTCAAATTAGATATGTAGGTTCAATTTGGGATATGGTAGGAGGTATTGGATATGATCAAAAATGTTTTAAAAAAAGAAATAGTGAGGTTATATTTGCATAATTTTGTTATTTTCCAAACGATTTTGTTCAAATAGGTTGAATTAATTAATGTAGGTTTTGATTTGTGGAATCATCAAGAAATTAAACAATAACTGACTAAGTGAGGTTATGTTTGCATAGTTTTGTTATATTCCACAGGATTCTGTTCAAATTAGATATGTAGGCTCTATTTGGGATTTGATCAAAACATTTTTTTTAAAAATGACATAGTGAGGTTATTTTTCCATATTTTTTTTATTTTCCAAACGATTTTGTTCAAATTAGATATGTAGGTTCAATTTGGGATATGGTAGGAGGTATTGGATATGATCAAAAATGTTTTAAAAAAAGAAATAGTGAGGTTATATTTGCAAAATTTTTTGTTATTTTCCAAACAATTTTGTTCAAATAAGTTGAATTAATTAATGTAGGTTTTGATTTGGCGAATCATCAAGAAATTAAACAATAATTGACTAAGTGAGGTTATGTTTGCATAGTTTTGTTATATTCCAAAAGATTCTGTTCAAATTAGATATGTAGGCTCTATTTGGGATTTGATCAAAACATTTTTTTTAAATAACATAGTGAGGTTATATTTCCATATTTTTGTTATTTTCCAAACAATTTTGTTCAAATTAGATATGTAGGTTTAATTTGGGATATGGTAGGAGGTATTGGATATGATCAAAAATGTTTTGAGAAAAGAAATAGTGAGGTTATATTTGCATAATTTTGTTATTTTCCAAACGATTTTGTTCAAATAAGTTGAATTAATTAATGTAGGTTTTGATTTGGCGAATCATCAAGAAATTAAACAATAACTGACTAAGTGAGGTTATGTCTGCATAGTTTTGTTATATTCCAAAGGATTATGTTCAAATTAGATATGTAGGGTCTATTTGGGATTTGATCGAAACATTTTTTAAAAAATGACATAGTGAGGCTATATTTCCATATTTTTGTTATTTTCCAAACAATTTTGTTCAAATTAGATATGTAGGTTCAATTTGGAATATGGTAGGAGGTATTGGATATGATCAAAAATGTTTTGAGAAAAGAAATATTTGCATGATTTTGTTATTTTCCAAAGGATTTTGTTCAAATAAGATATCGTATAGGTTCCAATTTGGGGTTTGATCAAGAAATTTTACAAAAACTGACCAAGTGATGTTATTTTTGCCTAATTTTGTTATTCTGCATAGGATTTTGTTCAAATCAGATATCGTAGGTTCTATTCAGGATTTGATCAAAACATGTTTTGAAAAACGACATGGTGAGGTTATGTTTGAATAGTTTTGTTATTTTCCAAAGAAGTTTGTTTAGATGAAGCTTCTTATTTGGAGTTTGATCAAGACAAAAAATGACTAAGTGAGGTTATGTTTGCATAATTTTCTTATTTTCGAAAGGATTTTGTTCAAATTAGATTATGAAGGTTCCATTTGGAATTTGATCAGAATTAAAAAAAAAACCTACATAGTGAGGTTATGCTTGCATAGTTTTGTTATTTTCCAAAGGATTCTGTTCAAATAAAATATTATGAAGGTTCTAATTTGGTGTTTGATCAGGAAATTCAGCAAAAATTGACTGAGTGAGGTTATGTTTGTATAATTTGGTTATTTTCCAAAAGATTTTGTTCAAATTAGAATTAGATATTATGTATGTACAGTTTTGGCCATAAGTGGATCATCGGCCTAAAATTTGAGAAAACTTTGACCCTACATCAAATAACAAAGAGCTGATGGTGCATTTAAAAGCTTCAATCCATTTGGCAGTTTTTGTATTCTGGCGATTTTTTTCAGACCATTGTTTAGTGCCCTTTCTCCACGTTCAAAAAAAAGACACTTTTTAAAACTTTTTCTGTGTAGTTTTTGATAAAAATGGCTAGAACCATTCCAAAAAGGGGCAAAAATCATATATTTTCTCAAAATTTCACAATAGCTGAACAGATGATAGTCTGGATAAAATCTAGAAGTTGGCGTAGGGTCAAAGTTTTCTCGAATTTTAGGTCGATGATACACTTATGGCCAATACAGTAGGTTACTAATTTGGAGTTTGATCAAGAAATTTAACAAAAATTGACCAAGTGAGGTTATGTCGTTAGGTTCGCCTAATATTGTTATTTTCCAAAGGTTTTGTTCGAATTAGACAGGACTTGATAAAAGAAACAAATTTTTCAAAAAACATTTTCTCGAAAACTCAACAAAAAAAAATATTTACCATATCAGATTTTGCCATGCATCAAAATGATTTTTATTTCTTCAAACGAAAACCGTTAGTCGTAAAAAAACATCAAGAGACCAAATTAACTCTGAAGTTAATGAGTATTTAAAAAATAACATTGATTTAAGAAACAAGCAGTGGCGTACTATTTTTTTCTTTGAAAAAATTCAATACATTTGCTGATGATGTACAGTCATTCAGTACCACAGAGAACTAATCGGTTTGGAGAAAAACAATCAACTGAGACTCCAGTGAACGATACTGATTTGAGTGATTTGGATCTGAATCCAACACAGAAACACAACCTCTAGTTTCCTGTTCAGAACCATCATCTTCAAAAATGATACCAGTTTCTGAACCTGAACAATGCTATGTCAATTCCTGATTTCTCAAGTTCTCAGATACCAGTTCTTCACCAATCTACGAGAGACAGGTAACCGGTTTATCGTTTAGATGTATAATGATGTTTTATATTCAAATATTAATGACATACATAACACTGAACTGTACCTTTTGATGGTCTGATAGTTCTTATCAGCCCCGGCACTCTGGCCTCTGGTCCATTGCCACTCCCGCAACCACCTATCCAGGAAATCCAGTAGAATAAACACCACCTTGGTGCACTTGACTTGCTTCTCCTCCTCCCGCACTCTATGACAAGCAGGGCGTAGCCCTGGTATCGGTAGTTGGCGGTTCTACAATTATTGTTATGTCATTGACATCCAACACAACAAATCAAACTCACTTCCAAGGTTTGTTGGTCGATGATTCTATCAGAGCCAAAGCCCTTTAGCACGGCTTCTAGCTCTTTGTAGCAAATATCCTGGGTTTCGGAGTTTTCTAGCAGGGAGTGGAGGAGGATGTATGGGAGGAAGTGCATGAGGACGCGTTTGTCTAGTTTCATGCTGGGGAAGCAGCTTTGGAGGAGGGTTTTCTTTTCGGGGGGTAGGGTGCTGATTAGACTTGATGTCCAGCTGAAAGGGCAGATGCAAAGGGAAGTCTAGTTTTCCGGTTTCAACAAGAATTCGATTATTAGTTCCTTGTTCTAAAACTGGTCTTGGTGTGTCAGAACAGAATGTTGTTTTGCAAAAGTCAAAAATATAGAATTTTCTGAAAAAAAGTGGATGAAATTCCCGACAAAATGACGCAAGATTCATCAAAATCGGTCAACCCAGTAAAAAGTTATGCCGTTTTAAAAAATTGCAATTTTGTTAAAAAATATAGAATTTTCTCCATTTTGTAGAAACTCGTTGAGATAAAAAATCACAAAAAACCATGAAAAAAGTGGATAAAATTCCCGACAAAATGACACAAGATTCATCAAAATCGGTCAACCGAGTAAAGAATTATGCCGTTTTAAAATAATTGCAAAATTGTTTAAAAATATAGAATTTTCTGGATTTTGTAGAAACTCGTTGAGACAAAATATCATGAAAAAAGTAGATCAAATTCCCGACAAAAAAATTCATCAACATCGATCAACCCAGTAAAAAGTTATGCCGGATTGCAAAAAGCGCTTCCGGGTCTCAAATTCTCATTGTATCTCAGTAGCTATTGTTATTAGAAAAAAGTTGTATTGGACTTTTTTATAGAAAATTGAACGCTTTTCAACTTTACTTATGAGGAGTTTCTTGCTAAAACCAACACTTTTTGAGTTATTTCCAAAAAACCCGCATTATGACGACGGCGTCCTTGATCATTCTTTTTCAAATTCTCATCCTTGTATATCTGTAGTTATTGATATAAGAACGAAGTTATACCGGATTTTTTTATAGAAAACTTAACGCTCTTCAACTTTCCTAACGAGAAGTTTCTTGCTAAAACCAACTTTTTTCCAGTTATTTCCAAAAAACCGAAAGTATGTCGCCGGAGTTCTTTATTATTAGGTCTCAAATTATCATCCTTGTATCTCAGTAGTTATTGATACTAGAAAACAGTTGTATGGGACTTTTTTATAGAGAATTTAACGCTCTTTATCTTTACTTATGAGGAGTTCTTTGCTAAAACAAACATTTTTTTTGTTAATTCCAAAAAGCCCGCATTATTATTCTTTTTCAAATTCTCATCCTTGTATCTCAGTCGATACTGATATCAGAAAAAAGTTTTCTGTGACTTTATAGAAAATTTAACACTCTTCAATTTTACTTAGGATGATTTTTTAAACCCAATATTTTTTGAGATATTTTCGAAAAACCAAATTTTTTTTCCCACTTTGTAGTCTCTATATTTCAGTTGCTATTGATATTAGAAGAAAGTTGTCACGGAGTCTTTTGTAGAGAATTTGATACTCTTCAACTTCATCCAAAAGGACTTTTTTGCTAAACCCAATATTTGTTGAGATATTTTCGAAAAACAAAATTTATGTCGTCAAACTTTTTAGTTTTTCTTCCCCACTTTGTAATCTCTATATCTCAGTTGCTGCTGATATTAGAAAAAAGTTGTTAAAAAGTTTTTTGTAGAGAATTTAAAGCTCTCCAACTTTACTTATAAGGATTTTTTTGCTAAACCAATATTTGTTGAGATATTTCCAAAAAAATAAATTTATGTCGCCAGACTTCTCAGTATCTCTTCCCCACTCTGCCGACTCTATATTTCAGTTGCTATTGATATTAGAAAAAAGTTGTTTGGGAGTTTTTTGTAGATAATTTAAAGCTTTTCAACTTCACTTAAAAGGAACTTCTTTTGAATTGAGTGATTATAAACAATTTTTGTTTGTTCAGCTGCATAGAGGATGAAATTTCCTTCAAAATGCCCCTTTTCGCATGAAAATTTATCAATAAATAACCGAGTTATGGCGTTTTGAAAGTTCCGTCAATATCTCAGAAACGATTTTGAGAATTTTATTATCTCGGTTGTTTATGGATCGATTTTGACGCACAAAAAAGTATTTCATAGGGTTTCAAGTGCTTGTTTTTGGTAGAGTACTCTCGTCAATTTTCATTCAATAAATGGACATGTTTATTGTTATCAACAATTTTGGTGTGTCCAGCTGGATAGTCGTTTTGAAAATCTCGCCAGTATCTCAGGAACGATTTTGTGAATTTTTCACTTTGATTATCTCGTTTGTTTATGGGCCAATTTCGACGCGCAAAAACAGAATTTCTTTTTCAGATTACAAATTCATCTATTAGTTCCTTATACTGACAATGAATTTTCAATATTCCAACAGCACTGATCGGCTTTGACTTGTGCGCCGTTGGATCCCCTACCGGGCGGTTAAGTTACTCACACAACCCCCAAAAACGCCCTACAAGCCCTACAAGTATGCCTTGTATAACCACATTTCTTGAAACAGCTGGGCAGAAAAAAGAAACTGAACCGTCCAGTCACAATGTTCACCTTCGTCTTGGCCGGGGTAACACAATTTGGACAAGTAACTATCATTTCTTGTTTGGAACAAATTTGCATTTTCTCAATTTATAAAAATTGACAACGTCAACGTCAAAGGTACTCACTTGTAAAGCCATCCCTGAAAGGTACTCCCATCCCTGCTTCCATAAATAGGACACGGATACTGGGTGCTGTTCTCCATGCAAATGTACTTGGACGATAGTAAAGGAGTCATCACCTCTCTTTGGGCTTCCGAGAATTTAATCCACATAAAATGCCGTTGACTCAGTTCATCCGGACTGATTTCATAAGTCTTCAATATTTCCTGTATGGCCAAGGCCACTCGATCTGTATTCCTGGCATTTTTATCCGTCTGGAATGCTTTGACCAGCTCGTTTAGTGCACTCTCAATAAACCCATCCTCTGTGACGAAGAACACAAACGACTGACTATCATGGGCGTACCTTCGTGGTAAATGACTGGGCTCGATGGCCCCTAACTCGGCAAAAACCTCCCCACATGCCAGTTTTAGTGTTGTGTCCTTTTCCCAACATCCCAACGTAAGACAATCGATTAATTCTACAACAACTGGATCAATGCCGTTGTACCCTAAAATCATCTGATCCAGCTCCTCTCTGTTGACTTGCAGACAAATTTTTAGCTGCTTCAACGCTTGAATTCGCACCTCCAAGGTGTCGTGTTTCAAATAACGAATCATATGCTGGATTTTGTCTTTTAACTCTGCCCCCTCCAAGGCGAGGTGCTTTTTTATCACATTGGTGATGTTGGATGATAATAAGGGTTGATTAATGAAAAACAAGTCGGGAATGTGGTCTTTTAGACTGCGTTCGTGTTGCATTAAGTACTGAAATACGCGGTTAACATTGTTGGGGCACTTGTCCATGAGTGGCAACATCGCCACGAAGATAGTTGCCAAGTGGGGTCCAAGACACTCCACATCGACATTGCGCACAAAGGCGTCCCATACGTCACACGTGAGTTCGGCGTGTTTTAGATAATGCTCTGTCTGCAGCATGGCGATTATTTTAAAGCGCAAGGGCATTATTTTGCTGGGGCCCAAGAATTTGAATAAGTCCGCCAAGCTGGGAAGGATTTTTTCGTTAGAGGTGTACTGGGATGTAAGCTCCAGGTCAAAATATAAAAGAAATGGGAGAAAGTAGGGTTGGAGATAATCAGCAATGGTGTTGGCTTGGTTGGTGTTTTCCTCTGCCATAAGGAGCTCTATGGTTTGCAGGACCTTTTTGCGTTTTTCGTGGAAGTTTAGTAGGAGTTCGTTCAGAATTACCCGGAAGTTTATCTTTCGCAACTTGGGCCCACTCAAGCCGGTCCTAGCTTCCAAATAGGCCAGACAGTCTTTTGTATCTTTGACTTCCAGATTTCCCAGCACTAAGTATAAGAATACGTTGCCATAGTTGCGCGTAAGAAGTTCAGAAACTTCGACTTCCACCATACCAGCCATATCTTCCATTAGTTTATGTACTTTGGGGTTTTTAGCCACTTTGACCACCAGAAAAGGTAAAAGCACTTTTGCTTCTTTAGTTACGAAATCTTTAGCCCTGGCAAAGCCGAGTATCGCTGATACTTTCAGCAAACTCTCTTGCAGTGAGGCGTTAATGATATGCTGATTGCAGTAGGACAGGTGCACAATAACCTCACACAACGCCTCAGAGTTGTGCTTGTATAAAGTCAACAAGCCAAAGCTGTCTTTGCAGGACAATTTGGCGCACCTATTTGTAGCGATGTAGCTATGACCTGATGTAGGCACCATGACAAAGTACAGCAGGATTTTCATACATTCTAGCTTGATGTAGTTGTCTGGGATTTGCCCGATTTGGTCTATGGTCTCCCACAAGGTGTCCTGCAAGTCATACTCGGAATACTGCAAGGACTTTTTGGACAACTTAAGCAGATGTGTAAACAAACACTCCAAGTTCTTGCGTTTTACTTCTGGGCTTATGTCAGGGTTCCCATGTCCGTGTGTGATGATTTTTTGGATATTGGATGCAAGGCACTGGCGCACGTCTTTCTGACCATCATAAGCCAGTTTGTCTATCCAGATTTTTGTTACATCCGGAATGTAGAACTTGGGGACGTGTTGAGACAAGTAGGGCATGGCTTTGATGGCTGCCATTTTTAACTCAGGATTGTGGCCTATGATGCTGTTAATGACCAGGGTGATAAACTGGCGGTTAACACCTGATAAGTCCATGCGGTTTTGCGCAAAATTTACTTTAGTGTCCGTGGGGGTGTGACACTTATTACAGCAAACCTCCACAGAGTCAGCTGTGATTGATTTAGAAAAGTCACAGCTACTAGTGCAGATTATCACAGGAACTGTCTCAAGGAGTTTCTGTTGTATTTTTCCAACCTTGGTGTCCATTAGGGGCAATAATATGTTATTAACCACAGAGTCTTTGTCAGTAAATAAGTGCAATATCAGCGGAATGTTCAGGACGATTTCACATAACACCTGGACATCATCATTGAGCTTCCGCTTTAATAGTTTGACGTGCTGCAGCTCGATTGAGTCGACCTGCGTCCGGTTGATGTCCTTAACCAAGCCGCTGGCAAGCCACTGGAAGAACTCATTGCAATCATGCATTACTTCCCATGTCACAAAGTCATTTCCAGATAGTTTGCCGTACAAAAACAACAGACAACCCCGTAAGTTAACATCGGTTTTGGCAATATAGTCGCAGGGCATTGCACTATTTTCTAATAGAGGGCGTGCGATTAGATGATACATTATATCCAGGTTATTGCTGTCCATTACCACCAGCATTTTGGGGAGTAAACGTGTTAATTTGGCGTACGGAGTGGGGCAAGAGGTCTCCCCATGTTGGGCCACCTTTTGCAGCAATAACGGCAACAAATTACCATCAAGGAAGTTCACACTTTGAGGGTGAAACTTCAGTTTAACATCCAAAATTTCCCGGAAAACACTGTGCAGGAATGTGAGTTTGTCGTGCAACTGGCATCGCCCCTGCTGGCAATCAGGCCAGTTAAAGCTTGCCATGAAAAGTTTCCAAGTTTCACTTCTAGCAGCCACATCTAGGTTGGTAATGTGAGGGTTTGATTCATAACAACGCGTTATATCGTCGTGTATGGCGGTCTTTATTAGTTGAAACATCACTGTGTCGTTATTACTAAATATTTGTGACACTTTATTCAGGGGTATAAGTGTTTTGCTGCTGATGTTAGCGCAGTACTGCTGGATTTTCCCGAAATTGGGAGCGTTAATGTGATGATTGATTATAAAATTGACCACCCTTTCGTTGTCCCACTGCAGTTTTAAATAGTTTAACAGTAGTTCTTCAAATTGGGGGTTGATGGTTGGATTGGTGTAGTAGTCGTACACGTACTGTTCGAACAAGGCACACAGTTGCCCAAATTGGCTGGTAACGTTAACACTATAGTCCGCGTAATTATAACGAGCCCTTTCTAAAAGTTGCACCAAAAGGGCGAATATTTCAAGTTCAAACTGTCCACTTTTAGCCAGGTAAATCATCCCGCTCAGGTCTACGTTAGGGTTGTAAAAACTCACCTCATCCAGCAATATAGCCCCTATAATCTTCAAACTTTTGCCTATCAGGCTCACGCACATGGGCCTGCTAGTTACTTCAATGGACACTTGTTGTAAATGCAACATTTCACTGGGTTTGCTGTTTTCTTCTATCCGAAATCTATCGACCACCATGGGATTACCCCCTTCGACCATATACTTGCAAAATAACTTGAAAGCTTCCATATACTCCCCGGCAATGTGGCTATAAACATGGGCCAGAGTATGGGATAGTTGGTTCAAAATGCTCAACTGAGCCTCAATAATGATCTCATCGTTGTCACAGCTTGACAGGAAGAAAAATCGCCCCAATAGCCACTTGGTGAATGATTGGTACTTATCAACCATGTCCTCGTAGGTTTCGTAGCTCATGTCTGGTTGTTTTATGTAGAGAAAAGAGTCGTTGAATTCTTTGGACATTACAAAATCGGCCAAACGATGGATGCTGTTTTTGTCGGTGGATTTGGGTTTTTTGAGGAGGTTCTCCATGATTTCGTCCAGCATTCTCCATGTTGGGAGGATTTCGTCTATAAGGGGGTTTTCTGTTTCCATCGTAGAAGTAGAACGAAACGGAAAAAATAACAGTTTGAATTTGTTTATGTTTTGAATTGATGTGACATTTGTCATTAATGTCGTTTGTCAATGGAACTGGTTGGGTGACTTGCGACTGGATGTAGCTCCCGCTCCCACATGATAACAATGTTGCCGTACTTATTTTTCGTGAGATTTCATTATTCGATAACATGGGCAATAGATATTCTTCACGGCAGATAATTCTTCAGGAAAGTAGAGGAATGTTTTGACATTATGAGTAAGTCTAAACTTTGAAGTTATTCTATGTTCTATAGTTATAAAGAAACATTCCTATACAGGGTGTCCGGAAAGTCAACGATAATACTGAAAGATGGACAAACTCATAAGCATCCAGAAAAATATAATATGACCTTAATAAAAACTCTATGGTTTCCGAGATATTATTGACACTAAAACTTCAAAATATTCAATATTCAAAATAGAAATCTTATTTTACAGAGAAATAATTTATTTTTATTTTTTTTTACTAAGTACGTGGAAGTTTTTGTGTCTGGCTTGTAGTTGTGAAGGAAAATGTAGTGGGAAGCGGTAAAAAAAAAAATGTTTTTCTGGAAGCTTATGACTTGGTCTATCACCCCCTTCAGTATTATCATTGACTTTCCGAACACCCTGTATGTATAATAATAGGTCTTTATAAAATATAAGATGTAAGAATTGTGGTAAAAATGCTTTGATCGATGTCAATCGTTTTTGAAATTCAAATGAACTGCAAAAAAAGTTGAAAATCTGTGACCCTTAAACCTAAATAATGAGTTTAATTGTTTGCAGACTACAAATTATCAGTTAAACTCTTGAAACTTTTGTACGTCTATATGAATATCTCACATTTTATTTATTATCGGTAACATTATATTATTGGATTATAAATATACACATATGTAAGAACTGCAAATAAGCTAAGCAATAAAATACCTATGACAACAGGAATCAGACAAGGAGATAGCCTAAGTCCAATCCTATTTAATGTCATAATGGATGAAATTATAAACGAAGTCAAAATAACTGGGAGAGGGTACCGGCTGGGAGACAAAGAAATAAAAATCATATGCTACGCTGATGACGCTGTAATCGTGTCAGAAGACGAAGACAACCTACAAAGACTTTTACACAAGTTCCAAAAGACAGCCGAAGTTTTCAATATGCAAATATCCGTCAAAAAAACCAAATCGCTTACAATATCCAAAGAACCGAGAAGATGTAAACTCGCGATATATGAGCAGAGTGTAGAGCAAGTGATGTCCTTTAAATATTTGGGGGCTGATATAACTAGCACTAGAAATATTAAGGAGGAAGTGAGAGCCCAAACAACAAAGGCATCTCTAATCTCAGGGTTCTTGAGAGACATAATATGGAGAAATAAACACATGACTACCAGAAGCAAGGTCAGAATATATAAGACATGTGTAAGGCCGATTATGACATATGCGATAGAGACCAGAGCGGAGAATACGACTACAAAGCGAGCCCCCAGAACAACAGAAATGCGTACTCTCAGAACGATAACAGGCTATACCCTACTTGACCACAAGAGAAGCGAAGAGATAAGGGAAATATGTGAAGTTCAAGACGTAGTAAGATGGGCAAGAAATCGGAGAAGAGAATGGAGAGACCATGTTAGCAGAACGCCAGAAGATCGACTGGCAAAAATTGTGAGAGAGCAGCGGCCCAACACACCACGCCCACCTGGACGTCCACCAAAAAGGTGGTATGATAGCTGGTCTTCATCGTCCCAGCTGCTTTTGGGCAACCTTTGAGGCAAACACAGGACATAGTCCTAACGTAAGAAGAAGAAGAAGAAGATAAATATACAATGTTAGGAAAGGTTACCAGAGAACGTCGATCATATTGGAATTAAAAAAGTTGTTAAAGTTGAACTTTTTTACATAAAACTGATGTATGTAGTTGTTGATCTAGATCAGCAGTTGAATTAATTTATTTTTCCGGGTATTTTTTCATAAAGCTCAAGAACATTCAGGGCACATGACAACATCATAGCAGAAAAAAGAGTAAATATTCATAAGAGGCATAGAACATGGTATTATTTCTATGCGATATTAGGGATATGTTTGGGTTAGGAATTTGTCTTGCTACTTGTCTTGTGGTATTAAAGTCTATGAAAAAGACAAACTAGGTATATTGGCATTTTTGTATGAAAAAAAACGGACATCCTTTGTAAATGCAAGAAATCATATTTTTCAAACTTACGGGACTGGTAGCAATAATTTTGGATTCAGTAAAATGAATATGATGTGTACGCGTGATATGACTGACTCCTCATACTTTATGAAGAACATCCGTATTCCCCATCCCCCAACGCCAAGTCCAAATCAATTTTCAAGAATCATATGCAAAATCTAGGCTAATCCATCAGTGATGATTGATCGAAAACTCGTTGGAAATAATATACAGGGTGATCTACAGAGTGTAAATGAATAAGTGAGAAAAAAATCTGGGTGCGTGATTCTTGGGTTAATTTTGAGAAGAATAAAGCAAGTTCCCAAAAGTCCTAACTTTTCAGATACAGGATGGTAAATATTTAAGAAAAACATAATGTTTTTTATAATATTTATGAAACCCCTGGATATATTTTAGTGAAATTTGATATGCATTCTCCATACATCAAATGGCCATTTCTGACGGTAGGTGTATGACTTGTTTTTTTTTAATCTTCGTCACTCTCACTGAGGAATACGCGTTAACTAGATACGTTAAAGAGACATTAGTAAAATTGTTTTAGTAGTCGTGACAAAAAATAGTTATCACAATCGCCCTTCTTTTGTAGTTCCAATAGTTATGATCAGCCTTTACAAAACCACATAGAATGTGGTTTTATACAACTCAATCTTGCGGTGTTCACAGAGATGTGCATGACTGCGGTTTAAAATACCCAAACACTAATTTATCGAAAGCAATAAATCAAAAATCCATTTATGCGTTTAGATATTAACAAGTCATGAATATTGATTGAAAAATGTAAAACTGACTATTGTTCAACATTTCATTTGATTTGAAACATAGAAGAATTAAGATTTTGTTCGGTATCCTTGAAATATGTATATGTTAAAAACGGCTTCAACCTCCAAAATTTATCAAAAACAATCTGCGAATGCTTCACCGTTTTTTTTCATAGTTAACCTGCTCTGTACCAAACGAAGGGGAAAGTGAATATGAGTCTCTATAAAAAAGTAAAAAGACATGTAGGTTGCGCCCTCTACAATTAAGACTCGTACTGGGATTATAAATTCGAATTCGTGATACCAAAAAACCATCGGATACCAATTTTTACTCCAATATTTATATTTTATCATAGATTTTATTTATAAAATAGGAAAATTGAATAAAGACACAATGTATTTCGAAAACGAAAGGCTTATTGTGGACCCATATTGCTCTTTCGGTTTATCTCTGATGTTCTCTGAGTTTAAGGGCGACTTATGATGCATATATATATATATTTCTCTTCTTCTGATAAAAAAATTGTTTAAAAAACATAGATCCTCATTTTTTTAACGTTATAACTATATTATTATGTGTCTTATACAGAATACAGGGTGAGTCGGGAGGAACGGACCAGATTTCAGGAGCGTATTATTCATGCGAAAACAATGTAAAAAAAACCATATGTTCTTTTCCGATAATAATTTCTTAATTTGAATAAGTATTTGGAATTTTGTAACATTTCAATAATTAATCACTGAAACTTAAAAATAAACGTTTGATCACTGCCACAACACACAAATAGTTTAAAGTCTTGAGCATGGCATACTGTAGATACGTGGAAAGTTGATAACATTGACGCAGAAAAAAATTTGGTATCGCGCTATAACTTGAAAACAAATGAATATCGGATAAGAACCTTGGATCATATACAATGATCTAAGATAAAAACATAATATGGGTTTTTTCACATTGTTTCCGCGCACAGTCCTGAAATTTGGTCCGTTTCTCCCGACTCACCCTGTAGACACATCACCAGGATTTTCTATGAAGGACTGATAAAATTCAACACAACAATCAAACATCGTATATATAGTTTTCCCATATTCATTTTCCATTGCAAAAGTTGATGAGTTAGTGCCTATAATAATCTGCAAAACAGTGCACCTTGACAACACTGTTGCATGTTCTCAAAAGGACGGAAGGACGCACGTCCACTGTCATTAGTGTCATTTGGCTTGTTCGGATCCCATTTGACCGAAAGTATCGACTTGCCCATGTCTAGAGGTGGATCCTCATGTGCGTACCTCAAAGACGGCTTTTTCGCGTCTTGCGATAGGATTGGTCCGTGATATTCCCGCCGTCATGATTCAAAACTCTGCAACCAATAACAACGGGTATGTCGATACGCTTCAAATGTCAAAACGCGGCCATAATTTTGAATCATGAGCCTAAGATCGCAAAATGGAAAACGCCGAGTTTGAAATACGCAAATCAGTACCCATCATAGGTGACGGTTATGACCGCGTAATTTGAACTGGCGCAACTACTTGTGGAGGTTTAAACACTCAAATTCCTTCAATATAATTTATTTCTTCTTATGACTAACATACATTTATGGGGCCCTCAATATACATATATACAATTTCCTAAATATAAGAATACAATGAGTACCGAAATAATTACACATTTGGCTTGCATCAATGACTAGAAGCACACTCGTCTGTGGTGTATACATATAATACATTCTCTTAAATATAAAATCTATGATTAAACTCAAATACTGGCCATAAGCCCCCTAATATCACATTTAATACACTATCGATATGGCAAAAGTTCACGAATTTTAAATTTATAGTTGCTGCTTTGAGCTATTGCTAACTATATTCCCTGCCTGCTAAGCATTTTTTTTGGAAAACCTTAATTAAAGGAACTTGTCTGTTGATATGGAGAATTTTGGAAAATAAAATAAACCGAACTTAAAATTATCGCTAGACATCACAATTTGACTAGAACTACATGAGATCACTGGTGTGAACACTGACTTAAGTTATTTATGTACATTTGGAATGTCTGTATGACTAGACGCATTCGGACTAGATTATAGTACAAGTTGACTAGATTTTAATTAGAATATATGAGGGGGAGACTGACTGTTAATTAAAATAATGACTAGAATTTTTGACTAGATATCATTTGCCCTACTGCGCATGACTAGATTAACTTAAATTTGAAAAAACAAGTGAATAAAAATGATTTTTTTTTTGATTAAGTGAATATTTTTGTCAACACTTTTCAGTATTATGTTTGCGGTGTTCTCTTTACACTTATTGATTTTTTTTAAAAGATTTAAGGCTTTTATTTATTATTATTGTTAATTATTTTATAAGGTAATTTTTATTCTTCTTTAATGAAATCAAAATGGATTAAGATGCAGTTTTTATAACTGCTCATGTGATCAATGTTTATACGTTTATTATTACCTTTTCTTTTGATTTTTGAAATATTCCTATCAATACTTTTCACGGTGCTTCGTGACTTTTGCATTGTTTTTTTGATTTTTTCAGTTTTTTTTAATCAAGATTTTTGTTTATTGATTGTTTTGGTGTTCTCTGTCCACTTTTTATTTTTTTTTTAATTTAATATTTTTATTTATTGATATATTTCTTTATTTTATTTTGATGCTGATGAATATATCCTTGATAAAATTTTTATTTTTAAAATACTTTGTCGTTTTCACGACAGTGAATGACCTAAAGGCGTCCCAAGACCCTGTATATTTTGTTAATGGTATTTATGGAGAATTTTGTGTAGAATTTACCTGTTCAAAAATCATGTTGCTATCTTCATCGATTTTTGAGTCACGGCTTTTTTCTAAAAGAGTGAAATTTTACCTAAAATTGTGAGGTACCTCTTTGTCCCTCGTTTTTTTAAAATTTTTCTACACCACCCTGTATATTTTTTTAATGATATTTATGAAGAATTTTGTGTAGAATTTACCTGCTCAAAAATCAAGTTATGTATTTTTTTTTAAAAAGGGTAAATATTTACGTGAAATTGTGGAATGACAACTTTGTCCCTCGTTTTCTCAAAATTCCTCCACACTACCCTGTATATTTTTTTGATGCTATTTATGGAGAATTTTGTGTAGAATTCACCTGTTTCAAAATCAAATTGATATCTTATACGGTTTTTGAGATACGATTTTTTTTTATAAGAGTGCATTTTTACCTAAAATTATGAACAGGCAAATTTGTCCCTCGTAAAAATTTTTCTCAACACCCTGTATATTTTGTTTATGGTGTTTATGGAGAATTTTAAAAGAAGAATTTACTCGTTTTAAAATCAAGTTGATATCTTCAACGATTTTTGAGGTATGTTTTTTTTTTCCGAAAGTTTGAATTTTTACGTAAAATTTTAAAATAACAAATTTGTACCTCGTTTTCTCAAAATGTTTCTCCAACACCCGGTATATTTTGTTTTGGTGTATATGGAGAATTTTGTGTAGAACTTGCCTGTTACTTTTCACTGTGTTTTGTGATTTTTGCTTTCCGATTTTTTTATGTACGGTTTTTATCGAGGTTTTTATTTGTTGATTGCTTTATAAGATATTTTGTATGCTTTGATCCTGATCCTTGGATTTTTTGTTGTTCTCATCACTGCGCATGATCCGTTAAACGTTTTAAAACCGTTATTTAATGATATTCAATACCTTTTTAGATTTTTTTGAATATATTGTTACCTAATACTTATTACTGTGTTTTGTGATTTTTGCTCTTCGATTTTTTTTTAATGTAATAAGGTTTTTATTTATTGATCGTTTTATGAAGTTTTTTTCATGCTTCTTTCTTTGATGTTGATTTTTGAAAAAAATATTTATTTTTTTAATGTTTCGTTGTTTCAATACCTTTCACTATGTTTTGTTATTTTTGCGGTGTTTTCTTTCTACTTTTCAATTATTTTTTTAGTTGATTGTTATCAATGATTTGTTCGATTAATTTTTTCATTTATTGATTGTTTATTTATTGATTATTTTTTTATTATTTTTTGAACTTATCATATAATTTTTTTCTCATTTGATTTAACTTAAATAATTTGTTTGTCCATGTTTATTTTCTTTTCCTTTGATTTAACTCAAATAATTCATTTGTCTATGTTTATTATTAGTTTATTTTTCATTGTTTAACGCAACGAAATGACTAAATTAATTTTAGTACGATTGATTTGTTAATAAATACGATGACTAGATTTTTTAAAATTATTTCAAGTTATTTTTATACTATATTTAAAAATTTTTGATATTATTATCAAAGTTATTTTGTTTTATTTTTTGATATCGATAATTTAGTATATTCAGAGATGATTTATAATTTATAGTTTTATTTTAACTGTAATATAATTAGATTTTTTCACGACAAAAACATATATTCTTCAAAAACGAACACAGCCATTTTTGTTTAAAATTATAAATTATTTATCCGCGAATGTTTTAAATTTATTGATTTAAATTTTGGTTTAATATACTTTGTAAATACGTTTAGTGATATATTTTATCAAAAGCCTTGTCTCTCAAGTGATAAATATGATACAAATTATAACTAAGAAATGACTAGAATCAAAATATAGTAGTATAATTGCTAATAAAGCAATTCATCCTCAACTAACGCGCGTAAAATCAGTTGATTATAAATTGAAGAAATAGATTAAAGTAGCCTGAATCCTGACATTGGTGACAGATGAGGCGAGTTCCGTGTTGCCAAGTCGTGTAAAAAAATGGCGTCTGTGTCAAATAGGGTCAACATTTTTATAGTACGGGATTCATAATATTTCTTGATTAAATATTTTAAACTCAATTTTCTGTATTGATTACTGCAGACGTACAATTTATAATATCAATAGTGTTGGTAATTTTAATTGCAACTTGGCAACGTTGACATATGTCATCAATGTCAGGAACATAGCTGGGAAGTTACACGTTATGACGTCACCAAGAAGCACTTGGTTTGAAATGATAAATATGAAATGACTAGATTATATTACCGTTAAATGACTAGATTGAGTTCAGTCTCACCCCCTATTTTCTCCCTATATTGCCACTCACCTTAACTTTATACAATAAAATACTATTTACACTCCCATCCACTGCTGAAAATACCTTTCTCCACAAACAGGAGGCAAAGGAGGCGGCCTCCACAGAGGAGGTAGGCGTGGAATGGGCCTTACCGGCATAAGCCTTTGTCAGTCCATTTGATGTAGTGTTTGGTGTTTCCGCAAATAGGCCACTCTTCGGAAAGCCTTGCCGCAATCACTGCAAGGATACTGTTCGCCACCTTCCTGCTCTCCCACCACTCCTTCTTCGTGTTTGTTCTCCTTGGAGGGCCGTGGCTTGTGCCATCTTCGATGGGAGGCCAGATTTGCCGGACAATTGAACACCTTGTCGCATTCCGGACACCTGTATTCCACGTGCACGATGCGGGAACACCTTTAATGAAATAAATGTGATAAGTGGTATGCGGGTATTGGTTCCAGTTCATGGTTCATGGGTTTTTGGAGGTTGTTTAATTTTGGGTAATTTAGATAAATTAAATTTAAGGCCGAGAAATTATTTGTAATCTATTTGCACGCCCTCCAATCAATTTTAGGTTATGTTTAGGGGCTGTTTTTTTGCTTGTTCACTGTTGAATTGGGTTCAGGTTAGATAAGGTGTTTTTTTTTACCTGTGCTGGGCTAGTCCGAAAGCATCCTCGTATAACTCCTTGCACAATCTACAAACATAGTCGCCGATGTGGTTTTCGATTTTCGCTAATTCGGCTTTGGCTTCTTCTGTCACTTCCACTACGTTGAAGGCTGGATCTATGTCACCTGCAACAAAATGACTAAATAAGTGATTATAGTTATTTTCCTAACAAGTGCGCAAAGTGATACTTTCCCGCACGGATATGCTTCAAGGGCGGGAGAGAATCTCTGCGCATGTCTTAGGAACAGTATTTTTTCCACAAGCATTCAAAAATTATGAGGAACCTCATAAAACAAAACCTGGCAACGATGCGCACAGTTGAAGCAATCAATTGACAGTTGACATTTTAGTGCGGGAAAAATTCACAAGTGAAAGGATTGCGCATGCTACTCCTCGATCCATGTCTCAAACTATCTCTGTCCTCTGTCTATTGTGGGAAAAGGTGACTTTGCACACGCAAATGAGTTTGCAAAGTTGATACTTTGCGCACGCTCGTAGAAAAAAAATTGAGGTATTCTCGAGGGCTGTGCGAAAAATTTCAAAATCTCTTACCAAGTTGAATATCAGTAGTTGAGTTAGAGGAGTACACCGAAGTTGATACATAAAAATTATAGGTGATATGTTTTTCCACAAATTCATTTATTGAAGACAAGTTTGACAACTTCACACTAAAAATGAGAATTTTCGTGGTAACTTCTCAAAATTCGAGTAGGTAAGATTGAGTTAATTTTTGTTAGGTTAGATTGAGCTGATTTGAGTTAGTTTTGGTTAGGTCTAGTTAGTTTGGGTGAGTTTAGGTTAGTTTGAATGAGTTTGAATTAATTTTAGTAACTTTTGGTTAGATTGAGTTAGTTTACGTTGATTTGGGTTAGTTTTGGTAAGAATGGGCTTGTTCTTATAACTTTTGGTTGGTTTGTGTGAGTTTATTTGGTTAGATTTGGGTTGATTCAGGTTGATTTGAGTTGGAAACGACTAGATCAAGTTAGTTTGTGTAGGTTCAGATTAGTTTGTGTAGGTTTTGGTTGGATTGGGTTAGTTTTGATTAGATTGAGCTGGTTTGAGTTTAGTTTGTTTAGGTTGGTTTGACTAGTTTGGGTGGGTTTTGGTTAGATTGGGTTAGTTTTGGTTGGATTAAGTTAAATTTGGTTAGCTTTGTTTTGATTCAGTGAGTTCTGGAGTTTGATTTTGGTTTGTTTAGGTTGGTTTGGATTAGTTTGAGTGAATTTTGGTTTTATTTGTTTTAGTTTGAGTTTGGGTTAATCTGGGTAAGATAAGTAGACTATTAAATTATTAAGTAAGACAAAAACCATTGCAGTCATGGTTCTCAAGTTGTTTGAGTAAGTTTGACAACATTGCAACGTGACAGTGGTGTCATTTAAAGGAGTTTTTGCACTGAATTCTGATAAGAATTGAGTTTGTTTTTCAAAAAAAAATTTCTTGTTAAAAGTCATTCATCCAGCATTTGTTTCAAATTAAATTGTTTTATAAACTCAAAACTCTGCTTTAAAATTTAAAAAAATGAGAGACTCCAAGGCTGTGAATTATTTATCTCTGTGCGGTCCATTTGTGATTTGAGACTGAAGATTATTTAGGACGATGGCCTGCTAAGCTATAAAAACTCAACTAAGGCGCGTAAAATCATTTCGTTAGAAAGTACTGGAAGTAGAGAAATGGATTAATGTAGCCTAAATCCTGACATTGTTGACAGAGGACGCGAGTTGGCAAGTGGTGCTGTTGACGTAGAGCAATAATTGCAACTTGGCAAGGTCAAGGTAGTGTTATCAGTTATTACCACGTTTATACGCACGAAAACAAACCGGTTTCATATTTTTCAAAACCTTTGGAAATTGTGGTCCATTCAATAATGTAGATAAGATAATTGAGACTGATGTGGATACAAATGTGGACTACTTGAGATAGTGGACTATTAAAAACTGATGGGCTAGTCAAGACATGCAGTGGACTATAAGATATTGTGAATCATTGAAGAATGTTGATCAATCAGGACAGTGACATATTCAAGAACATATTTAGTCTGCTTTTAACATTGAGTTTTATAGTGAATGAAAAACAACATGAACTACTCAAAACAGTGGACTATTTAAAAATATGGACTACTTAAGACAGTTCACTATTAAAAACCACAAACTACACTCACCTTTACGTACA
Organism: Orchestes rusci; assembly: GCA_958502075.1. Taxonomy (NCBI): domain Eukaryota; kingdom Metazoa; phylum Arthropoda; class Insecta; order Coleoptera; family Curculionidae; genus Orchestes; species Orchestes rusci. Next base: position 20,260,784 of record OY293313.1, on the reverse strand, counting down.
ACCAAATGTTCATCAGGCCTCAACTCCCTAATAATAGTCCCCGAAACCGGCGAGCTATTATCCTCATCAAAGTTCAACTTCCTCGTCACCTTAGACTTCTTCGGAGTAACCGGATTGAACTTCACCTTCTTACAAGGAACTTCCGGAGTGGGACTCTGGATGGGAGTTTTGATTTTCGGCGACGGAGTACAAGGAGGAGTGATGGGGATTTGAGAGGTTTTAACACTGAGGTCCAGAGGAGAAGTTAGTTCTAATGGTTCAGAGTAACGGATGTAGTTTTGCAGAAAGTTGGCCTCAAAGCCCAGACCCAGCCGGTGCCAGAGAGTTGGTTGTGCGTAGGGGGATCTGCAAGGGAGGAGGTTAATATTGAGGGTTTAAAGAAGTTTGAGGGGTTTGGTAGAGTTGATCGATTTTTTTTAAAGCCTACATCAATGGGTATATCTACTATTGACTTATCTAATAATATAAACAAACATCAGACTAAATTAGAATAGAAAACAAAAAAAAATTATAAAAATCGACCAAAACCATCCAAACTCACCCCCATCCGTCAACCACAACCACCACAATAAGTACCTAAACGTAGCGAATTCCATCTCATGTTGAGAAAAACTCACGCGTGGCATACCCTGCGGGTTCGCCAGACCGACTGAGTGTTGAAGTTCGAAAGTTGCGGAGTTTTAACTTCCAATAGGCACAGAGAGTCCGCCTCGAAATTGTTGTGCTCGTGCGTGGGGTGGGACGCGATGGGGTCGTTGGATTGGTGGGAAGTGGCACGAATTTTGTCATTGGCATGTGCCGGATTGTCGGGATGCTGGGGGAGTTGAGTTGGAAGTTGAGGAGTTACAGGTGGCATTGTTTGGTAAGAGAAAAGTCTTGCACTAAAAAACGATGTCGAATAGTTGTTTGGGCAAAAATGCTCAACCCTCTTGTCAACTTTGGGAAAAACGATTTTTGGTATAAAACAACCCCCTTCCATAAATCTTTATTTTCTATTTTATTAATTAGATACCTACCTTCTTCTTGGAGACTTTAGTTTGACTTTAATATATCATCATGACGACAATTTCCATGCACAAAAATTCTCTATTTTTCTCTGTTATTCAGATTTGAATGAAATATACCCAATAATTATTTTATTACATCAATCATCATTAGACTAATTAGTTTATATCAAGTTACCGATAAATCTGTTCGTTATAAGAGTATTCATCATTATCTGTTCTGTAAGTTATTTTTTATTTTTCAACTAAACCAACAGTTTAGACTAATGGAAAATTATTTGATAATTACAAGGTAGATTAAATCCCTTATTTTTGTCTCTGTAATCACGGGTCATTCATGCAAAAGTGAGTCTAATTGGTAATTAATCATAATTACTAGACAATTTGGTATTCATCATCATTAGACTGAACTAGACATCAAGACATGGAAAACTTGGTCATTATTCGACTATTTCAAGAACCTGGACCACATGAGTCTGTGGACTATTTAAGTATTCAGAATTGTGGACAACCTAAGACAGTTGCCTATTTTAGAATATGGACTATTCAAACTTTGGACTCCTCAAGACTATGGACTATTTAAGAATAAAGACTATATAGAACTCTGGACTACTAGATAACAACTGTAAATAAGATTGTGGACTATTGAAGATTGTGGACTACTCAAAAAAAGTGAATCATTTTAGCTTATCCCATTTTCAAGTAACGAATCTTTCGAATAATCGGTTAACCGATTTTTGGGTTATCGGTTGTCGAGTAATTAGTTATATAACTGCCTTTTAAAGGGAGTGTACGGTTCACCGATTTGCACAGTGCACTTCAAAAAAATGTAGACTATTTAAGGCTCTGGACCACTCAAGAACGTAAACTACTTAAGACAGTGGCTTAATAAAGACTGGACTGTTTAGGGCTCTGAACCTATACAAGTCTGTAGACAAGAATGTGGTCTAGTCAAGACATCAGTTTACCTACTATTTAAGAATATGTACTTTTCACGAATATAGACTACATATTTAGGACTCTGGACTACTCAAGACAGTGGACTATGTAGGATATTGGATTACCAAAGACAATTAAAGAATGTGGACTATTTAATACTTTGGACTCCTAAAGACAGTGGACTGTTTAGGAAAGTCAAAACTAATAATGTAGATCATAATGAGGAATAACGAGTGGATTGTTCAAGACTTTGGCCTTCCTAAGACAGTGGACTATTCACTACTGTGAACTATATAGCTAAGTCTGTAAACAAGAATGTGTACCCACATTATCTAAGAGTGTGTACTTGATAAGAATGTTGACTATTCAAGACTCTGCACTCCTCAAGACTGTGGATGAGAATGTGAACTACTGAAGACAGTACACTATCTAAAATGTAGACTAATAAATTTAAAACTCCGGACTACTTAAGACTGTGGATAAGAATATGAACTAGACTACTCAATACAGTGGACTATCTAGATCTTTAGACAAAAAATGGACTACTTCAAAGTCATAGTCAAAGAGTGTGTACTTATAAAAAAATTTGGACTACTAATTGAGACTGTAGATAAGAATATATAGACTATACTTCTTAAGACAATGGACGATTAAGGGCTGTCTAATATATAAGACATAAGGTGTGTTTGTTATGCTACACCAGTGCACACTTTTTTACACTTTTCCACACTGCAACACTTAGTGTGGCTTTGTTTGTGAGATGTCTGTATGTTTTTAGGCAGTGATTATCTTAACTAAACGTACTAACGCGTTTGGTGAATTTCCTTTACACTGAAAATCAATCTGCATTACACTATCCTACACCGAAATAAAAAACACACCTATTGAACCATTTGAGAATGTAGACTGCTCACTTGAGATAGTGGTCTTTTTAAAACTGTGGACTGTGGACCATTTAAGAATGTAGACAACTGAACAATTAGTCTATCTGTTTCTATCATAATTCATAATCTATGCTAACATTGAATTATTGAATAAATAAACTGGATTCTTCATTTTTCTTAGTTGCAGTTACATTTTGAGTCGACTATAAAGGATCTTCCCGGATAGGTGTTACAAAGAGGACAAATTTCAATGGACTAAAAATTTAAAGATACGGCAAAAAGTCATTCCTGATAAAAGTTTTGGCTTGGCCTAAAAATAACATTTGCGAAAAAAAAATAATCAAGAAGACAAAAAATAACTGATTGTGATTAAAAAAAAGTGTTGAAGTGTGACCATTAACCTTATCTGTAAGACCCTCAACATCTCTTCTATTCAAACCAATTCTATTATAACACCCTCCTTAACCTTCAACGATAAAAATCACCAATCCGGAAATAGCATCACCGCAACATTCCTCAAGACAAGTAGCTCAGGTGACTTCCTTGGGGTTGCCTTCAAGGTGCCATTGTTGGCGACCCTCAACTTTTAAGACACCGATTTGTTTTGTCTGAGTTGACAGGTCTTACAGTGTGGTGATTTTTACCGTTTTAGGAGGTTTTTGTTAAAAGCATGGAAATCTGTATGTTTGTCCACTTATAACTCAAAAAATGCAGAAAGAAGCTGAATGAAAATTTGCAGAGTTATTAGTTTAATCAGGGAATAGTCCAAGGGCATGGTTTAATTCGTCAACTCATAGCTGATTTTGATAAATTAGGATATATATTCAAATTTTTGATAAAAAATGACATTTGTCATTTCCTTTCAATTGATGACAATCACAGTGACAGTAATTTCATTTGTCGTTGAAGCATGTTCTATTGGTACGTACTTGACATAAAGCCGCGTTCACATTATTAAATACATATTTGCGCTATGTGGTGAATGTATAATAGAGAAAGTATAATAGTAATATTGTCAGGATTTCAGGTAAGTTGTTTTTGTAAAAAAATTAAGTCTGTAAATGTTAGAAGCGGTTCAGCGGCATCCCAACAAGTAAGCAACATAACGGTCTCCCCCATAAAAATCACAATAGCAAATCATTTACATATCAGACAATGTAGGTGACACGCACACCATCCCCATAGCATTCACGTACGTCACGGCATGTGTGTGTCTGTGCCATAAAGTAAAAATTGGGGTGCCACCCTACGACCAGAAATGCAGCTGGTCTGGTGGCGCGTGCAACGCACCCTTGAGCCCTAATGCACACCTGGCATCACTACAATGCTTCTGTGATTATGTATACCTGTTGCCAGGGACGGATTGGGGCCTTTCTTCATTTGCAATCTTCCTAGGTCTTTGCACTTTCTGGTTGTGGAACCCTTCTCATTAGATCTTCCTCTTTTACTTTAGTTACTATACGTGGATCTTCTGTCTGGTGGAACCTTCTTTATTAGATCTTTACTTTCAAAGATTTTCGTGATTTTTCTTCTCTTACGGAACCTCACTCGTTCATTGGATTTTTAGTTTATGCAGATCTTCCTCAGCCTTCACTAATCATTTTATACTTTTTCATTTTTAGTTCACTGCATGTAGAGACTGTTCTAAGTTTTGTGGAGCCTCCGTCACTAGATCTTCCTTTTCTTCATCACTCCACTCCTTCCTTTTCCTTTTTGTTGACTGTGGGATATCTATTGAAATTTTAGGTGAAGATTTTTCTTCTCTTTTCCCTTTCAACTGGATCTTTCTCATCTTCTTCATTTCATTTCAGTGTATCTTCAGTTTTTGGAGATCTTATTCCTCAGCCTTCGCACCAGTCATTCTCCTTTTTTTTTGAGAAAGTTTTTGATGATTTTCCTTCTATCAGTCTTCATTTGATAATTTTCTTGACTTGCAAAACCTTATTCTTCATTGAATCTTCCTCTTCTTCTTCTCATTCCTTCAGTAGAACGTCCTCAGCCTTACTACATAGTCCTGTTTTCATTTTTTGTTCACTGTGAACAAATTTTTTTCTTGATGGTGATGAGTTGTCTTCTCTTTGTAAATCGAGATTTTGTATAGTGGATCTCTTCTTCTTCACTTTACTCCATTGGATGTTCAAGTTTTCTGGATCTTCCTCCACCTTCTCCAGTCTTTTTTCACTTTGACTTTAACTTTAATGATGGTTTCCCCTCTTCTGCGGCGCTTCCTTCATTAGATCTTCCTCTTCTTCTTCACTTCACTACAGTGAATCTTCAAATTTCTTTCGTCTCCTACACTAGTGTTTTTTGTTTGTTTTAAGTTGACTGTGAAGAAAGTTAATCATCACCAAAGACTTTGGAATCTTTGGATTTCTTACAGCTTCTTCTTCACCTTTTGCAGCAAATCTTCAATTTTTGTAGATCTTTCTCAGCCTTCATGCCATTCAATAGACATTCGACTGTTTTGGTGACTGATCCGAAGTTTTTGACGATGACTTTTTCTCCTCTACAAAATTTTCTTCACTATAAGTCTTTGCTTTACTTACTTTCACAGTAGATCTTCAGTTTTCCTATAGATCTTCCCCAAACTTTTTTCCATTTTTAGTTGACTGTAAGGGAACATCTAAAACTTTTTTTTCTTTTCAGAAATCTTCATCATTATCTAAATATATCTTCTTCTGTTTCCATTGGATGCAGTATATCTTCCTCAACCTTCTTAGTTGACTGTGAAGAAGTATCTAGATTTTTGGTGATTTGTCTTCTTCTCTTTTGGAAACATTCTTCATTAAATCTTCTCCACTTCACTTCAGTCGATCTTCAGTTGCTTCTTTTCTTTCACTAGTCCTTTTTTTTGTTTTGAACTGACCGTTAAGAAAGTTCCAAAGTTTTTGATTTTTGCTCTCTTTCTTCACCAAATCTTCCTTCTCTTCTGCAGTAAATCTTCAGTTTTTGTAGATCTTCCTTTTTGCTTGATTGTGGAGAAATAATTGAAATTTTTGGTGATGATTTTTCTTCACTTCTTGATTAAATCTTCCTCTTTTTCAATTAACTTCGAGCGATCTCCAGTTTAATCCTTTTGCTTCTTTAAACTTTCGTTTTGAGTTGTTTTAGTTTTTGGTGATGACTTTTGTTCTCTTATGAAATCTTCGCCACCAGATCTTCCTTTTTTTTCTGCAGTAAATCTTCAATGTTTGTAGATCTTCCTCATGTTATGAAGAACTGTGAAGAAACTTCCGAAGTTTCTTCTTCTTCTTCTTCACATCACGGCAGTAGAGATCTTCAATTTTCGTAGATCTTCCTCAATCTTTTTTTCTTTTTAGTTGACTGAGAAGAAACATCTAAAATGTTTGGTGGTGGTTTTTCTTCTCTTCCTCTTCTTCACTTGACTTCTGTTTTCTTCCTTATCCTTCAATATCTTTTTTTTGTTGCCTGAATAAGAAGAAAGTTCTTAAGTTTTTGGTGATAATTTTTGCTCTTTTGCGGAACTTTTTTGACAGATCTTCCTTCTCTGCTTCAATAAATCTTCGGTTTTTGTAGATCTTCACTAGTCTTTGGACTTTTTTCTATTTTAGTTGACGGTGAAGAAACGTATCCAGAGTTTTTGGTGATGATTTTTTCTCTATTGAGAAATCTTCATCATTAGATCTTTTTCTTCACTTCACTGTGATAGATCTTCCTCACCTTTTTTTTTCCTATATCTAAAACATTTGGTGATCATTTTTCATCTCTTTGTGGAACCTTCTTCATTGAATCTTCATCTTCTCTACTTCATTTGAGTGCACTTCCAGATTTCTTCCTTCTTCTTCAATACTTAGTGCTTACCGCTCTTTTGCGGAACCTTCCTCAGCAGATCTTTTCCCTCTCTTCTGCTTCAAATTTTGTAGACCTTCGAGTGTTTTGGTTGACTGTGAAGAAACTTCCGAAGTTTCTTCTCTTCTTCGAAATCTTCCTCACTAGGTCTCTCTTCTTCAGTTTCGGCAAATCTTCTTCATCCTTTTTTCCTTTCTAGTTGACTGTGAAGAAACTTGTCCGAAGTTTCTGGTGATGATTTATCCTCGATTGAGGAACCTTCATCATCTGATCTTCATCTTCTTCTTCACCACTGTACTGTAATAGATCTTCCTCAACCTTTTTTTCTACACCTAAAGGTTGTTTTTTTTTCTCTTTGTGGAACCTTCTTCATTAAATCTTCATCTTCTCCATACTTCACTTGAGTGGACCTGCAGTTTTCATCCTTCTTCTTCACCATACTTCTTTTTTTTCCGTTTTTTTGTTGGCTGTGAAAAAAGTTCCAAAGTTTTGATGAGGATTTTGCTCTTTTGCAGAACCTCCACCAGATCTTCCTTTTCTTCTGCTTCAATTTTCGTAGACCTACATCAGACCTCACTTCTTCACCTTTCGAGTGTTTTGATTGACTGTGAAGAAACTTCCGTTTTTTCTCTTCTTCGAAGTCTTCCCCACTATAGATCTCTCTTCTTATGTTTTGGTAAAACTTCCTCATAATTTCTTCTTTTTTAGCTGACTTTGAAGAAACAATTTTTGGTGATGACTAGTGATGAAATATTCTTCTCCTTGTGGAATCTTTTTCATTAAATCCTCCTCTTCTTCCCTTCACTTCAGTCGAACAGCGGAACCTTCTCCACTAGGTCTTCTTCTTCGCTTAATTGCATTAGATCTAAAGTTTTCATAGATCTTTCCCAGAATTCACTATAGTCCTTTTTTTATTCATTTTAGTTGATAACTGATGTGAAGAAATGTAAAACTTTTTGTGATGATTCTTCCTCTTCTTGTAAAAACCTTTTTCTTTACTTCTTCACTTGATCTTCAGTTTTTGTTCCTCAACCTTCATTGGTCTTTCAAGGTTCTCTATTTTCTGTGAAGAAAGATTCAAGACTTTTTTGTCTTCTGTTGCAGATCTTTTTCCATTAGATCTTCCTCTTATTCTTCACTCCAGGAAATTCACTGGTCTTTCATTTTTTTTCTCTTATATAGTTGACTGTGGAGAAAGTTTTTGGTAATGACTCTTCCTCCTCATTATAGTTCTTCCGTTTCTTTTTCAGTTATTGAAGATCTTCCTAGCTAATAATCATAATCTTAAAAACCACATAGAAAAATAGTGTCTTTTGGGAAGGCAACATAAAATCGATATTTTTGGTTTTTGATCTTCCTATAACTCCCACTTCTTCATTTCCCTTGAAGCTGTTTTCTGCGCATTAAAGTCAAGTTAATCCAACCCTGCGCCATCGAATCACGAGTGCCAAAAGACCATGAAAGCACGCGTCACAAGGGTAGATTCCGTCCAACTAGAAAATCTATTCAACATTTTAATGAAACGACGCTATTCCCGAAACCAGCTGATTTGAACCCCTTCGCTTATAATGTTCGTTCACCTGGAACTTTCCAATCCAGGTGCTGTGATCTCGTGTAACAAGTGGGGGTGGGATGACTCATTTTCGCTTGATTGGAAAGCGATGTATCAATACAAACAACGGAAATGATGGGGCCGAAAAATCGAATCGAAAAAAATCCCCTGGTTTAATTGATCGGGGGTGTTAAGGACCATCTGCTATGGAGGGTGATTCGGGTGAATCCTACTAACCGTAATTGTTTACCGGTCAAAACCGTTACGGACGTTTGGGCAGCTACTGATTGATTTTTGCTGATTTTTTTTCTATAAGAGCTCCACTAGTGATATTCTTGACAAGCCCTCAAATAAGTCACAGACGATAAACTCGAGAGTATCTCAATGACGTCACACCTGCCAAGACACAGGTCTACCGATAAGAAACCAACCTTTTCACTTTCTTACAATAAGGGAGTTTTTGCATTAGTTACGCTATTGAATTAAATTGAAAAAATGTTAGTGAGTACTATCAACGTATCAAATATTACCTGGAGTCCTCATTGTCAAGATATCTTGAAAGTAGTACTTCTAGGAGGAAATCTTGTAGACAATCTACCAAGAAACAACTTTTTTTTTATTGGATTTTTGACATAACAGCTGTCAAAGTTTGTCACTATCCTGAACTAACCACTGTACTTCTTCGATAATATCTCGAAAGTAGTACCTTCCAGAGAAAAAAATGTTCAAATAAATCTTGTAGACAATGAATCAGGGAACCACTTTTGTTTGAAGAATTATTTGGTTGGTCTTACGGTTTTTGACATAACAGCTGTCAAAGATTCTATGACGTCATCACATTGCTCAGCCAACTACAAAAGATTTTCTTCGATATCTTAAAAGTCAAAGTTTGTCAGAGGTCCTTATTCAAAATTCGAGAAAATCAAGCAATATTATTGGGCTAAAATTGACCTTAACTAACCCAACCTTACTCAAGCTTAACCTATATTGAGACAAACTAATTCAAACTTATTCCACATTTAAGAAAGGCAAGCCAACCTGATGGCCTGGAAACGAACCAAAATAATTAACCTTTTGCCAAAATGACACAAACTCATGACAAATTTAAGCAAATCAAGTCCAATTGGCCTAAATTTAATCCAAAACCACCCATCTTCAGCCAAACTTTTCTCAGCTTATCCCAAATTTGAGCAAATCAAGCCAACTTATCCTTAAGTTGACCTAAACTAGACTAATCTCAAATTTGAACTACCTTGATCCAAATTATTCCAAACTTATCCCAAATTTAAGAAAAGCAAGCCAACTTGGACTGAATAGGAGGAACTTACTTACCTTTAGCCAAATAAGTGACCCAAACTCTTGACAAATTTGAGAAAATCAAGCCAAATTGGCAGAAATTTGATCCAAATTCTTAACTTATCCAAAATTTAATCAAATCAAGCTAACTTATCCTACAGTTGACCTAAACTAACCTATAATCTTACCCAAACTTGAATTACCTTGAGCCAAATTATTCCAAATTTAAGAAAACCAATGCAAATTGACCTGAAAATGAACCAAACTGACCTGCCTTAAGCCAAAGTGACCCAAACTCATGACAAATTTACGTAAATCAAGTCAAATTGACCTAAATTTAATCCAAAACCACCTACCTTGAGCCAAACTGTTCTAAACTTATCCAAAATTTAAGCCAATCAAGCCAACTTATCCTAAAGTTGACCTAAACTAACCTAATCTTACCCAAATTTGAACTTACTTGAGCCAAACCATTCCAAACTTATCCCAAATTTGAGAAAAGCAAACCAACTTGGTCTGAAAACGAATCAAACTAACCTACCTTTAGCCAAAATGGCCCAAACTCATGACAAATTTAGGCAAATCAAGCCAAATTGGCCTTAATTTATTCCAAAACCACTTACTTTGAGCCCAACTGGTCTTAACTTATTCCAAAATGTAAGCAAATCAAGCTAACTTGTCCTGAAGTTGACCTAAACTTACCCAAAGTTAAACTTCCTCTAGGCAAATTATTCCAAACTTATCCCAAATTTAAGAAAAGTATGCCAACTTGGCCTGAGACGAACCAAACCAACTTATCTTTAGCCAAAGTGATCCAAACTCATGACAAATTTAAGCAAATCAAGCCAAATTGGCCTAAACTTAATCCAAACCAATTACCTTCAGCCAAACTGTTCTCAACTTATCCCAAATTTAAGCAAATCTAGCTAACTTATCTTAAAGTTGGCCTAAACTTAAACTACCTTGAGCCAAATTATTCCAAACTTATCCCAAATTAAAGAAAAGAACCAAACTAACTTATCTTTAGCCAAAGTGACCCAAACTTATTCAAAATAGCAAATCAAGCCTGAATTTAATCCAAAACCCAACTTCACTCAAACTTAATAACCAAACTGTTCTCAACTTATACCAAATTTAAGAAAATCAAGCCAACTTGGGCTGAAGATGAACCATACTTACCCAAACTAACCTCCAAACTGAACCTAAGTTGAGTTTGGTTTAATTTGGATTGAATTCTGGTTAAGTTGGATAGGTAATAGTTTGAGTTAAGCTTACGTTAGATTGAGTTAACCTCAACCTTTCTTTCCATTTTGTCCTTCCTAACCAAAATTGACCCATACCAATATGACACTACCTAACTTAATCACAACCAAATCCGAGCTAACCCAAAGTGATTCAAAAGTCTGGGATAGTTTGAGTGGTTTTGGATTTAGTTTGGGTCAAGTTGGGTTTAGTTAGTAGTTCCAAAAAGGTTTTAGGAATATATCACTATCCTGTCTGGTCCTTCCTAACCAAAACTGACTTAAACCAAAACCTGATTCAAACCAAACTAAAATAATTCAAGTGACTTTTGTTTAGTCCCAACTCCCCTCAACCAATCATAGTTGCTAATCTACTATAAAACAACTTTTATTTGAAAACTTTTTTGAATGCAGTTACGGTTTTTGAAATAGCAGCTGTCAAATTCAACACTCTTTTTGACCAACCACTGCAGATTTTCAACGATATCATGAAAGTAGTACCTTTTAGAAAAAAATAGTTCAAATGAATCTTGTAGACAATCAACCAAGGAACAACTTTTACTTAGAGAGTTTTTCAATTTGAGTTACGATCTCTGATTCAACTGCCATCAAATTTCCTTTTTTGCCAAAATAAATTAAGGCGTCTTGATATCAACTCATCCTTCACCCTACAAGGAATTCCATTCAATTTCCTCGAGAATGTCAAACAAATTGCCGCATTTTATCAGCAAATATACCAGCATATTTTCGCGAGGCTATCACCGACCCCCATCCACCTGATGATTGCGGACCATCGGACCTTGACTGGCAATTTTTGAAGGCTATCAACTGTGAAAAAAATAATTTGGGGGATGCGGAACATTTTTAATTATTCTTCTAAAATCTCGCATATTGTCAAACGTGGTTATCGCCAGCAATGAACTGTAACCCGACGTGCTGTTATCAGAAAATTATATTTTCGGCATGTTTGACTTGTCGACCATATCGAAGCGTGTAAAAAGGCGGCTTTATTTGAAGTGATTTGAAGATGGTTGTGCGAAAACTACCACTTTGATTTGGTCCTTTCACATGGGGTATAAGAGGACGTCTTGTACACCTGTTGGCAACACTGACGTCATTAGGAAAGGTGGTTCTTTATCTTTAAGGTTGTTGAACCAGGGACTGAGGATTCCCTCTTTATTATTGATTGTTAAGTGGTTCTTCTTTGACTTGACCCAGAAAAGCTTTTTTTCTGTTTATTTCAGTTGGTTTGGGTTGTTTTGCTTTGGTTTTTTATCCACTTTAGCGAAAAAAAGTATTCTTCAAAAAGTTTTGCTTTCAAGAAAAAACAATTCATCCAGAATTAACTAATTTGTATACAGGGCTTTTAACTTAAAACTCCGCACGTCAATAGGTATCTCGGAAACGAATGGGAATATTTGATTTCTGTAAAAAGTAGTCAATGTATGGGGTCGAGTAGTTATTTTTCACAGTTAAAAAAATTCGACGCCTACCAAGAGTAAAGCGTCGCGACGCATCGAAAATATCAATCGATTGCAGGGACTTTGAAATTACGCGCATGCTAAAGTACATGTTATTTATAAACTTTTTTGTTTTTCAGTCGAACTCATTTATTCTACTCAGTTTTGAGATATACAGTGTGTCAAAGATAAGGATGTCTATCATGGGGATCTTGAAAACCGTGAGAGATACAAGGTCGGTTAAATGGAGGCAAAGTTGCGTATTTTGATGCTTAACAAAATGCCGTTTTGAAAGCCAAGAAATTCCGACTAAGTCCGAAATTATCCGAAAAAAAACGAAATTTTTCAAAATTGTTTTCATTTTTTTCTGATCACATTTGAAGAGATATTTTGAAATGAATGGAATCCATTGCCACTTTTTGCCCTTTACAAGATAGCGTTATTAAATTGAAGAACCGACGTTTCGTCTATGAGCAGCCATCATCAACTTTGTTTTTTTAAATACGGGCCTGGATTTTTTATGACGGATTTTGAGGATTAAAAACAACCACCTCTTTTTTAATTAGTGCGGTACCTCGTTGGTTTAGGAACATTAGAGGCTCTTAAAATCCGTAATAAAAAATCCAGGACCGTATTTAAAAAAACAAAGTTGATGATGACTGCTCATAGACGAAACGTCGGTTCTTCAATTCAATAACGCTATGTTGTAAAGGGCAAAATGTGGCAATGAAGAAGTTCCATTCATTTCAAAATATCTCTTCAAATGTGGTCAGAAAAAAATGAAAACAATTTTGAAAAATTTCGATTTTCTTTCGGATAATTTCGGACTTAGTCGGAATTGCTTGGCTTTTAAAACGGCATTTTGTTAAGCATCAAAATACGCAACTTTCCCTCCATTTTACCGACCTTGTATCTCTCACGGTTTTCAAGATCCCCATGATAGACATCCTTATTTTGAACACACTGTATATCCCAAAACTGAGTAGAATAAATGAGTTCGACTGAATAACAAAAAAGTTTATAAATAACTCGTACTTTTGCATGCGCGTAATTTCAAAGTCCCTGCAATCGATTAATATTTTCGATGCGTCGCGACGCTTTACTCTTGGTAGGCGTCGAATTTTTTTAACTGTGAAAAATAACTACTCGACCTCATACATTGACTACTTTTCACAGAAATCAAATATTCCTATTCGTTACGAGATATTGACGTGCGGAGTTTTAAGTGAAAAACCCTGTATACGTGGTTCAACTTTTGTGGAAAATTTTATTTGAAAAAGTTGTTTAGAATCGCGTAAGAAAATTTTACGTTTAAATTAAATTTTTTCAACATTTCAACTTTTTAACCATCTCCATAGGTAACCAAAAATAATTTCTGGATGAATCAGGTTTTTTGCAAAACTTTTTATATTCTTCATTTTCGCCAAAATCGACAATAAAAAAGTTTTCCATTTGCTAACCAAAATTTGGGCACACTTAAAAAAAAAATAGCATGAAAAATTCAAATAGAATTTCCCTCAAAAATCAAAATTAGAGGGTAAAATTGATATTTTTGCATTTTTTGGCTACCCCTTGTATACAAATTACTTTCTAAATATCTGGATGAATTAAATTTATTGCAAGCAAAACTTTTTGTGAAAAATAATTTTTTTCGCTATAGAATCGATAATAAAAAAAATTTCCATTTGTATAATATACAGGGTGTCGCAAAGTAAAGATTTCAAGTCAACAAAAACAACTTCATAGACATTTTGAAGCTTTCTTAATAATGATGATGGAGGGTTGATTCAAACGTCAACGAGAATCTACCAAAACTCATTTATATCGCCCAGGAAAATATACAGGGTGATCCAGAGTAAAAGTGAAATAAAATAAGTAGATCATTTTGAACGTATTTATTTCAATGCAACTTTCTTGAAAATGATGATGGGTTTATTAAGGTCAATTTAGTTTGGGTTGGTTTGGGACAATTTGGGTTAGTGCATGTTGGATGGATTTATTTTCGATGGTTTCTCCTATTCGAATTTGTTTGGTTTGGTTATCGTTGAGACTATCTGAGTAAGTTTGGGTTAGTGTGGGTTGATAAAGGTTAGTTTGAGTTTGTCAGGATAGCTCTGAAAAAATATGTCCACCTAATGCGGATAAAGATCCCTTGACAAACTTAAAACAGCCAGAATGCAATGTTAACATTACAAATTAACATTTTTAAAATAACCACATTATCAAAAATACAGGGTGTTGATAAATAAGTAGTTTGAGATGAGAAACCAATGGCCGGAAACGCAACGTTACCAATATACAGGGTGTAAAAGTTTTACAAACTATTTTATTTTATTCTGAAAGCCGTTCTAGCTATTTTGATGAAATTTTCAGGATCTAAATACTAAGCGGTATAGTGCATGTTTCAGAGTATTTGAAAAGAAAAACATTGACCAGGACCGGTTTTGGTTTAGCATCATCTTTTCAAAAAAAAAAATTTGTTTATCTAAAACCTCTTTCCATTTCAGGTCAGGTCAAAAAGTTATAGGACCCACCTTTATATTTTTAAATGGAGCATACTGTATATTTATAATCCATATGATTTTTTTTACCTTTTTGTATGCACTCGTTCCTGTTAGACTCACGATAAAATATCATACAACCAAAGTTGATCAGAAATACATTCTCAGCAACTTTTGTTTGGATTTTTTTTCTAAAATCAAAAATGAAAAATCTACAGGGAGAATTCATCAATATACATGTATACATGTGAGGAAAAGTCGTATGTATAGGACGAAAATTTTTCTCACATGACATATGAATCAAGGAATCAGAGAATAAAGTTTCAAATAGAAGCTTTTGGACCTCACCTTCGAATTTCCCGAAAACTCATAGTTAAGCAATCATGGACCCTCTCCTTTTCCATGATTCCCCATCAAAAGGACGTGATTACTGTGTACCAGTACAAGAAATCAGAAAAGGTAACCATTCAACCAATAATTTTTGTGAATTGTGATTATCAAAAATACCCCCTTACAATAAACAATAAATCTCGCATGGTACAAAAGTGTTTTTGTACAGAAATCTCTGCCCTCAGGTAATACAAGGGGTGTCGGACAGCCCTCTCTTTGGCACCCCTTCAAAGACAGCTGCATCGGATTTCGGAAATCATAGAATACCATATGGCTTGAGACAAAAGGGGGATGAGACACATTAGGGTCGATTAATCAAACATGCCAAATTTGTTAATTACCGTGACAAATCGATTATGAAAAACATCCAATAATTCCCATAAAAATCGTTTTATTCAATGGAAGCGCAAATTACAGCCCATTAAACGCAATAGCGGAAAACATCCCTCACTTTGTCTGTAATTTGCGAAAATTTATCAATTTTCCCGACGTATGCCATCAAATAAAATCAATTATTTAAGGGGGCTATTATACATATTGAAGGCGTATTTTTCTTCATTCGTGACCGGGACAATTAGACAGGTAAACGTTTTGTAATTCGCTTAAGTAAGCCTTTGGTGGTCCCTTGGGGGGCCTTTGCTTAGCATCCAGGATAAATTGTTTCTTGGCATTCGGCATCGATTAGACATACGATATTTTAATGTAGCTGGCGGGTGGAATTTCCATCCAGCTTGTGGTTTTCATATCTGGTGTCTGGATGGAAATTGTGTTGCTATCAAGATATTGAGTTTCGTAACTCTGAGTTTGTTTACATTTTTTGCACCCACCCCGTATACTAGTAATTTCCAATATACAATACAATAAAGGAAATATTCCTCTCTCTCTATTGAAGCCAATTTCATTAAAATCGGATGGATAGTTTACGAGATATTCAGAAAAAATTACAAAATTGTTATTTTTTGTGAGAGAATATATCACTTAACGGACACTTATATTTTTGACTGTAAATCTTGATAATCAAAGAAATATAGGAAATTGAATTTTCAAAATAAGTAAAAACTTTACCAGGAATGACATTTTATGTTTTGATATCTTGAGATATTTTTTTCTATTACAATATAACAATTTTGCTTTTTTTTTAATTGCCTTGTATTGGTAACTTTAGATATTTTTGGTCAGTTTTTGGTCAGCTTGAATTTGCTTTGGTTATTTTTGGATTAGTTTTGTCAGTTTGTATTACTTTTGGGATAGTTTGGTTCAATTTTCCATAGTTTTGGTGAGCTTGCGTTTGTTTAGGTCAGTTTGCGTTACTTTTGGGTTAGTTTTTGTCAGATTCAGTGATCTTTGCGTTAATTTTGTTTTTTTTTATGTTAATTTTCATAACTTTTGTATGAGTCAATTTTATATATTTGGTTACATATTTTGGGTCATAGTGTATAAGTTCGATTTGTGTTGTTACTTTTGGTCAATTTTGCGTTGTTTTGAGTCAATTTGGGTTAGTTTTGATAATTTTTGAGTCAGTCTGCGTTATTTTTGTTTTGGTGGTTATTTTTGAATTAGCCCCATCAATCAATTCCACCTTTGGATTGGTTTGGCTCAGTTTTCATTTATTTTGGATACTTTTCGTCAGTTTTGGTTATTTTTGAGTTTGTAATTCAGTTGATATAATAATATGAAAAAGGGGGAAAATCACGTTCCAAACAGGTCATTAACAAACTGTAATATTTAAAGCTTAAATAAGCGGGAGCAAAATTAAAAACTACAGGAAAATTCATCAAATACGGAAAAAAGTCTTTAAATTAAAACTTGAAAAAAGGAAAAAATGCCTAAAGAAAATTAAAATCATAGCGTCAAAAACCTCAATAAGTGGATTAAAACCTGCAGAAAAAAATCCATTTATCTAAAAAAAACTGGAGAAAAAATCCGTTAAACCATTAAAAAGTCGCCTAATAAAATCGTTGAAATGATTTTAGAATAATAAACCTCGATAAATAGGATAGAGACGGCAAAAAAACGAAAAGCCGCAATTACTGGAATCGAAAATAGGACGAAAAAAAAAATAAATAAAAAGGAAAGAGTTATCTGAAGTAGTTTTTCCAAGTGTTTTTCAAAAAAAATCTTTAATAAAGCAGACAATGACAAATAATAAACCATAAAATGCATAAAAAAGATACTAAAAGACCACCAATAATCAAGGTAAACTAAAACAAAAAAGAATAATACTTAATATTATTCATCGTTTTCCGTCCAAAATTAAAAAAATTACATCATTTCGTATTTTGATTTATTTTTCGATATACAGGGTGATTCAGGAGGAAATGGAAATATTTTAAGGATATGTCCAGGAAGTCAAAATAAGCAAAATAAGCTAAAAAAAAAATAAATAAAAAAAAAATAAATAAAAAATAAATAAATAAACTCGCTACTAGATCAATTTTTAAACGCGCAAATAAGTGTATCGAAGTGGGAGGTAACGTTTTCGAAAATTTATTATGAATTTATAATTATTTGTTTTGTTTTACTAGTTTTGTAATAATTTTGATTTAGTTTTTAAATTACAATTAATCAAAATATCTTTGAAACAAATAAAAATCGGACTTGAACATATGAGCTTATTTTGCTTATTTTGACTTCCTAGACATATCCTTAAAATATTTCCATTTCCTCCTGAATCACCCTGTATATCATTTTTGAACCAATCAAAAACTTTTATTGAGAATGACTTTTTTTCGTATCTTCAAATGTTTAGTCCATTTGTAGATGCATGAATCAAATTTCAAATAAAATTCGAATGATGAAAATCGTATTTTTTATTTTCAAAGTTATTTAAAAGTTTAAAGTTGGTGAATTTATTATAACCCTTAAAAAAACATTTTTTTTTACATTAACTATTAGCCCCGGTAGTTGGATTAAACTTTTTTAACTACTCCGGTATATCAGGTTTGTGGAATTTTTACGAGGGTTATAGTATTTTTCCTGCTATTTCCGTTGACGCTGATTTTATTGAAATCGGAGGAGTGGTGACGTTTCAGAATTCACATAAATCAAATTTCATATCCCTCTTGGTTAGCTTTCAAATGAATTAAAAATGATAAAAATAGTATGGTCTTTTCCAAAGTTATTTTGAAATTAGTTAATTTTATAACCGGCTAAAAAATATATATTTTTTTTAACTCACCCTGTATAATTAAATAAAACTATTTTTAACATCCCCGGTGATCAGGATTTTAGGATTTTTCCTGCTCTTTCCATTGACGCTAATTTTATTGAAATCGGATGGAGTGTCTCCAAGATATTGAGTATTTTATACAGTGCGTTGCCGCCTGAAATCTGATTAAATGCGTGTGGGGATGGATGGGGAAATTCCCAAACGACCCCCTTGGTCGTTTGGGAATTTGCAAAAATCCAATTACAGCCCGCATAATCAACTTTTAAATAAAACTCGAATGATAAAAATCGTATGTTTTTTTCCAAAGGTATTCAAAATTTAGTATATTGATAATTGGGAAATAAAAAGCTATTCCTCATATACAGGGTGACTCAATAAACTTATAGCTCCGATTTGTTTTTCGAATTTTCAAAATCGGTTTAAATCAGTGGCAAGATTTTGAAAACTGTAAAAGAATATTTGGGACGTTACTTTATAAATCACCCCGTATTAAATTCCTGATGGAACAATTGAAAGCTATTCCTCATACACAGGGTGACTCAATAAACTTATAGCTTTGATTTGTTTTTCGAATTTTAAAAATCGGTTCACTATTAAATAAGTGGCAAGATTTTGAAAATTGTAAGACAATATTTGGGACGTTACTTTATAAATCACCCCGTATTAAATTCCTGATGGAACAATTGAAAGCTATTCCTCATACATAGGGTGATTCAATAAACTTATAGCTTCGATTTGTTTTTCGAATTTTAAAAATCGGTTCACTATTAAATCAGTGACAAGATTTTGAAAATTGTAAAAAAATATTTGGGACGTTACTTTATAAATCACCCCGTATTAAATTCCTGGAACAATTAAAAGCTATTCCTCATACACAGGGTGACTCAATAAACTGATAGCTTTGATTTGTTCTTCGAATTTTAAAAATCGGTGGCAAGATTTTGAAAATTTTAAAACAATATTTGGGACGTTACTTTAGAAATCACCCCGTATTAAATTCTTGGAACAATCAAAAGTAATTACCCATACACAGGATGATTTGATTAACTTGTATCTTCAATTTCTTTTTTGAATTTTGAAAATCGGTTCACTAGATAGAGGCTGACTGACCACACTCTACAGACTTTGTAATCATCGCTTTATCAAAAAAACTCTAAATAAAAACAAAAACCCAGGTTCTCTTCTGAGAAATTGACAAATAAATTCACTACAAACACACTAACCTCACAAAACCATAGCGTTACAGGCCTCAAGTCAGGGTTTTGCCACAAGATGTTGCCATGTTTCAACACGAAACTTAAACCTCAGTACAAACTTTCACCTTCAAAAATGTTTTTTCATGACAGAAAAGTGAAATTATTGGTGTTTGGGATTGGTGATTTATAAGATTAACAAGTGAATCAATTTATTTTTTCAGGTTTTTTCATTAAGCTTTAGAACATGGCAACATCGCTGAAAAAAAATACATGAGAGATGTTTGGGTTGGTGATATCTATTTGTTTTGTGATTTTAAGTCTATGATTGCCAGTCACATCACAGAAGAAAGTAGTGAAGAGACACGGGTCAAAAAAATTCATCTTCTAAACTCTAATAGTGAAGGTTTTGGAACTTTTATCTCAACAAACTTCCTAATAAAAACCTTTCCAAACCCACGTAAAGCCAGAAAAGTTGTAGCCCGAAACAAAAACACTCTCTAGACTCAATATTTATTACAGCAACTCTGCCGTCTCAAGACTCTAGAATGCTTATTAAAATTTTAATATACACTTTCCGGGCACAACACAAACGAAGTGGACGAAATTACTTTTCTCAACATAATTATTACATTCTTGATTTTGCCACGCTCAATTTAGCTCAAACTTAGAGGACAAACTAGTCAAAAATATACCAAATAATTGCTGCATGACCAATAACGGGGCGTAGCTAGAGTATCACGGTGTGACGTCATCGTACTTGCTCTCAGTACACAGCAATCAAATATGATTAATTAGTTAGACTACGCCACTGTTCTGTCTCATTATCCCCTTTTATCCAACCCGACCGACCACCTGTGCCACTCCAGGGGGCTGGAGATCATTATACGGCAAAGACGCGATTCTGTATACAATGAAGTGTGCCAGAAATGCGGGCCAATGAAAGAGATACGATTACAATTGAGACAGATGTACATGTTTATGGCACTGTTGTTTTTTAGTGATGGTTTTGATGGAAAATCCTTCATGGCACCTCTTTTTGTTGTTGCAGCTTCAAGGCATTTGATACTGTTACGGTGGGAACATATTCGTCACCGTTCCCAAGGGTAAAGGGTCGCGTGCTGCGTCACGTGGCCATTCTGTTGGTCCTAAAAGAAACGCGTTCACAACTCCGGTAAAGTACATAATTATAATAGTGATGCATACGCGAGCTTTGTGGATTCGCATGGGAAATTCCCGTTTTCCCATGGGAAGGCGTGGGAAAGGTTGGTCGGTATGGGAACAAACCCCAGTTCTTTGAAGTCTTATACATTTTCTTTTGATGTTGTCTTTTGGTTGGTTTAGCATGCTTTTCTTCGTTTAGAGTGTCTAGACAGCCCGTGAACAATGGAAATAATATATGTTACGGATTAAACTGGTTTTAACTTTGCGCAACCGCAAAGGATTCAACATTTTCTCGCATTATCCGGTTAATTCTAGATTTATCTAGTTTGGGTTAGTTTTCGTTTAGCAAAAGGGTTTTTTTGATTCCCCTTCAAAATTCATTCACAGTGTTACAACATATTCATGGCTGCTTAGGCCTCCTCGCCCGTTGCAACCCACAATTGCTAGAAGTGAGATTATTGAAGGCACGACGCTTTCGCGAAGCTCAGCAGGTCCCTCAAATAGATCCCTTCCAATTCCTAGAGTGTTGTGAGTTCGGCTCCGAAGTATTCCATCCTAGTGCTACGAAGAGCCGGACATTCCATTAGGATGTGGTCTACGGTCTCTACGTCTTCAAGGCACCACCTGCAGTCTGAATCTTCCCCGATTCCGATCCTGTGGAGGTGACCCTTCAGGTTCATGTGACCAGTTTATAGACCGACCATTGTGCGGAGGTCTTTTCTGCTCATATCTAAGAGCACTCTGGCTCTGCCCGTATGAGGTCCTGTTATCATTGCCTTGGCATTTAGCATGCCAGGGGCATTATTCCAGCAAAAAGTGGCTTTTTTGAATAGAAGTTTCTTCGCCTCGCCCATTCCTTCTGCTTTAGGGATGCCAATCATTGGTTAGGGTCCTATCGGCCTGTGCGATGATCCAATTTTGGCAAGTCTGTCAGTTTCAATGTTCCCTTCTATACCGTTATGGCCCGGTTCCCAAATTAGCCTAACTCTGTTGTTATTTTGAATTATCTTATGCAAAACCTCTTTGCATTCGGAGACTACTTTGGAGTCGACAGCCTTTCTCACAACAGCCTTCAATGCTGAAGTGCTATCTGAACAAATGTTGAAAGCTTGGAGCCATAAGTAAACCACCACGACCCTTCCCGTATTTGAGCTGGTCTGTTCTGATCCGTCCAATCCTCCGGTCTAGGAATAATCAGCTCAGGCGAGCTACCAGCAGGGTTTCAGTCCCCATGTGGTCTCTATAGCGTTTTCACATGCCCATAAGGAGCATATGGCTTTTCCAGAGCGCACTTCGATGTGTTCTTTCCAGTACAGTTTCTGGTCAAGGGTTATTCCTAGGTATATGACCGTTTTTGTATATTCTAGGACTCTTCACGAGAGGGATATCTCCGGTTTGAGTCGTGATTTGTATTTCCTGGTAAATTACAGGATCTCGATCTTTTCGGGGTTGATCCTAAGTCCTTCAAGGTGCACTCTTCTATCATTCTCAGGGATCGCAGTGTGGGGGCCTTGAGCTCCTGAATGTGGCAGCACGTCGTAAGGATCATCAGATCATCGGCATAGGCCTGTATATACAATCCCGAATCGTTCAACTGCTTCAGCAGATTGTCCACCATAAGACTCAAAAGAAGAGGGGATAGGACTTAACCCTGGGGAGAGCCTCTTGCGGTCATAGTTTTGACATTTTGGCCGTCTAGTTCGGCAAATATCATCCATATTTGCTATGCACTGGATAAGTGTTCTTTCTGAGCCTCTTGCCTCTAATGCTTCACATTGATGCGCCTTCGATGTATACAAAAGCACCCAATGCTGATCAATTTCCGTCCAGCGTTCCTTCAACCTTGGTAATAAGGTGATGTAGCGCCGTGTCAGTCGAGAGGCATATTGATTATTATGCAATGCCATGGATAACAGATGCGTTTCCTTAATACATCTACCAACAAGTCTTTCTAGTGTCTGGAGTAGAAAGCTTGAAAGACTAATCGGTCGAAAGGACTGTCTGATTTCCCTGGTTTCGGGATAAATATCATCTTCACTTCCCTCCAGCTAGAGGAAATATAGCCCATGGCTAGGCATGAACGAAAGAGATTCACCAGGAATGCGGTTATACGATTTCCAGCCCTTTGAAGCAAGGCTGGAAAAACCCCATCCATCCCTGGAGCTTTGTACGGAGAGAAGGACTCGAGAGCCCATTATACCTTTTCAAAGTTGACTATCCTCTTTGCAGTTTCAAAGTCGGAAGCTGTGCGGGCTCTTACCTGGTGTGGGAGTACGGCGACTTGCCCCGATCCAGGAAAGTGCACTGTTAGCGTCTCCTCTTCGGACATGGTTATTTTCCCATCCGCTTAAACTAGGCATCCTACTTTGGCTCCATTGTCCTTTGCTAACATCTTGCATAGGCGGAGCGTGGACGGAAGGTCGTTCAGCTCTTCGCAAAAGCTTTGCCAGCTCCTTCTTATAGTTTCTCTGGGCTATCTTATAGACATCCCAGCTTTCCGGAATACGCAGTTCCTTAGCTCTTCTGAGGAGCCTGCGAACTTTGCCACGGTGAGTCTCCGTTTGTTCATCCCACCAGACCGTCTCGGAGTTGTTTGGCTTTTCCCTTAAGGGGCATGCTGTCTCAAATGAATTAGTGAGGCATTCTTGGGGCTGATTTGCAGCCAGCTCAATGTCCTCTTCTATTCTTATTTTGATAAGAATGTTATCTAAAAAGATCCCAGTTGGTGAGCTTCTTATTTCTTGGTTGGTTGTAGGGCTTTCCTTCTCATATGGGAGGGGAGGTGGGTCTTTCATACTGTGCTGTGAGGTATCATTTACCGGACCGGTTACCAGTCCGCGGTAAATGTAAAATGTATAACGTTACAATCTTGACTACCTTTGAAATTACGTATTTCTGTTTCTTACAAGGGACATTTCTTCGTTGACGGAAAAATAACGCAACTATAACGATATCGGAAAACAACTCTTTTCTTCGATCTATTTCCCGTTAAAATTACCTATCATTAACATTAAAAAATAAACGTAAGTATATAAACTTTTATGAAACGTTACGAATTGTTTATGTTTCAATTTCAACTGTTTTTCTTTTGCTTAGTCTTAGTTTCGACGCCTGTGAAGTTTTGTTCCGGCACGGTCGTATCAACTGCTGTTTTTTTCGTTTTGCGTCGAACCACTCGCGTGGCGAGATTTTCTTTATCCCGTTTTTACTGTGGCCCGGACCACATTTCCTTGACGTGTTTTGCACCCGTTCTCTACCACACTTCGTTCACCAACGCCGCCTTTACATAAACAGTTTTCGACTGTAAATTCTTCATTTTCTGGTAATCTATCCCTGCTGAATCGGAAAGATTGTTGTTTTGTTTCATTGATTTTAACTGATCGGGGATCCGTCGGACAATAGAATAAGCAATTTTTTGTAAACCGTGTTTTGATTAAAAGTTCAGTATTCTGAGCGGAATTTGCGGAGATGGAAGACCACGAACGTTTGTACTATCTTCACCACGTTAATCCAAAGGGTGGCGCTCGAGATTGAAAAAAAATGCGATCTTGTGTAAGTATTTTCTTCGTAAACTGTGAATTATTTTTTTTTGAAGTAAGATTTTTTGAGTGTCTATATGAATATAAGTTTAGATTATCAAGATTGAGACCTCAGCCTGAAGCAGCAGTAACTAAACCATGCCAAAAATCCATCAATATGCTAAAATTTTTCCCTGTCGAAAATTGGCTCGTCATTTCATTTAGAACGCAACAACCGAAAAATCCACTAGGCTTGTTATCGGCCCTTAACCGAATTAGCTCTGTGAAGGGTCGCGTCGTTTTTTCAAGGGTTGTTGCCTGGCTAAAGGGTGCAACGAAATTAGATGTAAAACAATATATTCTCGAGAATACCAGCATGTACATTGAGATGCGATCAGTTTTTTTCGATAACCCTGTAGTTTTTTGCAAAGTGCGGGTTTGACAGTGGCGTAGAGTGTAACACCCTTCCGATACGTTTCACGTACAAAATTTCGAATATCGATTTTTTCAAATAGCGAAAATGTATCTTGAATGCATGCGACACACTGTATTAAAGCGATAATTGACAAGATGTTATCAGCGTCGTTAATTTCGCAAACAACATTTTATAAATAAATAGGGGTCACTGCTGATTTGGTCATTCAGTACCTAGTTGTTCTCACAACAGAAAAGATAATGCGGACAATAATATTTTACATTTTGCTCATTTTTTTAGTTTGCAATTGTGTCCAGCTGATATCTTGTGTAATTACCTTCAAAGACCACTTTGGAAAAAATGTTAAAGAATAGGGAATTTGATATTTTTTTACAAGCGTGCGCAAAATAACCACTTTGTACACTCATTTGCGTGTGCAAAGTAATATTTTCCGGCACTCAAATGTCAAATGTCAACTCAAATAACCACCTACCAGTTTACTTTTTCAATCGTTGTTTCCGTTCTAAACAAATTGTAAGCATTGCACAAAAATGTCCTTTTGTTGTTTTTTTTCCACTGAAAATAGGAGAAAATGATTCTGTTTTCGTTAATAGTAATTTACGTTACTAAGGCGGTAAATGACTCTTTAAAATACGAGTCGAGATGTTTATGGACGAGGCGACGAAGGAGCCGAGTCTGGAATTTCTAGACGAGTAGTTTTATAACATTTAACGGCTGGGTATCGTACATTGTTTTGTTTCATACTGTGATAATTTTTTTTAGTCGGTTTAAAGTGCTTTTTTGTCAAACCATATACTAAGAGTGGTAGTCCGCCTCACATTTTTACAATGAGATGGCGGCAGCCAAACAATGTCACCGCTTGGGTGATAGATGGGTTAACTATATTATGTTACCAACATTTTTTAACTTTAACAGTTATTAATCAAAATTATGAGATGGCGCCATGGCACCATGCTACCAATGCAATTTCACAGTCCTTGATGATGCAAAATGTCATTTTTGGAGTAGTCAAGTAAATTTTTTTCACAAGCTCTGATGAAGTAAAGTGTCATTTACCGGACTGGTTTTGGGTCATTTTGTTTCCTCAGTCGATTTGTATGTACACTGAGATATAAAAATAAAATACGCAATGCTTAGCATCGATCTGAGACTATCGACTGCCAAGTCCAAAATTTCTCTGGTCCAATGTGAGCGAACTCTGTCGATTCGAAGACGAAGTCATGTACAGGGTGATCACTTAAGGATAGCGAGCGGCCATATTTCGGAAACTATTCATCGTAGTGGCTTGCGGCAAAAATTTTATTACTAAAACGGCCAAGAGAAACCTGGAAAATATTTTCAAGTTTCTGAAATGGTCGCTAGGGGGCGTAACAACCAACACCAAGTAGAAAAATAGGATTTTTATAGAATTTTGTCCAATGAAAATATATCGATGAGCTCATTTTCAGATTTACTGACTATTTACCTACACTTTTTGTCTAAAACTTTTTTTTCTATCTGTCATAATAAAGTGGTGGGGGAAGTTCAATTGTTTTTTTAAGCAAACGGAGATATCTCCCGTTTCGCTTGACCGATTTTAACGAACTTAGGCTCATATGAAAGAGAATAGTCTGCGCTATAAAATGCTCATTTGCTTTTTAATTTGTGACATTCGCCGTCGCCGCTGGATGGCGTTAACTGAAATGGTAGCATATTTTTGAGTTTTTTTCAAAAAAATCAAATGTAACATGGTATATTCATTTTTATATATTTAAAAATGGGATACATTTTTTCTATTAAAAGATTAAAAAAAAACATAAAAATTGCTGATCTATTTTTGTTTTTTTTAATTTTTTTGTTTTTTTTTTTTATTTTTTTTTATAGGAAAATGTATCCCCCAAGACAGACTTACATTTACATTATTGGCTTAATTTCGATGGTTAGGGTGTCAACCCCGATACCTGCTAAAGTCGCTATATGTCGACGATGCATCTTGGTTGAAGGTGAAAAAGACTCCTATATAACCTCGAACATGTGTGTGATTCTTCCTTCCCCCATATAACACCTCCAATGGATTGTAACCGCCGAAGGTTGCTCACCATAACCTTAAAACTTACATTCCAGAAGTGAGAATAGTTTGCATTGGTAGCTCAGAGCGTTGTCCTGGTGTGATGAAGGTCGTGGGTTCAAATCCCGCCTTGTGCTAACTTTTCTCATTTCCTTTTCTGTCCCTACGCCACAAAAACTCCATTCTTTACATTATTTGAACAAAGAAACGTCCCTTACAAAAAATAATATGTTTTTCACAATATCTCGAAAACCATAGAGTTTTTACTAAGGTCAAAGTTTACTAATATACAAAATTAGTAAACTTTGCTAAGGTCATATTATGTTTTTCTGGATGCTTATGACTCGTCACCTTTTGCCCTATTCTTGTTTTGTCATATTTATTATTTTTTAGGACGCAAACATTTTCACGGCGATCTGCAAAAAGGGATATAAGTATATTGGAGGCTTGTGTAAACGTGTGATATCTGGACCTGGACCATACGAAGTAAGTATTTGAACAACAAAAGATAATACTATTTGAAATTCCTTTTGATTTTTATCTGAGAAAATCACCTATCTGAACAAATAACAATTTTCGTTTGGATCTTGAGCGATAATCATATTTCTTGAAAGACCTTGTATATGACTGGTAAAATCTGTCACCTGATGGTTGCATGTTGTTTTATAAAGAATATTGTTTCAATAAAGAATAACTTTTTTCGTAACACGTATTGTATTCAAAATAATGTATTATATTTTATATAATATAATGTATAAATCTTTGTGTTTAAAGTTGAAATTAATCAAAGTTAGTTGTTCTGGGTTGGGTTATAGGTTTGTTTGTGTTTGGTAAAAGTTGTAAAATTTGAGAGATTCTAGTGGTAACGACCATCAGTAAACAACGTCCTGCTCGATGAGGGATTGGAATGCATATACTTATTGTATACAGGGTCCTTCATTAGTGCGTCGGGCAATCCTAGCGTGGTTATTTACAAAAGTAGAAAAAAAAGTTTTATACAAAAGTTGTAGAATGTGACTTTATGCATATTTTAAAAATATTTTCAAACATACAGGGTGCGTCACAAAAGTATGGCACGAAAAAGTATGATTTTTTTAAATGGAACCCCCTGTATATTAATTGATATTTCAATTCTTTCTCCAATTTGGAACAAAAATTGTGCTACAACTAATGTTCCTAAATTCAACCGTTATCGAGATATCGCGTTTTAAAAATGGCATTTTTGCAACTTTGGCATGCTATAAAACTCAAACTATTCAAGTTAGAGGAAAATGGTTTGCACTTTCCTATCTTAACTTTTCAAGTGCTCTTCTGTCATTTGGATAGAAGGTAACGTCAACTGTCAACTTTTTTCGGCACATTTTGACATTTTTTCACAATAATGGATTTAATCTCCTTGAATAGCTCTTGAAAAGTTAAGATAGGAATGTGCAATCCATTTTTCTCTAACTTGAATAGTTTGAGTTTTATAGCATGTCAAAGTTGCAAAAATGCCATTTTTAAAACGCGATATCTCGATAACGGTTGAATTTAGGAACATTAGTTGTATCACAATTTTTGTTCCAAATTGAAGAAAGAATTGAAATATCAATCAATATACAGGGAGTTCCATTTAAAAAAATCATACTTTTTCGTGCCATACTTTTGTGACGCACCCTGTATGTTTGAAAATATTTTTAAAATATGCATAAAGTCACATTCTACAACTTTTGTATAAAACTTTTTTTTCTACTTTTGTAAATAACCACGCTAGGATTGCCCGACGCACTAATGAAGGACCCTGTATATACAGGGTGTCTCACGGTCTATGGTTCCTTAGACGTTTACGGAAAACTAGACATAGGATCGATCTGAAAATTTGGCTCAGGACATAATCAAGTATGATCTATATTTTAAAAATATTTTCAGTTCTGCAGTGTTGCCGCTTCTACCCAAAAGTCGTGGCAACTTTCTTATTTTAAACGGGCCACCCTGTATATTATTATTTTTTTGGATTCCTTGACTGATTCTAATCACTTTTGCTTGATATACTCCTATACCTATCGGCAGCGGTTTTCGAGATATAAATTAATTTATAATATTTTTGTCGTAAAACACATCAGTGGATTGAGCTCAATTATTTCGTACTTGAAAACGGTGGAGAGTTGAAATTGCTATGCCGACTAGAGGAAGGTAGGTTTATATGGTTCCAATGGAGAAACCGATCTGTAAATATACAGGGTGCTTCAAATTTATTAATCTTTTTCCCATACACAAAAATGATAAAAAAGCTATTTTTTCAAATGGAATCCCCTGTATATTACTTGAAAAATGAAAAGACCAATAAATTTCCTTTCAAATGGTATCCCATGTTCCTATACCTAAACCTTCAGGTTCTACAAGAAAAATGCATTTGTCTAAAAAATAAATTATATTGGTATTATTGATATAAAACATAATGTAGTTGCAGTTTGCTACTAAAAATAAATTGTTATTGCTGTGTGACCTGGCAACTATAGGTTGCCCTAGAAACTACATTATGTTTCATATCATGTATACCAATATAATTTATTTTTTAGTAAAATGCATTTTTCTTGTAGATCCTGAAGGTTTAGGTATAGGAACATGGGATACCATTTGAAAGGAAATTTATTGGCCTTTTCATTTTTCAAGTAATATACAGGGGGAACCATATAAACCTACCTTCCTCTAGTCGGCATAGCAATTTCAACTCTCCACCTTTTTCAAGTACGAAATTATTGAACTCAATCCACTGATGTGTTTTACGACAAAAATATTATAAATTAATTTATATCTCGAAAACCGCTGCCGATAGGTATAGGAGTATATCAAGCAAAAGTGATTAGAATCAGTCAAGGAATCCAAAAAAATAATAATATACAGGGTGATCCATTTGAAATAAGAAAGTTGTTACGACTTTTGAAAAGAAGCGGCAACACTGCAAAACTGAAAATATTTTTAAAATATAGATCATACTTGATTATGGGCTCAGCCAAATTTTCAGGTCGATCCTATGTCTAGTTTTCCGTAAACGTCTAACGTACCATAGACCGTGAGACACCCTGTATGTTGGAATGTAGTTTGTTAACAACAATTCCCAACTGGTAGAGACGTGCAATCGCTTTCACATAGGAGGCATTGTAAATATGCTTCCGGGACACTGTGTATACAATTCAAAACCCAGAGAAAAGGAAAAGTAAATAATTGATTTACCAATATAGAATATAATATAATGTCCTGTTGGATTATTCAAAATAACTATATTTTTTTGTACTTATTATTTTTCAGAGTTTGGCGCTTCTCAAGCTCAAAAGAACGGATCCGATGCGCGCAGAAGGATAAATCTTCTTTAGAAACAAGTGTACAACTTTTATTGAATTTCAACAACAAATCAAAATAAACAAAATGTCTAACCCTTTGTTTTGTTTTTTTTTTATTGTTTTTAACATTTTTATTAATATTTTCTTCGATAATATACACAAGATCTGAAGATCTTTGCGTCTAGAGTATTCAGCATACATAGATCTTGAAGCAGGAGAACGCTAGGTACAAAAAGTCAGAGGCGTACTCAGGTACGTTACAATAAAATCAATAAAAATGCAAATAAAAAGAAGTGTGAGTTCAAATCCAAATCATATAAACTAAAAATTGGCTGTAGAGCAATGAAAAAGACTGACAAAAATGAGTAGAAAAAGTTTGTCTACTATCATAATTTTAGCTGCTACAAATAATAAATAGCGTGATTAATGCATGGGTATGGAGAGTTGAAATAGAATAATATCGCAGTTTTTTGAAACTATTGCGAATATGGTACAATTCAGGCAACAAGTATAGTTATTTACGTTACTAAGACGGTAGATGACTTTTTTAATTACGAGTCAAGATGTTGGACGATGCGACGAAGGAGCCGAGTGCGGAATTTCTAGTCGAGTAGTTTAATGACATTTGACCGCTGTGTATTGTATATTGTTTTATTTCATACTGTACTGTGAAGAATCATTTACCGGACTGGTTACCAGAGTAACGAAGTGGGTTCAACTGGCGCCATCTTATGGTTTTAATTATTTTTTCTGACATAAAATGTTGCGAACATAAGTAACCTATTTATATTATCTAAGTGGTGACTGTTGAAATAATTTAGATTTGTCATAAGTTCGAACCTATCCTATGATGAAAGTTCTGGTTGTAATGTTA
This sequence comes from Orchestes rusci, assembly GCA_958502075.1. NCBI lineage: Eukaryota > Metazoa > Arthropoda > Insecta > Coleoptera > Curculionidae > Orchestes > Orchestes rusci. The sequence goes on along the minus strand of OY293313.1, from coordinate 20,229,986 downwards.
TGTGACATTGATTATTGTATTACCTTTACTTTTTGTAAAAAAACGTTTAATATAACAGTCATTTAGTGACCGTCTCTTTTTATAAAAAGGCACTAGCTGTATTCTGAGGATTACAACAGTGACCATGATTTGGCTGGTGCCATCTCATGGTAAGAATGTGAGACGGACTACCACTACCACCCTCTCAATGTGTGCTTTGACAATAAGAAAGCAATTTTCCTCTTAAACCGATTGGAAAAAAATCTCCCAGTATGAAACAAAACAATATACGATACACAGCCGTTAAATGTCATCAAACTACTCGTCTAGAAATTCCAGATTCGGCTCCTTCGTCGCCTCCTCCAACATCTTGACTCGTGATTGAAAAAGTCATTTACCGTCTAACGTAAATAACTATTTTTTCATACTGTGACCATTTTTTTTTATCGGCAATGGCGGCACTCCGTCCCACATTTTTACCATTTAACTGGCGCCATAGTTAAACCATGTCATCTCATCACTTGGGGTAATATAGATAGGTTACTACTTATGTTAGCAACATTTTATGTCAAGTTATTAATTGAAACCATGAGATGACGCCAGTTGAACCATGCTACCACTAAGGTAATATAGATAGGTCACTTATGTTATCAACATTTCATGTCAAGTCATTAACACGTTCGCTGCCACTAGCTCCGTTCGGAGCCATTCGGCTTTCGTCTTGTGTGGCATCGACTCCGCACGGAGTCAGTTGCCCTGACAATTTAAATCGTTTAGTAACTCGCCGGCCTTGACGACGTTTGTTTGTTTGGTATTGTGCCATTGTCGAGTGGTGTGTTTCTTATCTTTCGGTTTGGTTCGTATTTGCCAAGGTAGGTTCTTTCTCAGCATCATTATTTAAATGTGTTTGGTTCCTGGGACCCGGCACTAACTCAGAGCTGGCAGCGAACGTGTTAATCAAAACCATGAGATGGCGCCAGCCGAACCATGCTACCAATGTAATTTCACAGTCTTTGATGATGCAAAGTGTCATTTAGCAGAGTAGTGGGGTAAATCTTTTTTACGGTCTGGTAAATGATACGATACTTCACTGAAAAAAAAAATATAAAATGTATTCAGATGTTTTATCAAGAAAAATGGAAAAAGAACTTCAACATTTTGTCATCACAATGATCTATAGTTATTAGATCCATGAAAGAGTTAAATTAAGGCACGAAAATGTCACATACGTAATTTTCAGTGACAACCTCTGATTGGATTATAAATGTGGGGAATATAAGAATAATCTATCAGACCTTACTGCCGCTTTTTGGAATAGGAACAGGATTAGACGCTAGACGGCTCAAACTGCTCCGCGAAATCTGAGTACAGCTCTGATAAATGCGTTGTGTGCCGGGTCATATGATTGATGGGTCATTCGACCAATCAGAAAGCTGCTCGAGATTTCGAGGGAGCTGGCAGTTTGTTTTGAACAAGTTTGAATAGAGTGTAGGAAAATGTTATTTCTCAATGTTCAGTAGTATTTATATTATTTTTCGCCGTATAGAAGGGATCAGGGCTTTATACACCAAAAAATGGTAATAGCCGCGTTATGTTTCAATTTTAACTGTTTTTCTATCGCCAAGTCTAAGTGCAACGAAATTAGATGTGAAACAATATATTCTCGAGAATACCAGCATGTACATTGAGATGCGATCAGTTTTTTTCGATAACCCTGTAGTTTTTTGCAAACTGTGATAAAGTGATAACTCACAAGATGTTATCAGCGTCGTTGATTTCGCAAACAACATTTTATAAATAATTAGGGGTCACTGCTGATTTGGTCATTCAGTACCTAGTTTGCTGTCAGAAAAAAAAATGCGGATAATATATTACGTTTTGCTCATTTTTTTATTTCGCAATTGTGTTCAGCAGATATCCTGTGTGAGTACCTTGAAGAAAAAAAAAATGAAAAATAGGGAATTTAGGATTTTTTGTACGAGCGTTCACAAAATAACCACTTTGCAAGTAACCTTCTCTGGCAAATATCAACTTATGATTACATATTTAATTTTTGAAAATTTAAAAAATAATTTGGAAATTTGGATTTCGAAATCGCTCTTCGGGTTGTTTTTATCGGGAGATATAAAATTAGATCACTAAAAACTCGGACGCCACTTTTTTGATTTTTGTGGTAGAGGGTGCAAAGTGTCCCTTGGGTAGCGATGCCGATTTCGGAAGTATCATGATTGAAAGATTTTTAACAAAATAGTCCCTGCTCGGGCGCCAATTTGTGATGCATTGCGTATATTATGGATCAAAGTTAACGCTTGACTTGAAGAGACGGATTTGTGAAAATTTATCAAAACATCATGAAGAAACTAGATCAAATTTCCTTCAAAATCAGGCATAATTCATTCAAATTGGATCCAGTAAAAATCTATATCGTTGTTAATAATTTGAGAGGATTGAAAATGTTGGAAATTTGCATTTTGAATATCATTTTTTCACGTTCAAAGAAAGGACACTTTTCGAAACTTTTTTCCATATGTAGGTTTTGCATCATTCGAAAAAGGGGCAAAATTTATGTACTTCCTGGAAATTTGATGATAATTGAACAAAGGATAGTGTAGATAATATAAAATCTAGAACATGGCAAAAATTAGTAAAATTACCCATTTTTCGTGATTTCTTCAAAGATGGTAATGATAGGGCCAAAGTTTTCTCGAATTTCAGGTCGATGATCCACTTATATAGTAGGTTCCAATTTGGAGTTTGATCAAGAAATTTGACAAAAATTGACCATGTGAGGTTATGTTTGCCTAATTTTGTTATTTTCCAAAGGATTTTGTTCAAATAAGATATATATAATGTAGGTTCTATTGGGGATTTTGAGTGTTGTAACAAAAGATACGCTTTCAATTTAAACACTTAAAAAAAATTCTCCGGAAATTTTGTCAGATATTCAACATATTAATCCTAACTGAAGAACCGCTGGGACGATTTTTATGATTTTTTATATGTTTGTTATGTCTTCGCCCCCGAAAAATTTGACAAAAAAAATTATGAAACAAATTCATTTAGCACAACATTGATTGATTTTGAGGCAGTATGTAATTTCCGGGTCATAGTCTAGTACCTTTATAAATAATTATAAATACTAAATATAACATAAAACCTTTAATAGTTTAGAACAGACGCTCTCAAATTTTAAATTAAAATAAAACCAAGTTAAATCTGCTTGGTATTCAAACATTGACAAGAAATTTGAAAAAAAATCATGTTGAATTCGACCACATATTAGGAATGTGTTAGAAATGAAAATTTGGTCGAAGGACTTTTTTATTCAAACATCAAACATACGGATTTAATTTAATTTAATTGGAGAATTGAGCACCTGAAGTAATAGATTTCGCAACACCGCGTATGGACGAGATTGAGGTTACGTTAATTTTTCTTCCGATAACAAAGAATGCTGGCTTAAAATGATCAAAAATAAACCACTGGTGCGATCGGCTCTCTCCCCACTGACCGGAGTCTGGCAGGAAACTGAAGGTGACTCAACCCTGTGTCTCTTGGCTCTTCAATAAGCTTTGAAATTACAAATTCAAATGTGGTTTACTTTTGCATTGACACAATGATGTTCAACTTTTGGTGGATTCAGATCTGAAACTAAGAAATAATAAGAAAACTTCATAATATAAACCTTTATCCAAAAAAGCTTTGTTTTCGATTTTTACAACAAGTTATATCCTGATGATGATTTTTTCAGAAAATTTCCATAACGATTAAATATAAAAAAATTGTACATTTTGTATCAAGGGCGAAAAGTTTTGACGAGGGTATAAGTAGCAGCACGAGCGAAGCGAGGGCAGAAATTAGCCGAGTCAAAATCAACTTTTGTCCGTGGTGCAAACAGTGCTTTTTGTACAACCAGTTTGTGATCATTTAAAAAAAATAATAATTACAAAAATCAAAAATAAATAATCGATACACTGCACTACACTGCGGACAAGTCAGACAACTGTCAATCATTGTTACAATAGGTGTGTTCCCGTATTCTTTTGTGGTGCGGATTCATTGTCACCGAGATTGTCACGTGATTAGTTCCTTTTAGTATGCTAGGATGTCACGTGGTTATTAGATAGAGGCGTTGGGATCCAAGGAACCGTTTCTAAGCGACCTACTTTTACGCCCGCGGGCGCGAAAGTACTTTCAGGCCCGTCTGCCAAAATTAGCAACTTTCCGCCTGCTTTGCATGCATTGAAAAGTGGACTTAATGTGTAGGTTGTACAAAAAAATATTTGTTGACAATATTTTACAGATAAACCTGCTTAAATTAAAGAAGATTATACAATGAGAATTGAGAAAATTGATTAATAATAATAACGACAGACTTCCAAATAACTGTCCAAATCCTAAGCTGCCACTCCCGAAAATGAGTAATCCTGAGTAATGCGTCCAGGTACATTCCCACAAGTCACGCAACCAAAAGTACGTTAAACAAGGGCAGTTCACCCCCTCACATATAAATGAAGGGTGAAAAACTGCAGGAATTAAGGGTCGAATGAATCATCGAGTAAAGGTAACACAAAAATCCTGCTTTTTAGAATGTTTTAGACTGCTGTTTTTTAATTTTGAGCAGCAGAAAATCTGGGAAAAAGTGTGTATGTTAAATAGTGAAAAAAATGTGCCCGGTGAAGAAGAAGCAGACTATGAATAATAGACCGTCAGATATTTTGCCAACTTTTTTTTTTTTGACCACTGAAAATAATAATTGAAATGATAAATGCTTTTCTGCAAAGTTTGATCCATTTTAAACATGTTATTGCTTTTTGTTCTTGGTATCGTTATTTTTAAGATATGAATTTTTGAAGTTGAATGGCAAATTCTCCAAACACATTTTGTCGAAAATATTATTTTGAAGTGATTTCTCTGAAATTCATCGTATACTGATAAAATGAAGGACACCATTTTATTTACATCAAATTTCTTCGTAGTGAGATTACGGAATCGACAAAGATTGATCGAAACAAATTGAATGCCGGTTTCTTTTCCTAGGAATTTAGGTAGCTAAGTGATCATAATCATGATAAACCTACAATGAAGAACATGTAAGAAAAAAAGTAAGGTTATGATATCGGGTGAAAAAAAGGTGTAGAGATTTTCATATCCTGACACTTGATTTTCTTCACATGACTTCTAATCTTTGACTGTTAATTTTATTTTGAGGCACCGGCCTTCGGTGAGGAAAAATATAGGCATAAATCACATACAGGGTGGTTCCTTATTGCGTACATTAAATTTAAGGGCGTATTCCTGAGCTGATTTCATGAAAAAAAGTCCATATAAACATGGGTGCATTGTTTATGAGATACAGCGTGTGTTAAACTTTTTAAAAAAAATCAGTTTCTTACAAATGTCACAAATATCTTTGAAGTGATTTGGCAAAACTAATTTTTTTCTGATTGGGGGGCATCTTACCAAAAAAAATTGTTAAAAAAGTGTACGCCATTGACTTTGTTGTGATTTTAATTTTTTTTTAAATGAAACAACCAAAAATAGAACTTTTTTGCCTTTTAGATATTTTCGTGTCTGCACTCGTTTTCGAAAAAAGTCTTTCAAACTCCGCAAAATATTTTTATTTTTTTTAAAGGGTTAAGTATTTCAAAACAAGTAAAACGAAAAATATCTAAGATGCAAAAAAGTTCTATTTTTGATTGGTTTATTCAGAAAAAAAATAAAAACTGCAATAAAGTCAGTGGCGGTGATAATTCCCATGCATTATATAAGTAGTAGATACTAACCCAAATAATTACCTGGACACCTTAAAACACTTGAAAGACAACTTAACTTCCACCAAAACTGTGAAAAAGAGGTTATGTTTATGTACTTCTTTGTCTTACTTTTTCTTTCCTTCTTTGTTCTTTTCCATTCTTGCTATAGGTAGGTATATATTTTTTTGTCATCCTTGACCCAAGAGAAACTTGAAACTCATTTATAGATTGGGTTGAAAGAAAAGGACAGAAACGAATGAAAAAGAAGAAAAAACGGCTGAAAAGTATATAAAGAAAATAAAAAGAAAAAAATGAAATCAATGAAGGAGGACATTGGGTTTGGGTTAAAAAACGAAAGAAAGAAAAGAAGAAAAGGAGAGAAAAATAAAGAAATTAAGACAAATAAAATAAAAATCACTTTTGTGACCAATCTAATCAGGGTCAATCAAAAGGCATAGTTTTATTCATAGCTGATTTTGAGAAATTGAGATTTAAAATCAAATTTTTGATAAATAATTAAATTTGTCAGCATTTGCCATTTTGTCTCATTAATTGTCAATTAGTCAATGACAGTATTTTTTCATTTGATATTGAGACATGTTCTATCACCCCTATATGCACCGTAAACATCTAATCCGGATGAAGTCTTAATCGCGATTATCTTCCATACCACGTACCTAATGGAAAGTAATCGCGATGAAGTCCGGATCAGATTTCTACGGTGCATATACCCCTTAGTACGTACAAAATATAAAGCCGCGTTCACATTATTAAATAAATATTTGCGTTGTGTGGTGGATGTAAATGATAAGTGGAATAGTATAATATTGTATCAGGTGAATGTTCATATTATTTGTAATATATTCTTCTGTTTTATACAGAATATTGAATCGACCGTTTGTTATTTTATATCAACTACCAGCCAGGCGAGCAGAGTCAATGTGTGTTTTATAATATAATAGTCGGTACTAATGCTACCAAAAAATGCCGTACCTATAGACTAATTTCATATAAACAATTATATCTTTAATGAATTCCACTTAGTCTGGTTTGATTATACTCCAATTTTTGTTATCTCGCTCCAAGAATTATAATAAAATGATATTTCGCAAAATGTTATCTGCGCTCATCAATTTCGAAAACATAATTTTTTAAATAAATAGGGATTACTGCTAGTTTCTTTATTCAGTACTTGCAGTCTTAACAGAAAAGATAATGCGGACAAGAATATTTTATATTTTGCTTATTTTTCTATTTTGCACTGTTGTCCAGACGATGGTAAGTTCTTCTTACTATGGGGAATTTAGGATTTAATGTTTGTGTTCATGGGAGTTTTTTTTTCACTTTATTGTTCATTCTATTGGGAACATCAAAATCAACCGTCACTTTTTGCCCTATCAAGTTTTCAAAATCATTAGATTATTAGAATTATCCAAAATAATTATATTTTTGTATATTTATTATTTTTCAGAGTCTGGTGTATTACAAGACGAAGTGCGAAAAAGGATTCAAGTCCATTGGAGGAAAGTGTAAACCTATATTCGATTTTTAACAAAACAAAATAAACATGATGTCTAACCCTTGTTTTGACTTTCTTTTGATTGTTTTTGTTGTGCGCATTTTCAAGGCCGGCTTCTTTAGTTACTATTTTAGCTCTACATCTCAAATGCTTTAAAAAACTTGCCCCGTCCTTATCTGTGGATGGAATTTTCAAAAAATAAAACATAAAGAAAACCAAATGCTTCATCAAATTGTGTGCAATTTTTGAAAAATTGCCCTTATTTATAATGGACGGGAATGAACATATTCAACTCCTGTGAAAAAAAAAACAAGAATAACGTTCCACTTCATATGGAGAAAGTAAAAAGAGATCTTTGTCTTCTGAGTCCAAACCTCATCAGATATGTCCACTTCTGGAAAACACAAAGGTATAGAAGAAGCAATTCTATACCACTGAGGTCAAAGTAAGTTCAGAATCTGAAGAAGCAGGATCAACATGGGATCAACCCATTCAACAGGAGAAGAAGGATTGAGCATGGGGTCTTCAACAAGAGATCAATCTCTTTAAAAAGTTCCAAAGAAGGCTGTTTAATTTTCCAAAATACCCAAAATATACTAAATAAATAAATAGAAAACGCAAATTTCACTGTATGATCGAAAACGGGGCGGAGCCAAATTACCCTCTCATCTCAGTCAATGCGCCAGACGGAGATAGATATAATGTATCATGTGTCGTAGTGGATGTGGATTGGAGCTCTTTAATCGGTGATTACTATATTAATATAGAGGTCGTAGGTTGATTCTTTAAATATCAATGGCATCAGTACTTACTAATCATTATACTTTCAATATTTCCAAAAAATGGGCAGATTGTTAATTGTAGACAATGAAAAAACGAACACGAACTTATACAATTTTTTTCTACGAACCTGAAAAATGGCCGACCAAAGTCGCCTGCCCAAATGGGTCTCGAACTAATCAAAACTGATACAAATTAGTTTTAATCCTGGTTCCCTATAAATTAGAAAGGGATTTAGGTAGGTATAGATTATGAATATTATGATTATGATAAACCTAACTTGCTCCAAATTTAGTCCTAACCCTGATTCCAAACTTACTGAAAAAAATTTGAATCTATAAAATTTTTAAATCAGGTCAGCATTTTACTACTTCCATATTATGACTTTTATACCTACAACAACAGATGATCATGTATAGGTATTGAAGTCATGATAATCATCAAGTGGTAAAATGCAGACTTTCAGAATTGTTTAATTTTAAAAAGATGTATAGATTAAAATTTTCTTCAGAAGATAAGTTCGGATTTAGGATTTCGACTAAATTTGGAGCAAGTTTTTTATTTATTATTTTACGTTAAAAGGCCAAAAATTACAGTTTGCTCTTGTTCAATTTTATGTTTTTAAATTTTTTTGGGCGCCCTGTATAATAAAAATCAATTTCCTCATTGTAGCTCCTTTTTTTGTCGACAAGCAGAGTTTTTTTATCAAAAATGACTTTTTGTCGTATCTTTCAATTTTTGGTCCATTTCACCTCTTGATAACCGCATCCGCGGACATACTGAAAATGTACAGGGTGCCTTCGATTAAGTCGGCACTATTACTAACTTCTTTATTATTGAAGATACGAGGTCGTTTAAATGAAAGTACTGGTAGTATTTTTTTGCGAATTGAAGTTATGCTGACAAAAAAACAATTGAACAACGCGTTCTCGATTTTCAAAAAACATATTTTTTTTAATGGTACAGCGTGTATATTTTTATCATAATCGAGTAGCTACTCTTTCCGTTGATACTACGTTAATCAGCGGAAAAAATATTACTAGTTCTCTCATTGAAACGATCTCGTATCTTCAATAATAAAGAAGTTAACAATAATGCCGACTTAATCGGAGACACCCTGTATAACTAAAGAGATTGAATCAATAATAAAAATATCTTTATACTATTATAGGTTATGTTTGATGAAATATCGATATTTTTTGAGTATTTTCGGAATACAAAAGTTCTCGGCTATCAAAAAAAAAAAAAAAAAGTGGCGAATAAACTGGATTTCATATAAATAATCATTACATCAATAATGAATTCCACTATTTATAGGTCTGTATCTACTCCAATTGTTATTTTCTTGGAAACAAAACGACTTGGACCTATGATTTCGCTCCATTAATAATTATTATAAAATGATATTTTGCGCAGATAACATGCGCACGAGAATATAATTTTATAAATAAATAGGGATCACTGCTAGTTTCTTTATTCAGTACTTGCAGTCGTAACAGAAAATACACAATGCGGTCAAAAATATTTCATGTTTTGCTTATTTTTCTAATTTGCAATGTTGCCCAGAAAATGGTGAGTTCTTCTTACTATAGATAATTTAGGATTTAATTTATTTGTTAATTTTTTTTATTTTATGGATAAAGTATGTAAATATATCTAGGTATTTGTCATCTTAAATCTTAAATTCTGCTCAGCCCCCAAATTATCACTCATTCCTGGTCAATATTGCAAAAGGTGCCTTTAAATATTGAGATATAGAGGAGTCTCAAATTGGGAAACCATCTCATATTAGGCACCTTTCCTTTAATATTAAAATTAACTTTGTTCATCTTGATAATATTATAACCTTTATAAAATATGAAGTTTTCTCCATATTTTTGGATGTTGAATACCTACGTATTTAAAGTCAATTTCGGAATATTCTATAATTGTATATCAGGGAAAAGGAAAACTAAATAATTGATTTAACAATTTACAGGGTGTCCTATTGCTATCTCCGAAAGGTAAATCATTGTTGCCTTATTATATTTTTTTCAAAATCATTATTTTTGTATACTTGTTATTTTTCAGAGTGTAGCGTGTCCCTGGATGACGAGGCCGTGTAGAGAAGGATATATCTTGCTTGAAGGAAAATGTATGATGCGTCTTCTTGCTCGTAAATTTGAACGGCAATACCAACAAAACAATATAAACATGACGTCTATTGAAAATACTGTTGAACGGGGCCATGAAGTAGGTGGGTACTTTAGTTTTTGACTTTAATTAATAGTGTGGGTATAAATAAAACAAAAATGTGGCCAAACCCGGACATTCAAAATAAGAAGCTGAAATTTGATATACAGTGTGTTTCATTTTGATTGTCGACAATTCGCTAATTAACTAAAAATAGACCGATTTGAAAAAACTTTTTTTTTAGCTTATAGTACTCAAAAAGCTCTATCTTTTCATTAAAAAAAAAAGACATATGTCATTTCCATGGCCTACTATGATTGATAGAAGGGCCCCAAAAAACGCGAAAAGTTATTAGACATTTTTTCAAATTGAAAACGGATAGCGTTTCTGATTTTAGAATACCTAAAAACCCCTTTAACGATATTTTTTGAATAAAATGTTATACGGGATGTTCTAAATGGGATTTTGAAATTATGGCGAAGGTAACCTGCTAGAAGTTATAACATATTACGCATTAATTAATGCTTCATATTTTCAGTGAAAAGGATAAAAGTCGACTTCTGTGTAATATTATCGACAACGCTTATTCAACTATTATTTAAACAAAAACAAATGAAAAAACTGAAAAAAAAAAATTAAATAATAACTTTAACACCCTGTAGCTCTGTAACGAAGCATTTCCGGACACATCTTGACATGAAATTTTCTTTTTATTTTTAAGTGAGGAAACTTATGCTGTATTTTTGGCACTATCAATGAAACACAATGCTCGGCCATAATTTCATTATCATATGTATTCATTATTTCAAATCTAAATATCTCGAAAATGGTGGCACGTAGCGACTTCTATCAAGTATGCCTTTTTTGCATAAAAAAAAGGAGAAATTGGTTTTTTCACTCAAATATGACATACGGTTACGTCCAAAAAAGTTATGGCTGTACATGTCAGGACAAATGAGTGTAGGTGGCGCACTCTACAAGTTAGAGCCAAACTGAGATAAAACTCGAATTTCGCATAAAAACAAACCCTCAAATACCGATTTCTATGGAAATATAGACATTGGTTCAAATATTATTTAGAAAAAACAAAAATAAAAATAAAACTTCAACACCCTGTAGTTCTGTAACGAAGCATTTCCGGACACACCTTTATATGAAGTTTTCGTATTATTTTTAAGTGGGGAAACTCACCCTGAATTTTTTCGCAATAATAATGAAACACCCTGTATACAATGCTTTTCTGCAGTTTGATTCATTTTCAACATGTTGCTGAGTTTTTCTTCTTAAAGTTGAATGGCTAATTATTCTCCAAATACACATTTTGTCGAAAATATTATTTTAGAGTGATTTCTGTGAAATTCATATTCACTGATAAAATGAAGGACACCATTTTTACAAAATTACAAAACCGACAAAAATTCACAAAAAAATATGTAATTACAATAAATATTGCATAAAGATGCTTTCAAACTCCTTTCATGGATTTTTTACAGTCGAGTGATACCTTATCTTGAAGGTCCTTCGATCCTGATTACAACTGCCGAGTTTAAAGTATCTGCTGTCATTCTTGTTGATGTCATCTTGTCAAAAATTTGTTTAATTTCTTTTTCATTAAATAAATAATAATTAACCGCAAGAGTTAACTTCTCCTAACTAAGAAGGATATGATCAGGGAAGATCATCAAAATCAGCTATTAGTCAATTCATTTAGCGAGGATTTATTTCACTCCAATTTTTTTTTTAAATACATCCTCAACTAGCTCATTTTGATGATCTTATGTCCCTATTAACATATCCTCTTAGTCTGGAGAAGTTGACTCTCGCGATTAATTATTTATTGGAATCAAGTTTTTGGTTTCGATTCCACTCCAGAGCGACTTGAACCACTGATTTTGCTCCACTAATATTTATAAAAAAATATTTTGCAAAATGTTATCTCCGTGCATAAATTTCGTAAACATCATTTTATAAATAAAGAGAGATCACTGCTGATCCCTTTATTCAGTAGTTGCTGTCATAACTGAAATAATAATGCGGACAAGAATATTTTATGTTTTGCTTATTTTTCTATTATTTTGTAATGTTGTCCAGATGATGGTGAGTAGGGATTTTAGGATTTAATTTTTTTATTCATTGGAATTTTGTTTCTGGTGTCTCAATTTTTTATTATAAGTACGTATACATACAGGGTGTCCGGAAAGTCAACGATAATACTGAAATGGGTGGTTTCCAGAAAAACAGTAGAGAGCGTTACCTACACTTATTTTTCAGGATATGAAGAGCAATAACTTTTTTGGATGTCCCTGTATTATATTTTCAATAAGGAAAACCGGTTTCTCTTTCACTTTTACGCAGAAAATGTAAACTTGTTGGCAGTCGCTACGTGCTACCATTCTCGAGATATTTGAATTTGAAATAATGTACAGGGTGGCCAACTAAGAATGCGAGGTACTGTATCTCGGAAACTATACATCGTAGAGGCTTGCGGCAAAAAATTTTATGACTAAAACGGCCAAGAGAAAAACCTGAAAAATATTTTCAAGTTTCTGAAATGGTCGCTAGGGGGCGTAACAACCAACACCAAGTAGAAAAATATGATTTTTAAGGAATTTTGTCCAATGACAATATATCGATGAGCTCATTTTCGGATTAACTGACTATTTACCTACACTTTTTGTCAAAAACGTTTTTTTCTATCTATCATAATAAAGTGCTGGGGGAAGTTCAATTGTTTTTTGAAACAAACGGAGATTTCTCCCGTTTCGCTTGACCGATTTAAACAAGCTTGGGCTCATATGAAAGAGCATGATCTGCACTTCAAAAAACTTTTTTGGTTTTGAATTTTTGACCTTCGCCGTCGCGGCTAGATGGCGTTAACTGAAATGGTAGCATGTTTTTGAGTTTTTTCCAAAAAAATCAAATGTAATGATATATTCATTTTTATATATTTTAAAAGGGAATACATTTTCCTTTGAAAAAAAACAAAAAAATCAATGTTTTTTTTTGTTTTTTTTTGTTTTTTTTTGTTTTTTTTTTGTTTTTTTTTTGTTTTTTTTTAATTTTTTTTATAGGAAAATGTGTCCCTTTTTAAAATATATGAAAATGGATATACCATTACGTTTGATTTTTTCGGAAAAAACTCAAAAGTATGCTACCATTCCAGTTAACGTCTGTTTAATCACCATTAAACATGCATTATTTTCTAATATTAATACATTTCCAATTTTTAATAATTTCATGATAGGTTATGAACCCACTCAAGTTCAATGTCAGATAGGTAGGAAAACTAATTAATCATCACGTTCCCGAACCATGGTCGGTCACTCGGTCATGATATGATTATTTTGCCGACGAAAGCACGAACGGAAGTGCATAGTAGAATTATGTTTACTACAATATTTGGATAACATCATTGTGTACTCTTAACAATTAATCATATATAAGCAAGTCGTGGGAAATAAAGGATCAGTATTCAACTACTACTCAAAACGTTGTTTTACTCAACAAATGTACTGTGCCCAAGCCCACTTGGCCATAGCAGAGAGTGAGGCTGCTCTCTGGCAGTAAACTCTATATTTTCCGCTGCTCAACCGAACCGAGTTGAGCAAGTGTAATCTACGAGCTAAACCTAGCTTGTACAACGTCATCTAGCGGCGACGGCGAATGTTACAAATTGAAAAGCAAATGAGCATTTTATAGCGCAGACTATTCTCTTTCATATGAGCCCAAGTTCGTTGAAATCCGTCAAGCGAAACGGGAGAAATCTCCGTTTGTTTAATAAAACAATTGAACTTCCCCCACCACTTCATCATGATAGATAGAAAAAAACGTTTTTGACAAAAAGTGTAGGTAAATAGTCAGTAAATCCGAAAATGAGCTCATCGATATATTTTCATTGGACAAAATTCCATAAAAATCATATTTTTCTACTTGGTGTTGGTTATTATGCCCCCTAGCGACCATTTCAGAAACTTGAAAATATTTTCCAGGCTTTTCTCTTGGCCGTTTTAGTAATAAAATTTTTTGCCGCAAGCCTCTACGATGTATAGTTTTCGAGATACAGTACCTCGCATTCTAAGTTGGCCACCCTGTATACAGGTGATAATCAATGTGTCCGGACATGCTTCGTTACAGAGCTACAGGGTGTTAAAGTTTTTATTTTATTCAATTTTTTCAGTTATTTAATTTGTTTTTGTTCAAACAATATTTGAATAAGAGTTGTTGATAACATCACACACAAGTCGACTTTCATCTTTTTCTCTGAAAATATGAAGCAATCATAAGAAATATATATGTTATAATTTCTAGCAGGTTACCTTCGCCTTAATTTCAAAATCCCATGTATTTATAATTATTTCAAATCCAACTCGAAAATGGTTGCACGTTGCACGTAGCGACTCATTTTTTAGGTAAAATGATAGATAAATCGGTTTATTAACTCAAAAATATAGTACAGGTTCGTCCAAAAAAAGTTAGTTCATAACTAACAGGTAAAATACGTGTAGGTAGCGCCCTCTACAAGTTAGAGCCATACCAAGATCAAATTCTAACCCAAACTAATCCAAATTATTACCCTCGTTATAATTCCTGGTCAATTTTTATAAACCTTTTCAAAATCATATCAAAATTTGATTTTTTCAGCTTCTCTATTCTTAACTTAATTTCGGGATACTTTACACAATAAAAAAAAAAAAACAGAGAATAAAGAAAAACTAAATAATTGACTTTAACAATAAGTATCTAAAGAAAGTCCTATTGCTATCTCTTAAAGGTATTGGCTACGAGATCGGTTATAATGATATGAGAGAAATGTTGCCGTTTTCAATGCTCATCCATAGTTAGCGATATACAGGGTGAATTGTGCAAGTGGCCCAAATGAATGTTGTTAAATATTTCAGAAACTATTAATTCTCAAGACTATTTCAGAGAAAGTAATGTGGTTTACAATATTTAGGAGACCCTTCGTGCCCACTATACGCTATCAGATTATTGTTCATACTTTTGGGAACATCAAAATTGACTTTGGCCCTATTATATTTTTCAAAAATTATAAGGTTGATAATTAATGATTATATTCATGTTTACTTATCATTTTTCAGAGCTTAGAGCTTTCCAGGAGAATATGCGCTAAAGGATATATCTTCATTGGAGGAGTGTGTATAATACCATTTTTTAATAATAATTCATTATAAAATGATATTGAATTTCAACAACAAAGCAAAATAAACATGATGTCTAACCTTTGTTCTTACTTGTTTTATTCTTTTCTATTTTTTTATTATTGTCTGTTTCATTACAACCGATAATAAACACGTGTAGCGATGATCTATTCTATAGCCAAGATCTGTGAATCAGGAGAAGGGTAGGTACAAAAAGGCAGAGACGTTTACAGGCCTTTAATTTGTAACAGTAAAATTAATCAAAATACAAATAAAACAAAGTAACGCAATCATAGACACTAAAAATGGACTGCAGTAAAGAACAAACCAAAATCAGCAGAAAATAGTTCATCTACGAAATACCAAAACATATTATGGAAATAATAAACAGCGTGATTTATGCATGGGTAGAAGGGTAGAGTAGAAATACCAACTAAAGAAGCCACGACAAGGGCGGCGTTGTCAAGTCTCTACTGTATAAAATAATCATATAAATGTTGCCTTCAGGGCCGACGGCTATGAGCACGCTGGCTGGAAGGCAGGGACGGGATTTGAATTTTTCAAAATCAGATTGTAGAGAAAACTTTCCTCAACCACCACGTAGACTTATTGGTGCATGTCAAATGCTTCATTAAATCTTATTTGAAAATTTTCCACGTCATTATTTGGGGATTGTTTGATTTGTTTGGCGTTATTAATATTAATTAATACTTATTAATATTTTTCATTGTATAATCTTCTTTAATTTGAGCAGGTTTTTGTGGAGTTTATTTGAGTGTGTCTGTGATGAGATAGAACATTTGGGTATTTCCCTATATTTCCTCTCCCTCCACATTTTCGATTCTTAAAAAATATGTTATTTGTGATTGTGAAACGTCATCACAAAACAAAGATTTTTCGCAATCAATGTTATAAATAATAAATATGGGTCACTTCTGATTTGTTTATTCAATAGTTGCGGTCATAACAGAAAAGATAATGCGGACAATGATATATTATGTTTTGCTCATATTTTTATTTTTTAATGTTGTCCAGATTGTCCAGATGAGGGTAAGTTCTCACCTTAAAGCATTTTTTATACTTGATAAAGATTTTTATCATTCTTCGAAAAATACTGGGAATTTAGGATTTTTTATAATTTAGTTTGTAGGTAAAAATCATCGTCAGGATATAACTTGCAAGATTCGAAAAAATAAGTATAGGTCGAAAAAGAGGCAGTGAAAGGGTGAATTTTAAAAACGGTTTTTTAAAGCAATAAGATGTTTTAAAAATCATGAAATTTTGATTTTGTAATTAATTATTACTTGGTTACTTTTGAAACGTCATAACTTTAATTTTCATTTTTATCTTGATTAACCAGTTAGCAACCCATGAGAGCAAACTCTTTGCCTTCAATTTTCTCGAAAACTATCGCTCTGGGCGATATGCAACAAGAGTACCTTTTTTCTAGGAAAAAGTATGTAATTTTCAAAAAATTAACCCACGTTGCAAAAAAAATAACCTCAAAAAAGTGATTGACGAAACAACATCCTAACCTTGTAAAAACTATCCTTTTCAATTTTCCAAATAATTTTGGGTCAATATTTATGGCAAAGGATTTTTTTTCGAAATTTTATCTCGTTTTCGAAGCCTACAATCTCCAAAAAACCCTCCCTTAATATGCATTTTTCACCCTATACTTACGATTTTTTTCTACTATTTTCTCCTCCCAAATTTTTTACACCATTTCAATGACACCCTATGCTTTTTACAATTCATGTAAAAATTCAATATGAAAAGAGAGCAAAATACCCACTTATCTAATCAATGACAAAAACTATCTGACCCATGACGTCATAACGATTAATTTATACAGGGTGTCCTAGAAAATGTGGGAGATCTCTCGGATTCAGATAGAACATTGAAAAATAAGATGACAAATTTACGTAAACTTTGTTCCTAGAGGCCCTCTCTACGGAGGTACGGGCCCCGAAAGGACGCCACTGGAAATCAATTTTTCTTGAATAACTTTTTAACAACTTAGTATATTTGATGAAAATTTAATATGATAAACAGTAAACATCACCTCTCAAAATACTGCCCTTAAAACATAATTAGCTTGTTTAGTTTACCAGGGGCGGACTAGGTTGTACATTTTATTAATGTTTAATTTTTCAACACCATGTACTTGTCATCTTATTTTTCAATGTTCTATCTAGATCCGAGAGATCCCCCACATTTTCCCGAGCACCCTGTATAGTATGTGTATTTTTTTTTCAGATAGTGAACGGCTTCAAGTCAGGAATGTGCAAACAACAATATTTCATGATTAATGGAAAGTGTACACATCTCATTGAATTTCCACAACAAAACGAAATAAACAACACATATGATGACTAGCCCTTGTTTTTGTTTTCTGTTAATTTTTTCATTACCTATTTGTTTTATTATATTTTAGAACATTGAAAGATTAGAACCAGCATTCGTCAGGTGGTTTGAGTTCAACATCTCTCGGCCAATGATGCCAAGTGTTCGATGGAAAAATGCTAAAATGAACAGGTTATCCACCTTACACTGTCATATTTTATCACTTAAATTTAATGTTTTTTTTTTTTTAAATATGGTGACTTAATTCAATGATTATTGAATCCTACGATTTTAGTAAATAACGTGTATAACAAAGAAAGTTGGCACAATGTGGCAACCTCAACGTTCTGGCTTCGTTCAAGTTTGTTGATTACCAACAGCTATATTTTTTTAAAACCATGTTTGATGAAATATCGTATTTTTTTCGTTTTTTCGGAATACAGAAGTTCTCGACTACCATAGAATTTTGTGTAAACTATATACTTGAACAATTATATCAATAGATGAATACAGCTAAGTCTGATGATTTTATTCCACTCCAATGTTATCTCGGAAAATTAGTGACTTTGATTTCGCCTCACAAATATTAATTAAAAAAATATTTTGCAAAATATTATCTGCGTGCATTAATGTCGAAAACATTATTTTATAAATAAATAGGGATTACAACGAGTTTTTTTATTCAGTACCTACTTGCAGTCGTACCTTACAGAGAAAATAATAGGCCAGTCAATGAGGCTTCGGAATTGACAATAATTCCTGACAATGTGAAATTCAGAATTTACGTTTTATACAGGGTGGTGCAATGATGATTGTGGAAAAATGGTGAGGAATTTGGATAATTTTCTTTTTGTACATTATAGTCGGCCAAAAAGGCTATGTTTTAGGAATATAGCCATGGTACAGGGTGTCTACTAACTAAACTTGTATTTTTTAAAATGGGACACCCTGTATGTAGGAATTCTAATCATTTTTCCCATCTCGTACGATCATTTTGATATAAGGTTTGTTGGGTCTTAAACTTATAATAAAGGAATGGGAGGCGATCAAAGTTGAAAAAGGACTTCTACATCGTACTTTGCAGTATGAAGATGTATGTGTTGGAGGTGCGCGAAACGAGCAAATTGATCCGTTCTTCCACTAGAAAATCATTCAGTCTTTCATCGTGCTTTGAAGGATGAACATGTATGTGTTTGAGGTGGAAGTGAGTTGTTTATGCGCAACGTGAGCCATTTTCAGAGCGCGAAACGATCAAATTAATCCCTTCTTCCACTAGAAAATCATTCAGTCTTTTATCGTGCTTTGTAGAATGAAGATGTATGTTGGAGATTAAAGCTAAAACAAATATGGAAGGTGATAAATAATTGTTGATGATTTGTTTATCATTCGTTTTTGTTTAATTTATTCCACTGGTAGAGGAATGAAGATATTCTTTGTTATTATGTTGATTATTTGCCCCCTTACCCCTCCAAGGAGCTGTGAGACCTTGTCGCGGTGGAGGGGCTCAGTAGTCACTTCTTGCTTCTCTGAAAGGAAGCTGAGGAAGGAGTGACCAAGCCAAGGACAGCTCAACTATTATGGTAAGTGATGTTTTCGTATTGCAGTGATAAGAAAAGAACTCCTCCCACAACGTTCGCTCTCCATTCACTTCCATGACCTTCTCCTTCCTCAACCACCCAAATGCGATGCGGCGTTCCGGACCTTGATGGCAAAGTTCCGAACCGGGGCCGACATTATATGGATATCCCTTGGAGAATCTGAACGTGACCGCTCCGTGTTGGGGTTGGCGAGGGATGGAGGGATGGTTGAACGGATGGAGAGGGTAGCGCCTGTGAGAGGAGAACATGCCAGTTTAGTATAGTGGAGAATTTTGAAGTCGGAATTTGAATAAATCAAAATTAGATTTACAGGTAAAATCTTTCTTAATCAAATTAATGTACAGGTAGATTAATGCGTCCAGGTTAAAGAGATTAAAATAATATCAATTAAGAGCAATGTGATGATAACCATGATAATACAAAATAAAATCATATACCTACACACGTCAAAGGGGCTCTAAAGTAAAATTATAAAACGCGCACCTTTCAAGTCGTTTGCTTTCTGCAGGTAAATGCAGGATATGCATATTTGATACGATTTTAATGTGCCCGTGGATATAAGCCTCTTATATGGCATGTTGTCGGCGGTGCACTCTCTCCATGAATAAATCATATCAAATATCTATCAGAGAAACGACGAGACGCAAAGCCGATCACGGCCCCACTAAGCTCCCTCGTTTCTTCAATATTTTACCCAAGAATTTTTCCACAACACCATGTATATCATAGCCGGACAAATTGTGGAATGTCATTAACAACAGTCGCTTTTGACTCATTAGCCGGGCAGTGCAACATCGAACAGGAATTTCATAATTTCCAGATATTATCCCGCCCTTATTCAACAAGTTCCCAATTTGTCCCGCTCAAAAGACGTTTTATCCTCTTTCATTTTTGCTCTACGGATTTCTGGAATTAGGTTAGACCCCGTTTGCGTCGCCTTTGTCGATCGAATAGAGACATTTTTGTCGAGGGGTGGATTAGATGGGGATGGTTTTGTGTCTAGATTAGTTCTGGAGAGTCTATGGAATTGGGGACTGACCCTGGATTTTTTGAATTATGATTTAAGAATGCCGGGGGTGAGAGTAAGTATTTATGGAGCCGACTACCTACAAATTAATTTATAGACAGTAAAAAGAAGGTCACAAAATCAGGCATCACTCATTCAAATCCATCGATAACTACTTGAGAATCTACAGAGCCTTGAAGAAGTTTGTACGCCAAGGCTAAACGAGCTAATTTACATCCGTCACTTCCTTTAATTTTTGTTTTTTTTTTGATTAAGGGAAATTGAATAAGGTTACAAAATGAGGTATCACCCACTCAAACCCATCAATGTTTTGAGAATTCACAGAGCCTTGAGGAGATTTGTACTCCAAGGCTGGAAGAGTATTCACATTCGTATATACTACCTTTGATTTTCCAGTCTATTTAAAAATTGAAGAAAATTAAAGATTAAGGCTACAAGGATGAATTTACTTTCGTCACCGTCTGAATTTTCTATTTTTTTTAGAAATTGAGAAAAACACCTGAAGAGCCTCAAAGATGGTACGTGACAAGGCTACAAAACAAGATTTTAATTTACGTTCGTCATTTTCAGTTTCCTCTGAATTCGAGTAAAATTGAATAATATTCTCGTCAAAAAGGCTAGATTTATTATTAGCATTTTTTTAACAAACAAGGTATCGCTTAACTCGACACTTGAATCCAAATTGAAGGTTATTGACGATAAAAAGGCTATAAAACGAAGCAACGTACATCTAGCTTCATTCAAAAAACCTCAAAGATAATCCAGCAAGGCTTCAAAAATTAATTTACGTGCGTCACATCCTTGAATATTACTGTTTCTTCGCAAATTATGTGAAATAGAAGATTTTTGACGTTAAGAATGATAGAAAACGAGGCAAAGCACAGTTAAATTCATTTAGAAAGACTCATAGATGATTTGGCAAGGCTACAAAAGTTTATTTACGTAGCGTCACCTTCTTTAATTTTACTGTTTTTTCACAAATTCTGTGAAATTGAAGGTTTTTGACGATAAAAAGGCTATAAAGGAGGCAACGTACATTAAAATGATTGCTAAAAAAGGAGGCAACATACATTAAAATGATTTTGAAGAATCTCAAAGATGATCCGTCAAGGCTACAAAAATGAATTTACGTACGTCACCTTCTTTAATTTTACTGTTTTTTCACCAATTGTGTGAAATTGAAGGTTTTTGACGATAAGAAGGCTATAAAAGGAGGCAACGTACATTAAAATGATTTTGAAGAATCTCAAAGATGATCCGTCAAGGCTACAAAAATTAATTTACGTACGTCACCTTCTTTAATTTTACTGTTTTTTTCACAAATTGTGTGAAATTGAAGGTTTTTGACGATAAAAAGGCTATAAAAGGAGGCAACGTACATTAAAATGATTTTGAAGAATCTCAAAGATGATCCGTCAAGGCTACAAAACTTAATTTACGTACGTCACCTTCTTTAATTTTACTGTTTTTTCACAAATTGTGTGAAATTGAAGGTTTTTGACGATAAAAAGGCTATAAAAGGAGGCAACGTACATTGAAATGATTTTGAAGAATCTCAAAGATGATCCGTCAAGGCTACAAAAATTAATTCACGTACATCACCTTCTTTAATTTTACTGTTTTTTTCACAAATTGTGTGAAATTGAAGGTTTTTGACGATAACAAGGCTATAAAAGGATGCAACGTACATTAAAATGATTTTGAAGAATCTCAAAGATGATCCGTCAAGGCTACAAAAATTAATTCACGTACATCACCTTCTTCAATGTTACTGTTTTTTTCACAAATTGTGTGAAATTGAAGGTTTCTGACGATAACAAGGCTATAAAAGAAGGCAACGTTCATTAAAATGATTTTGAAGAATCTCAAAGATGATCCGTCAAAGCTACAAAAATTAATTTACGTACGTCACCTTCTTTAATTTTACTGTTTTTTCACAAATTGTGTGAAATTGAAGGTTTTTGACGATAAAAAGGCTATAAAAGGAGGCAACGTACATTGAAATGATTTTGAAGAATCTCAAAGATGATCCGTCAAGGCTACAAAAATTAATTCACGTACATCACCTTCTTTAATTTTACTGTTTTTTTCACAAATTGTGTGAAATTGAAGGTTTTTGACGATAACAAGGCTATAAAAGGAGGCAACGTACATTAAAATGATTTTGAAGAATCTCAAAGATGATCCGTCAAGGCTACAAAAATTAATTCACGTACATCACCTTCTTTAATTTTACTGTTTTTTTCACAAATTGTGTGAAATTGAAGGTTTTTGACGATAACAAGGCTATAAAAGGAGGCAACGTACATTAAAATGATTTTGAAGAATCTCAAAGATGATCCGTCAAGGCTACAAAAATTAATTCACGTACATCACCTTCTTCAATGTTACTGTTTTTTTCACAAATTGTGTGAAATTGAAGGTTTTTGACGATAACAAGGCTATAAAAGGAGGCAACGTACATTCAAATGATTTTGAAGAATCTCAAAGATGATCCGTCAAGGCTACAAAAATGAATTTACGTACGTCTCCTTCTTTAATTTTACTGTTTTTTCACAAATTGTGGGAAATTGAAGGTTTTTCACGATAAAAAGGCTATAAAAGGAGGCAACGTACATTAAAATGATTTTGAAGAATCTCAAAGATGATCCGTCAAGGCTACAAAAATTAATTTACGTACATCACCTTTTTTAATTTTACTGTTTTTTCACAAATTGTGTGAAATTCAAGGTTTCTGACGATAAAAAGGCTATAAAAGGAGGCAACATACATTAAAATGATTTTGAAGAATCTCAAAGATGATCCGTCAAGGCTACAAAAATCAATTTACGTACGTTACCTTCTTTAATTTTACTGTTTTTTCACAAATTGTGTGAAATTCAAGGTTTTTGACGATAAAAAGGCTATAAAAGGAGGCAACATACATTAAAATGATTTTGAAGAATCTCAAAAATGATCCGTCAAGGCTACAAAGATTAATTTACGTACGTACCTTCTTTAATTTTACTGTTTTTTCACAAATTGTGTGAAATTCAAGGTTTCTGACGATAAAAAGGCTATAAAAGGAGGCAACATACATTAAAATGATTTTGAAGAATCTCAAAGATGATCCGTCAAGGCTACAAAAATCAATTTACGTAAGTCACCTTCTTTAATTTTACTGTTTTTTCACAAATTGTGTGAAATTGAAGGTTTTTTACGATAAAAAGACTATAAAAGGAGGCAACGTACATTAAAATGATTTTGAAGAATCTCAAAGATGATCCGTCAAGGCTACAAAAATAAATTTACGTACGTCACCTTATTTAATTTTACTGTTTTTTCACAAATTGTGTGAAATTGAAGGTTTTTGACGATAAAAAGACTATAAAAGGAGGCAACGTACATTAAAATGATTTTGAAGAATCTCAAAGATGATCCGTCAAGGCTACAAAAATTAATTTACGTACATCACCTTCTTTAATTTTACTGTTTTTTTCACAAATTGTGTGAAATTGAAAGTTTTTGACGATAAAAAGGCTATAAAAGGAGGCAACGTAGGTAAATTAAAATGATTTTGAAGAATCTTAAAGATGATCCGTCAAAGCTACAAAAATGAATTTACGTACGTCACCTTCTTCAATTTTACTGTTTTTTCACAAATTGTGTGAAATTGAAGGTTTTTGACGATAAAAAGGCTATAAAAGGAGGCAACGTACATCAAAATGATTTTGAAGAATCTCAAAGATGATCCGTCAAAGCTACAAAAATTAATTTACGTACATCACCTTCTTTAATTTCACTGTTTTTTCACAAATTGTGTGAAATTGAAGGTTTTTGACGATAAAAAGGCTATAAAAGGAGGCAACGTGCATTAAAATGATTTCGAAGAATCTTAAAGATGATCCGTCAAGGCTACAAAAATGAATTTACGTACGTCACCTTCTTTAATTTTACTGTTTTTTCACAAATTGTGTGAAATTGAAGGTTTTTGACGATAAAAAGGCTACCTATAAAAGGAGGCAACGTACATTTAGATTAATTCGAAGAATCTCAAAGATGATCCGTCAAGGCTACAAAAATGAATTTACGTACGTCACCTTATTTAATTTTACTGTTTTTTCACAAATTGTGTGAAATTGAAGGTTTTTGACGATAAAAAGGCTACCTATAAAAGGAGGCAACGTACATTTAGATTAATTCGAAGAATCTCAAAGATGATCCGTCAAGGCTACAAAAATGAATTTACGTACGTCACCTTCTTTAATTTTACTGTTTTTTCACAAATTGTGTGAAATTGAAGGTTTTTGACGATAAAAAGGCTACCTATAAAAGGAGGCAACGTACATTTAGATTAATTCGAAGAATCTCAAAGATGATCCGTCAAGGCTACAAAAATGAATTTACGTACGTCACCTTATTTAATTTTACTGTTTTTTCACAAATTGTGTGAAATTGAAGGTTTTTGACGATAAAAAGACTATAAAAGGAGGCAACGTACATTAAAATGATTTTGAAGAATCTCAAAGATGATCCGTCAAGGCTACAAAAATTAATTTACGTACATCACCTTCTTTAATTTTACTGTTTTTTTCACAAATTGTGTGAAATTGAAAGTTTTTGACGATAAAAAGGCTATAAAAGGAGGCAACGTAGGTAAATTAAAATGATTTTGAAGAATCTTAAAGATGATCCGTCAAAGCTACAAAAATGAATTTACGTACGTCACCTTCTTCAATTTTACTGTTTTTTCACAAATTGTGTGAAATTGAAGGTTTTTGACGATAAAAAGGCTATAAAAGGAGGCAACGTACATCAAAATGATTTTGAAGAATCTCAAAGATGATCCGTCAAAGCTACAAAAATTAATTTACGTACATCACCTTCTTTAATTTCACTGTTTTTTCACAAATTGTGTGAAATTGAAGGTTTTTGACGATAAAAAGGCTATAAAAGGAGGCAACGTGCATTAAAATGATTTCGAAGAATCTCAAAGATGATCCGTCAAGGCTACAAAAATGAATTTACGTACGTCACCTTCTTTAATTTTACTGTTTTTTCACAAATTGTGTGAAATTGAAGGTTTTTGACGATTAAAAGGCTACCTATAAAAGGAGGCAACGTACATTTAGATTGATTCGAAGAATCTCAAAAATGATCCGTCAAGGCTACAAAAACCTATTTACGTCCGTCTCCTTCTGTAATTCTACTGTTTTTTACAAATTGTTTGAAATTGAAGGTTTTTTACGATAAAAAGGGCTACAAACTGAGTAAACAGACAGTTGAATCCATTGAAAGAACCTCAAAGATGATTCGGCAAGGATACAAAAAATTAATTTACGTGCGTCACCTTGTTTAATTTTACTGTTGTTTTCAACAAATTGTTGAAATTGAAGGTTATTATTAAAAAAATGCTACAAAACAAGCCATCGCACACTGATATTAATTTAAAGGGCCTTAAAGATGGTTCGTCAATGCTACAAGAATGAGTGTACCTCCTTTCGTCACCTTCTTTAATTCGCCAGTTTCTTCACAAACTGAGTAAAACTGAAGGTTTTTGGCGTCAAAAAAGGCTACAAAATGGGACATCGCACACTTAAATCGATTCAGAGAGCTTCAATGATGGTCCGTGAAGGATACCAGAAATAATTCAAGCTCGTCACCACCTACAATTTTCCTGTTTTTTCACAAGTTTTCACAAGAGTTAAATTAGCGTTTATAAAGATGACAAACCGAAGCATCATATACTTAAATCCATTTAAAAAACGGCAATGCACACTTAATTGAAGAGCCTCAAACAGCCTTGTGAAGGATACAAAATTCAATTACGTTCGTTCTAATTTTCCAGTTTTCTACTAAAACTACTAACCTTTTCCTGCACTAGTGCGCAAAGTAAATGTTTCCCTCACACATTAGTCGAATGTCGTGCGGGAATGCATCACTTTGCACACTTGTTGGGAAAATAACTATGGGTAGGTTAAAGGAACCTTGACCAATTGATATTCCAACAAATATATGTCCAATAGTCCTATTTAAAAGGTCTGAAGTTTCGACAAACCATTTTTTTATAATGTTTGAGGGACTGCGAGGTGTAGTTTTAGGTAGGATATGGAGTTTTTTCCTCTTTCCAAAAAGTATTATTTTCATCTTTAACTGGCTCCCACTCATAACCATGTAATTTTTTCAATATTTCCCTTCTAAATTGAAAAATCACCCCTATTATGTCACCATCAAAAATTCGAAACAGAGCAATAAAAACAAAAAACACAAGTATCATTTAATTCCACCCCCCAATCGGGAAATAATGATGTCACCGTGGACTTCCTGCAGTTTCCGTCGCAGCAGGAGGGTGCTGAGCAAAACGGGGCAGCTGTTTGATGGTTCAATGTGGGACAGCTGATGGGGTTGTTTGGAAATTTATGCTGATCCAATCCACCCCCTTATCAAATAATTTCCGTTTTTCAATTATCGATTAGTGTGGCTGATCAGATATCAAAAGTTGATAAGCTTAAACTATTTTATTTGTTCTATATTTGACTTTTTTCATTTTTGATTAATTATGTTGTAATTTTATTTTTTCACTAGCTTTATATAAAAACCCGCGAGTCCTCGCCTGTCTGTTAGTTAATATAAAATTCAAATTTCCATTTCAATAGTTTTTTAAAGCAAAAGGTTATATTATAAATACTTTATGTTCTCAAAAATTTACCTAATACAATATTACTATTCTACTTACCGTTTCTCATCCAGATTGACCACACAACGCAAAAATGAATTTAAAATGTGAACGCGGCTTTATTTTTTGTGAGTATCAATCCAATAGAACATGCCAGCGTCAAATGAAAAGATTACTGTCAATGTCAATAAATGAAAGGAAATGGCAAATACCGACAACTGTCATTTTTTAGCAAAAATTCGAATATAAATCTCAATTTCTAAAAATCAGCTATGTGTTGACGAATAAAACCACGCCCTTGGACTATTCCCTGATTAAACTGATCACTCTGCAAATTTTCATTCAACTTCTTTCTGCAATTCTTTAGTTATAAGAACATAAACATACAAATTTTCATTTTTATATAGAAGATAAGTTTTTCCTTAGTCTTTCAAATGATTTTATGGTGTGTCATCAAAAAAACAACATATTTACATTGTCCCTAATCGATTATCTTGGAGGGCATAATAAAATATGCAAATTTTTCAATCTTGCCAAGCGAGTGCAGTATATCGAGGTAAATTGAGTGAGAAATATGAATAACTCAATATGGGGCCTTCGTGCTATTTAATTACTATCTGAATACCCGGCAATTAGCCGGGAAGCGACGAAAGGGTAATTAGTCAGCGATTCGAATTATTTACTTGCTAACTTTGTTAGCGGCTTCAGATTTCTTCTCTGTCTTGTGTCTGACTAATTTAGCGCCGCTTCAAATATTAAATTCCAATCGTCGATGTCCGGACACGAATGTGACATTTCTGGGACACATATGTTATGGGACACCTGTGCTGTTTATATTAATGGATGTGGAAAAGGTTGATTTTGTCGAGTCCAAGAAATACAATATTTAGATTGACTTGACCTTAGAACATTGAACATAGATAGGTACTTAACGAAGTATATATAACAAAGAAAGTGGACACAATATGGCAACCTCAACGTCCTGACTTTATTTATGTTTGTTGATTGACAGGACATCAGTTTATTAGGTTATGACTACTTGTTCCTCCATATGCTATTATCTGTTCTTTTATTTACTATTTTATTTACACAGGGAAATCCGTAATAAGTTTTTTCTTTAAAAAGCTACAAATATGATTGCGGTCATCACTACAATCTCAAAAAAAGTTTCACAACAAATCAAAAAAACAGACAAGGACTAACAAGGCTCCAAAACAAGGCACTATTCAAAATTCAAATTGCCTGATGGTGCGTCCCCATGGGCGTAGTGGTCGCGTTTTGACGTTTCAAGCGTATTGACTTACCCGTTCTGATTGGTTGTATAATTTTGAATCATGACGGCGGGAATCACAAACCAATCCTATCGCAAAACGCGAAAAAACCGTCCTTGAAATACGCACATGAGGACCAACCAAGATGATTGACGCTTCGAAGTTGTCAGGGCGGCGTTGCCGGACTGAAACATTCGTGAGCAATTTCTCTCAAATTAACTTTACAAATATTCTGAAGTTGACAGAAATATCAAATACAAAAGTTTTGTATCAATCTGAATTGCCAAAAGTATCTTTTTCATCAGTAAAAATGGATTAGAGACCCATTAATTGATTAGTTTCAATCAAGAAAACATCTACAAATACTCTTTTTATTCTAGCAAAGGAGTATATTTTTAAAAAAAAATCAAAATTTACGAATTGATGGATTTCTTTAAAATGGGTAATTGCATGAAGACATTAATATTGGGTATTTTCATGTATGCAAGCCTGGAGACGTCTGCTCATGTTGTTGATGAATATTTTGCCATTTTTCTCCCCTTGCAACGGATACTATAATACTATACACAATAGTTATGAATCAGCTGATGCTTTATTATGTCGGTTGCCATGGCGACGCGACGTGACAGGCCGATGCCTTGAATGGGCTGCACTGAGTCATTTCAGAACATTGGAGTCGATGTACCTACGTTTTGTGGGGTTTTGTAAACCGTGTAATATATTTATCTATGTTCGGTCGGATGTCGGATCTCAATTATTCTTACATTAGACGGTTAGTTGCTGCATTGCCAACGATACGGATTTTTTGGTGTTAATATGGATTTGTATAGCTTATAATATGGAATTTTGCACATTGTCTCATTAGGTGCTCATACTTATGAAGAAGATGACATTATTTCATGATCTGGGTTTATAGGTATTATTTCGGAAAGGCTTATTTTACCATCTGGTATGGCAATATATAGTGTTAAAAATCTCAGAAATGTTATGATATTCAGATTCCAAATAGATATTTCAAACCAATGTTCATAACCTGATCTCCTTTATTCTTAACCTAAAAAAACTGATAGTAAAAAATTAAACCTAACATTAAACGTTTCGGAAGCGAGTCTGCTGGTGGAACCTAAAAAGGAATCTTCGCGAAATTCAACAAAACCGAGTTTCCCACCTTAAAATATATCGAGACCAAGTTTAACTAATGGTTCCACTGGTTCCGTTCCGGACCGAAGAAAATTAGCACGTGCCCGCCGACGACGGTTCGCGTCAGTTAATCTTCAATCTCGACCCGTTTCGCGATCTTGTTAAGCCGGTTTTTCTGTTTCAAATTGTTTTTCACTTTTTCAAACCACGAGGTAGGACTTTATGTAGCCGGTTAGGAAAACATGGCTTTTCAATAATTTGCTGGTGAAGTTTCTTGGAAATTTATTCTCTGTTCAAAGTTGTTCAGATATCTGGGACGATGGGCTTGTGTTGGCTTTCAGTTTGATTACCGGTGTCAGGACTAACATCACCAAAGTAGCTTTAGGAGTTACTATGTAGTTGTATCCGTAACGTTTTTATTTAATTTTCTCGCAGCCGGAATTCATACCTCAGAACGAGTTCTTTTCTAATTTTCCCGTGCCTCTATCGTCTTTTGTCGTCAGGACGCAAACTGACCCTGTCGCGGAGGTTTTTCCTTATCATTTTCTCTCTACGCCGTCAGAATTTCTGGCTAAAGAAATTAGACAGCAACTGAGGAAAATCAAAACTATCATCAAAAAGGCAACAAAGATATACTAAATGTATATTGAATTGTTGCCACAAAACGCTACACTGGACCTGTTGGACTCATGGAGTACCTAGATGTTGAACTCCAAACAATCCTTCACTGGTCTAGATGTATTCACCAGGACACACAATTTCTCAGTGAATCGTATACTGACAAATTGAGAACCCTCGCAAAATATTCATCCTAATTAACTTTCCGCTGACAAGACATGTCACGAAGCTAAACAAGCAACCGCAGAAAATAATCAAAGCAACTCGAACATAGCATGATGTCCACTGTCCTTTGTGCGCCACTAACCGCAGATGTTGAAGGCAAACAAACGGACGCTTTTAGGACAAGCTAAGGTAACCGACAATGTTGGACAAACAAAACTCTATATCCGGTTTGTCCTGTCAACGGACAGGGCTTGGGCAAATTGCTCAATTGGCAAGGAATGCCAATTTCAATTTGGGGGATTTTTCACGCCAGAATCCAATTTTCGGCCCGACTAGTGGTTTTCTCGGCATCGTCTTTTTGCCTATAAGTCGGAAGTCCCCAAGGACGGGAAGCTCTTTTCACCTTCGGTGTGTAAAATTTCGATTCACATCCAATTTCGCGATTTTATGCCGACAATAGACGCTCTAATAGACTGGGATTGATTTGATTTTATTTCCAGGAAAAACTGATGGTATTGGATCTGTATCTTTCCACTCGAGTACTTTTTAGAGTGTCTGTGCATTTGCTCAAATTTAAACAAGAATATGCATGGCTTCAGTGTTTTTTTCTTTCCTGTTCAGTTTTCTCTATTTCAAGTTGTTTCTCTTGAAGATGTTTAGTCTTCCTCCTTGAGTTATCACCCTGTATATTTTTTTATTGATTCCTATGAAAAAATATCTGCAAAATTCCTTGGTGATAAATTCAAATCGCTTTATCTTCTAGCTTAGGAGTTATTGATGTTTTTATGAATGTTTAAGGAAATCTAGCAATAATTTTAAAGACCAACTTTTTTTCCCAAATCACCCTGTAAATTTTTCTAATTATTTCTATAAAAAAATGTCTGAAAAACTCCCTGGTGATAAATTCAAATCGCAATACCTTGTAGTTTTAGAGTTACTGATTGATTTTTTCATAAATGTTAAAGGACATTTTGCAATAATTACAAAGACCGTTTACCAACTTTTTTCCCAAATCACCCTATATATTTTTTTATTGGTTACTAAGAAAAAGTTTCTGAAAAATTCACTGGTGATAAATTCAAATCGCTATCCCTTGTAGTTTGAGACTTATTGATTTTTTCACAAATGTTTAAGGAATTTTTGCAATAATTACAAAGAACGTTAACTAACTTTTTTCCCAAATCACCCTGTATATTTTTTTATTGATTCCTATAAAGAAATGTCTGAAAAATTCACTGGTGATAAATTCAAACCGCTATCCCTTGTAGTTTGAGAGTTCTTGATTTTTTCATAAATGTTTAAGGACATTTTACAATAATTACAAAGACCGTTTACCAACTTTTTTCCCAAATCACCCTGTATATATTTTTTATCGATTCCTATAAATAAATGTCTGAAAAATTCACTGGTGATAAATTCAAATCAGCATCTCTTTTAGCTTAGGAGATATTGATGTTTTTATGAATGTTTGAGGAAATCTAGCAATAATTTTAAAGACCTTTTACCAACTTTTTTTCCCAAATCACCCTGTATATTTCTTTAATGATTCCTATGAAAAAATGTCTGAAAAATTCACTGGTAATAAATTCAAACCGCCATCCCTTGTAGTTTGGGAGTTCTTGAATTTTTCATAAATGTTTAAGGACATTTTACAATAATTACAAAGATCGTTTACCAACTTTTTTTCCAAATCACCCTGTATATTTTTTTATTGATTCCTATACAAAAATGTCTGAAAAATTCACTGGTAATAAATTCAAATCACCATCTCTTTTAGCTTAGGAGTTATTGATGTTTTTATGAATGTTTGAGGAAATCTAGCAATAATTTTAAAGACCTTTCACCAACTTTTTTTCCCAGATCACCTTGTATATTTTTTTATTGATTCCTATAAAAAAATATCTGAAAAATTCACTTGTGATGAATTTAGATCGCTATTCCTTGTAGTTTGAGAGTTATTGATTTTTTAATAAATGTTTGAGGACATTTTGCAATAATTACAAAGACCGTTTACTAACTTTTTTTCCAAATCACCCTGTATATTTTTTTAATTCAATCCTATGGAAGAATATCTGAAAAATTCACTGGTGATAAATTCAGATCGCTATCTTTTGTAGTTTCAAAGTTATTGATTTTTTATGAATGTTCGAGGAAATCTAGAGCAGATATTCTTCGCTAATTTTTTTATTTATTTTTTTCACTGTTGCAACAGGTTGAGAGTTTTCTAGATTTCCTGCTGAATCTACCGATGTTTAATCCAAAACGTTTTTCCTATTGATTAACAATTTGCTGGATCATTTCTTCACGACAAAATCTACCCTTGAAATCTCAACAAACTTTCTTTTTTTTTTTTTTCGTTGGTCTGATCTCTGTCTGACACTGTCTGATAATTATTTTGCAGAATCCATCTATGTAGAGTCTATCTATGAGCTCAATATGGAAACTCCTGAAATCTCAACTCAAAAACCACCTCTAACCAGACACAAAAGACCTCAACCCTGAAACGAAAGCGAAACTCCTCATTAAAAAGGGGTACATGCTAATGAACCGGGAATTTGATGTAGTAGCCGATAAACCCCGTGAATGACGCCACACGCAACATTCCCTCACAAGTCCCGACGCCGACGTCTCGTCTATGACCAGACTAATAGATCCCCGTCACCACGTCCAGCTAATTCCCACTGATAAGATGATCCCGTCAAGGCAATTATGAAAAATCCCCCGGGACTCCTACATGTGGGGTTTCTGGAAGACGTATTTTATAAATTCCCCATTGTGTGGATGGGAGAGGATTAGCCGTATTGAAAGAAAGTTGCACCTGTGCGTCTTGGAAAAGAGTCTTATATTTAGTCCAGGTAAAGTAACATAAAATTTAGTGCTTTTCGCTCGTTAGTGATTTATTGTGACGTCCTTTTGACTTGATGCACTCGTCCAACTGGGCTGGCTCCTTATCAAAAATATCAGCAATGTAGCTTAAGTACGTGCGCAGCTGAAATAGTTTTATTAAAACCGCACTTATACCAGTGAACTTACCTTTTCCCTGCCCACCAATCCACACTTCATCAACATGGCCTCCACAAAGTAGGCCTGCGGCAACCTGCAGTGCTGCCTCAACTTGTTCTGCCACATCCCCTTGACCCAAACCAAAACAAACCTCACACCCTCCCTGGACACATCCTGGGGTAACATATACCTACACTTATCTCCCACCAAGTTACTCAGACAACTCATATTGATCAGCTCAGGATGAATTTGTAGAAACCTAGTCAGACAGTTGAAAGCCGTTGACGATAAAGTTACATCGTCTGTCATTTCTGTCAACTTGTGCACAATATTCCACACCCCCTTGTCCTCCAACTTGAGAATCCTGTTTTTGGAGCGCAGGATTTGATTGAGCAGCAGCAGAACAGAGTGGCAAGGGGTTTTGATGAATATTGGCTCCAAGTCTACTGTGGTGGCTTCGGCTGTAGCACTGACCCCTGATGCGCTTATTATCTTGGTTAACAGCCCCATCACTTCCTTTGTAACTTCCTCCTGGTACAGCCTACTTAAGGGGTACTTAATCAAGAACCCGTCCTCCAATATCTGCTCAATAAACCCCTCATCATCCTTCATAGCTTCCACAATGTTGCCCATAAACTTAAACAGGCTTTTGAGCACGTGATCAGGGGGATTATAGGCCCTGAACACCGTGTAAATACAGCAGAAAACCTGCAAAATATCGTCGGGGGTTTTAGGGATGTCGTAGCTCAAAGCCTGCAAGACATGCGTCTTGATGACCTCATTGTGTTTGTGCAACAGGGAAGGCAGTTGCTGGAAGATTGAGGGGCTCTTGAGGCTTTGCAACAGGTCAATTGATCTGAAATTTGTCAACCACAATGCCTGAGTTACATTCAATTTCACTTCGAAGTGGAAGTGAAAGATTCCCGTTTACCAATGGAAATCTGGCAGTTCCACTTCGAAACCTTAAGTTTGCTTGTGTGGTAGGTGGTTGCATACCCTTTAATGGCTGGTGCTGGTGTGACTGGGTCCAGCAGCAAGTCCAAAAGCACTTGTTCGTTCTTGGTTTTGATAAAGATGTCGCGTAAGTTGTCAAATTGGGTATCCAAATGGAGCAACCAATAAGCTGTGATGATTTTTTTGAGATTGCGGTCCGCAAATGTCAACAGCCAGTGCAGCTGGAGTTTTGTCAACGATAGGATGTTTGCCAGGTGAATGGTGAATTGTGGCAAAGTGTTTACTATGGCTCTACTGACGGACTTGCATTTGCGAAAGTTTTCTCCTAAAACCACCGTAGAAATAACCTTGGGCCTTGTGAAGATTAGGTATCCACACATTTTAAAGTTTCAGGGTTATAGAAAATGCTGGGTCAACCACTTTCAAGGCAAAAAATAATGAACAATCCAAACTAACCCAAACCAACCAATATAACCAAAACTGACCCAGACCAACACATATCAAATTGAAATTTAATTGATTGCATTCTATATTCATTCACTTTATCCCGTATCTCGCGTGATTAACTGTCGCTAGACCTCGAATGTTCTTCAAAATAATGTTTGCCGTGTAACAAATAATAATTTACTGTTCCATTACTTCCCGAAACTGTCAATCATATGGTTTTTCACCAACCACCAACTCAATCAAACAATTATTTAAACTCACTAGTCGCGCGTCATCTGGATTCGTTCGCAGATTCTACAGAACCATCAGGTTCCCCATCTAAAAATACCACAAATATCTCGAAACTCGTTGCCCGTATCAACTTTTAACAGATAAACTTTTTTGATGTGAAAGTGGCAAAAGATTAGTTTATTTTACATAAAAATTGAATACAGGGCCGCACCAATAAAAAGTAAAGAAAGATGTAGGTGGCGCCCCTTACAACTAAGAGCCATACTTAGATTAGATTAGAATTCATCATACAAAAAAGCTCCCGGACACCTATTTTTACCCCAATATTTAAATTATCATTGATTTTGTTTAAAAAATAGGGAAATTGAATTAAAACTTTAACACTCTGTATATTTATATAAACTGTTATGTTTATTTTTGGGCCCTCAATACGTACAAATTAGAAGTATTTTTCATGGATGTTCAGAATCTAGTACTGAAAAATGCGAAAAGGCATCAAAAACCCTGAAATCTTACACAAAATAGAATGTTTTAAATGGGAGACCCCATATATCTTTCGCTAGAATGATAAAGCTAACCCAAATAATCAAAACAAAAACCCATACTAACCATAATTAACCAAAATTAACAATAACCAACAAAAACAGTCCATATGACCAACAGATCAAGTCTAAACTAACCCAAACTATTCATGATCAACACATATCAAAATACAAAACTAAACTAAATTAATCAGAACTGACGCAAACTCACCAAAACTAACCAGAATGAAATTTAATTGATTGCATTCATTCACTTTATCTCGTAACTCGCTTAATTTTCTGTCGCTAGACCTCGAACGTTCTTTGAAATAATGTTTGCCGTGTAACAATTGATAATTCACTGCTCCATTACCACCCGAAACTGTCAATCATATGGTGATCCACCAACCGCCAACTCAATCCAACAATTATTTAAACTCACTAGTCGCGCGTCATCTAGATTCGTTCGCAGATTCTACAGAACCATCACAGGTTCCAAAATTACCACAAATATCTCGAAACCCGTTGCCCGTATCAACTAACCCAAATTAATTAAAACTGATTCAAACTAACCCAAACAAAAATAATTCAAACTAACCAGAATTGTCCCAGACTAACCAAAACTAACTCAAACTAAACTAAACTAACCTAAACTAACCCAATCTAACAAAATCAGTAACCAATACAGAACGGCACATTATATATCAAAACTAACCTAAACTAGACAAAACTAACCCAAAAGTAATTCATCTAGCATTTTTCCTCTCTTGCATGGTAACGTGGATACCATATGTTTACAAGATAACGGGTTTACACCCTCTGCACTTACCTGAAGCCAAAGGCACAATAAAGCAAACCGACTTGAGTATTGCCACTGTAATGGACGTGGCATAACCACGTCCGAACATAAGCCGGTTGGCACTCAACATAACGTCGTTGTCACTCCACACTGACGTCCTGTCAGAGAAAAAAAAATGTCTCAGAAGCGGCAAAAAACGTTAACCGAGTCCGAGAGGCGCGAGCGCATAAGAAAGGCCCGGCGCAAGCTGCGCGCCTACCTGCGCCTCGTTATGGCCAATCTATTCTGGCTGGGCGACCTGGACGATGCCATTGGTGGCAACGTGTCTAGAAACATACAGAAATTGTCTAGAAGAAAGGTGAAAAAGAGCACATTAACGACGAAGGAAAAGCTATTGCTGTCCAAGCCCAAAGAGGACCGGACTGAGGAGGAAAAGGCTTTCCTCAGCAGAGCCATTGGTGGTTTAAAGTGCTTCAGAAGATATCCTCCAGAGGTCAAAGCCCAGCTGGCTGCAGTCACATATTTCATCTACGTAGGCCCCGAAAGGTTCATCGTCAAACAAAACCAAAAACCCTGCGCCATGTACTTTCTCCTCTCGGGCGAAGCCGCAGTCAAAGTCCGCATCTTCGACAAACTTTTCAAAGAGTGGAATGAGGAGGAGCACGGCACTGTAGGCCCAGGCACCATGTTCGGCGAAGTTGCTCTCATCCACGGCATCACCAGAACTGCCACCATATTAACCACAACCCCTTGCGAGCTGCTCATGATTAAAAAAGAAGACTTTGACATTGTTTTGAAGGAAACAGTAGCGCAGGCTTGGGAGGAAATCACAAAAATCATGAACAGATATTCGTACTTTAAAAACTGGGATGCTGTTACTAAAAGAGAGTGTAGTATAATTTCGCGCACGCGCAACTACAGAAATGACGAGGTTATACTCGGCGACAAAATAGGATTGGCTTTCTACTCGCACCTTATAACCTCTGGCAGTGTTAGCATTGTAGAGGCGATGCCTATCGTCGTGTACGAAGTCGATGGAGCAAAACAGTATCGCCTTAATCTCCCCAATGTGGATAAATCCCGCTCCTATAGATGGCGTCATAGATCACATGACAAACGGGAGGTACACTTTATAAGAGTGTGCACGTTGTTCGAAGGGGCCATTTTCAACATAGGCGAGAGGTTTGATCGAAGGAACTTCATAGCTGACAACCCCAATACAACATGTCTTTTGATACCCAAGTACTGGCTATGCAAGAACAATACTGACAACATATGGAACATGGTGTTGCAGTACTACACCGCCAACATCCCTGCCACCGACAAAATCTTCAAACATTGGGTCAAGGAGAAGAAGTTCACCAAGTACCGGCAAAAGTTGGTGAAAAGTGTAATGGCGCAGAAGAAGGTTTCCAACACGAATTGTATCCACAATGTACCTTACAGCATCCGCTTGAAGGAGAGTGCTGAAGATTATTTCGACTTTTGATCACAATAAATAAAATTACCCATCATAATAATAGATCCAATGGCAAATCCAGAAAAATGTCTCGGAAAACTGGTAATGCCACTTGGCAACTTTCTCCGGATACCCCAACACATCCTGGGTGATTCTGTTCGAAACTTCTTCATCCAAAATCCCCTGGTCCTTGACAAACTTCGTCAGCACCAACACTGGAATTAGTACCAAATTATACTAAACTCTTTCCTCTCTGGTCCTCTCAAGTAAATATACCTAAGAGATGCCTTGCACGTGTTTCAACGCCAGCCAATCGTATGACCTGGCTGGGCAAGGGCATCAGCTGTTGTAGCAACCCTCCTATTATCGGCTTCAGTTGTACCAAATCTTTATGAAGCAGCTCGTATAAATTGATCATCATCTGTCCGAGTACCAGACTGTTTGTACTAGACAACCATAAGACAAAATCATCAGTCAACCACTTGACGAACAAGTTGCTGGACATAAACTCCATTGGGAAACTTCCAAGTACCACCTCTCCAAGAAGGCCAACCTCATAGTCAGCACCCTTTTCCTTAAAATCCACCAAGACAACCGCAACGTGTTCGTCTAAATCTACCAAATCCTCTTTGCGGCTTATTTTAATCATGTGTACAACAATCTGGGTACAAATATTGGCGCAAATGGTACAAAAGTCCTCATATTTAGTTATGGCATGTATTATATCGAAAACGGTGACCTTATTGGGAAAGAGTTCCTCCAATTTGTTGCAACTGGCCAACCTAGAATAGGTTTAATGCATGGAAGGGTACTTAACCACGTGCAACCAACCTCTGGAGAAGCTCCCGGAACACTACAATGGTCTCTTGCAGGATTTCATTTTGTTTTATGAACTCATACTCGGCTAGAATTCTTATGACAAAGTCCGTCGAGTATTTTACGGCCTTTAAGTTGTCGTAAAAGAAGTCCACTTGGATGATTATCTTTAGACAGTCCAAGGTGTCTCTGGAAAATTTAATTTCTTATGTCATGCCTAGAAGTATAAGCATACACTATGTAAGCACTTCGTTTTATCTGACGTACGCGTTCACGTGCTTAGTCATTGAGACTGGGACACCCACTTGACAGATCTTCTCATTTTTCGCAAGTTCTACGGCAATATCTGTCAAGTGGGTCGTCCGCTTTCAATGCCCAAGACTGTTGCACGTGTTGACTTAACTTCAACTGTCAAATAACTGTATAGACTGGAGACTGGACAAGTCTGCCGTCACAAAGTGGGTGGAGCTTAATTTTTTCCAAACAAATTCGTATACCATGCTATATTTGCCGGTTTTTTATCAGCTTTTTCTCAGACTATACTGAAGAAGATGGCTTTGAAGCATATTTTAACCTCTCTAGTATTGATGTTTTCTTTAAAAACGACATTAAAACCATCAAATCCTCAGATATATTATGATTTTGAAATTCACACAACAAAAACAAAACATAGCCATAACCCCAAAAAATTTCTTTAAGCACTTTATTGTCGTTCTGAAATGAAGCATTAATACTAGCTAGCTTGAAAACATGTTTCAAAGCCATTTTCCTTGAAGAAAAAA
This sequence comes from Orchestes rusci, assembly GCA_958502075.1. Taxonomy (NCBI): domain Eukaryota; kingdom Metazoa; phylum Arthropoda; class Insecta; order Coleoptera; family Curculionidae; genus Orchestes; species Orchestes rusci. The sequence goes on along the minus strand of OY293313.1, from coordinate 20,190,789 downwards.
GTCGGTAAAATTGGAAAGAATGCAAACAGGATAACCTCAAAAACACTAAAATCAACTAAACTTGTCAAAAATCAAAGAAAAAAAGATCACTATCTCTCTCTACTCCATGAATATAGGCCAAATGAGTTAAAAAGAGATAGAGATCCGTAACAATCGCTGTCTCTACTTCTTCACTTTCAATAATAAGCGGGTCCATTCTAGGTACGTGTAGTATGGAGTTCAATGCGGAGATACAAGGAAGAGCTTATCGTTCAAGAAGAGTATATAACAGGTTGCCTCACCTTAACGGTCGTGACGTCATCTGTTTCCAGTGTTGCCAGATGATCTCTATCAAAAACAGTAGATCAGAAACCCATAGGCGAAATCAGTAGACTTCCTGCTAAAACAGTACTTCTGGCAACCTTGCGAATGACACATGACACGTTTCGATGCAGACCGATGCAATCGAATGACAGGATTCAGTCTACTGCAGACACTAGACACCGATGACGTCATATTTCCCCCTCCTCCGTCTCTTACCTCAGGCGAAGTGAGGCCAACCTCATGATAATACACAGTCCGAGCCTCGACACTCAATGACGTCATTAAAACCTGTGCGTGAGCATATTATCTTGTTTCTTAAAGTATCATGAGGCAACCTATTGTATACTGATCTCAAAATCAGTATATAACAGGTTGCCTCACTTTAACGGTCATGACGTCATCTGTGTCAGGTTTTGCCAGATGATCCCTATCAAAAACAGTAGATCAGAAACCCATAGGCGAAATCAGTAGATTTCCTGTTACAACAGTACTTCTGGCAACCTTGCGAATGACACGGTTTGCCGCAGACCGATGCAATCGAATGACAGGATTCAGTCTACTGCAGACGCTAGACACCGATGACGTCATATTTTTCCCCCTCCGTCTCTTACCTTAGGCGAAGTGAGGCAACCTGTTGTAAACTGATCTTGCTTATTTTCAAACAGCGATGTTGCCGGAAAGTGTAAAATTGAATGGATATCACCGCTCATAATCATTTTCTTATACAAAAAATAAACCTAGTACAATATTCTTTTCTATTTCATACTTTTGCGGATCGATCTACTCAACAATCTGACACACCTTTTATCACGAACTCAACTACGGAACTCGACTTAACCTCACTTCTTTATTTTAAATAAAGTTAATCATGACGGATGAAATAACTGATGTTATTCCAAGAGGTGCAAAACATCTCTATTATTATCTTGTGTTTTGCCGCTCAAATACCACAAAAATCAGAAAATTCTTACCCAACTTGTTTCAGATCAGTGGACGCAACTAGTTGTAATTCCTTGTAAGGAAATCGATTAACTATATTAGTTTCCAGAATTTCAACATCCATTTTTGTTTAACGTTAGAATTTCGATTTAATTCACGATAAACAGTTGAAAAAAAATCACCGGACGCACTATTCAACAATTGTCTTGTCACTGATAATGGCCATTTTGATTTTCACAGTTTCCACAGCCCACTTACAATAATTAAAACAATTAATTTACCTTTTAAAATAAATCATCCATAATCCTCATTTTAGATAATAAATAAGAATCAAGGGTTTTGGCGGTAATATTTTTAAATTTACACGCATCTGGGTTAGAAGAAGAGATAAAAAACTGTCCTTGTCTTGAGTTTGCGTGTCGATTTGCAAACACCCATCCCTATTGACGAAACTTTGCATGGTTTATCCAATTCAATTTCGGAGTGTAACTGTCAAAGTTGACTTTGAACGCAGATTCAATGTAGCGGCACTATATGATTTTTGTTTGCCAAGTGGAAATTTGACAGTTCTAATTCGAGAACAAATCAAATGTAAACATTACACTACTGTAAGGTTTACATTCAATTTGTTTTCGAATCCGAACTGTCAAATTTCCACTTGGCAAACGGGAATCATATGCTACCAGCTACATAATGTATTTGTGTTTGAAGTCTGGCCTACGCTAAATTCCTTGTGGATGGTATCATATGATTTTTGTTTGCCAAGGAGAAATTTGACAGTTCCACTTCGAAAGGAAATTCAGCAGGCAAATGGCACCGAGTGAATCTCTAGTCCCATATGTCATAAAGTGATATAACATAACCTCACTTTATGACTAGAAGCGGGAAAAGTTTATTTACGTGTTTTTATTATTATAGACAATGGAGATTTCCACTGAAGACAATGTACCCCAAGAAACAGAAAATACTGCAGATGAAAAATTGGAAACACAGCTCACTGAAAACACCAGGCTGGCCCATGGTGATAATGATACGTTACAAGACATACATGAGCCCCCAAAATCACTAAAAAATCACAGACGGATTGCTGTGATCGATAGTGATAGTGAGTCAGAACATCCTGATCAATCACATCCACAACATGAGGAAAATGAACATAAATCACAGAACAAGCCCAACAGAATGGTAGTGGATAGTGATAGTGACTCAGAGCCTCAGACACAACAGAATGAAGCTTCAATTCACAGTGATTCAGAAGAAAATCATCATAAATCACAGAAAAAACACAAAAGGATTGCTGTAGTGGATAGTGATAGTGACTCAGAATGCCCAGAATCGTCTCAGAACACAGAAAATGAAACTAAAACAACAGTGATAGACAGTGATTTACAAGAAAACTCACATAAATCACAGAAAACTGCACTTATGGACAGTGATAGTGAGTCAGAACTAGCCTCAAAATCACAGAATAAAGTTAAAAAAATTGCTGTAGTGGACAGTGATAGTGAGTTAGAGCCAGTGAATAGTGACAGTGATAGTGAACATAAACGGATCAGTGATGGTGAAGTTGTTCAAGTAAATATCAATTTTATATTCTCACCAGTTTAATGACCGAAAACTTCTGTAGAAATCAAGGCTGAACGGTCTGTGTGACTCAGACTCAGATGAGGAACCATCAGAGGAATTGATATCGAAAATCAGCGCCAAAGCTCAGAAGAAGCCTTTGATAAAGGAAATCGACCCTATTAAGGTATAAATTAGTTGATCAACTCAGGTTGATTCGACGGTTGAAGAGATAATCGCATATATTTTTTTATATTTTTCCCACTTGCTTTGTAAATGAAAACGATGTATTTTTTTCTACAATAAAGCTTATTCTGATTCTGTTTCTGATAATGTATGGGGTTGTCGTCCAACAAGTTGTGCAACATGGTTGAGTTTCTGGTTTTGGGACGGGTTATAAAACCTGTTGTTCAACCTGACTTCAACCTACTTGTTGTTCAACTTGTCGTTCAACTGAACTGAATGGTGTGTGGCCTAAATACTATTCAACTGGCTCGGTTCAACTTTCCGTTTTTGTATGTAGCCAACAACAGTCAAAGAAGCAGCAGAACAACGCAAAGAAATCCAGTCCGAGTCACAAAGAATGCAGCGTGAAAAAGATGTTGCTCTTCCTTATCACAAACCAAAGTCACATAGCCTTAAGGATTTTATGGCCAGGCGTCCTAAACTGTCTAAGGCTGTGCTGGGAGGGGGCAGAGCTCCTCCGTCTGTTGCTATAAAGATGTCCGTGGAACAGTTGGAGGAAATTTCGTAAGTTGTGGGTTTTGGGTAAATTTGATTGGTTTTTTATTTATTTATCTATCAACTGCTGCTTACAATTGATAATGAATTTATTTTGTGACAGGGAAATGAATATTTATTTGTGGATACATTTAAAAGCAGGATTTTTATGAATTTTTGACAAGGCGGTGTATTGAAACAATCAACAGTGGCGGCTGGAGGTTATTTTAATAGGGAGGTCAAAATGATATGATTTGTGCGATGGAACAACGTAAACATTCGGTGACGAAAAAATTTTCAAGAACCCCCACCTCTAACATTTTACGCGATATCTCATGTTCAAATATGAAAAAAATCGAAGGAAAGCAAATACATAATTAAAATAAATCGTACTGAGCGCAAAAAAGTAAAAAGCACCAGTATAAAGACTCGGCAATTTTTAACAACTCACCTATTCATAAAATGTAGTCTAGAATCATTTCTCGAGTCATTTCTCATTATAGAAAGTTCAAACAGTCAAATATCAAACCATTTCCGTCTTTTAAATTCAAAATTTCATACACAACACAACGATCCGACGGATCCGAAAATAAAATCAATAGAAATCTATCAGCATCAGCTGACTTGACATCACTCGACAACCCCTCAAAATGTGTGACAAAGAAGGAAGACGTAACATATCGGATTGAAATTTGTCATGAATATATTTCAAGCCTTCTTCTACCGTACTGATCAAGCGGCTTGAAAAATTCAAATATTGTAGTGTAGAAAAATTTTAAAAAATACTTTACAAATATCTAATTGTGGACAGACGGATTGAAATTTTCACTGACTATATTTCAAGCTTTCTATCTATGGTCAATCGATCAAGCGGCTTGAAAATACAAATATTAAAGTCATTAAAAATCCTTTACAAAAATTGAATTATGGACAGACGGATTGAAATATCGGTTAAAAATTTTCACTGACTATATACAGGGTGTTTCATAATATACGCGCAGGACTTCGTCAAAAGTTTCTATCAACTTACCCCTCTGTGATGCACCATTTTTGATATACAGGGATATTTCCAAAATTTGATTGAACTGTTTTTGATTTGTTATTGTTTTTTTCTATTTCGCAATTATGAAGTAACCTTTTGGTTTTGTTACTTGTTCTGGCGTTTAAAATAAATTTTGTTTAATTAGAAAGAAGAAAAATAAATTCCAAAAAATGTTTTTGTTTTTCAACATAAAAGTTTTTATATTTATATCGGATTGACTTTTTAACTGACCTTCTTCTCGCGTCAAATGATCAAGCGGCTTGAAAATTTCAAATGTTAAGGCCAAAAAAAATTTAAAAAAAAATCCTTCACAAAAATTGAATTAAAAACGTACAATCTCAAAAGCTATTGTGGTTTGCTAATCAAGTGACTTCAAAATTTCAATAATAGTGCCATGACAAATTCCTTATCAAAAATTAAATAGTGGACAGACGGATTGAGTTATCGGATTGAAATTTCGTACTGACTATATTTTGAGTCTTCTTCTATCGGCAATGATCGAGTGACTTGAAAATTTCAATTTATAAACCAATGAAAAATTTAAAAAAGGAATTTTCACAACAAATTATTTGGCTATAGACGGATTGAAATATTGGTTTTAAATTTTAACTTACAATATTTGAAGCCTTCTATCATTAACTGATCAAGCGGCTTGAAAATATAAAATATTGAAGCCATGAAATATTAGACAAAATTTATTCCTCATCTTTTTCCAGGTACATGTTTGTTTATGTTTTTCCTTCATTTTTTGACAACACTCTCATTTTCTACGAATTTTCTGAACTATGGGGCTGGGATGCTTTTTCTTGCCGAATTAAAAGGCAGTTCTTCTTTTAAAAGTGTTTTCATGTCTTTATAATAAACACGGTATGATCACTGGACGAAAGAATTTCGAACAAAATCGCGCATGACGTCATGGGAAGTCAACCCGAGGCCAACGAGAAAGACAGGCCATGACAACAAGAAATCGGATTGTCACGTGACCGACTTGGTCCGATTATTGTAAATGGCATATCATTATTTTATGAATAACTTTGGTTTGGTTGTGTAAATGAAGCATAAATAAAATTTCTTATTAACTCCCACGTTTTTGCTCAGTCACGTGATTTTTTAGCGCCATGGCCTGTTTTGCTCGTTGATATCGGCAATTATTTTTTTGGTCCTTCTAAAGAATGATGAAATTACTTGAATTAATTGTAAGTTCATTATCGCTGATTCATACACTTTTAAAGACGAACTACCACTACATTTTTTAAACTTCACTAATTTTGTCTGAATTGTTGTTTTACAGCAAAAGATTGGAGCAGAGGGAGAAGGAATTGAAGGAGTTTTACAAGAGTGAAAGTGAGCCAGAAGACGAAGATGATGGTGACAAAGAGTACAAGCCTCCTGATGAACCTGCACCAGTGCCTGAAGAACCCCAATCTGAACCTCAAGAAGAACCCACAGCACCTCAACAAGATCCTCCAAAATCTCCAGAACCACAACCTTCAGAGCCACAAGAACCACAACCGCAACCTCCAGAGGAACCGCAAAACTCCTCCTACGACTTTCACTTGGAAGACGAAACCGAACAAAGTTTAGCAGAACTCGACAAAGAAATTGAAAACTTCGAACTACCATCAGCTCCAGTAAAAACACAACTCGAACTACTAAAGCAACAATTGGCAAACACGCAGCCCCGTCTATCTGGCAACCCCGACGACGTCATAGACCTAGAGGAGGCAACCAAACCTAGAGAGGTGGAGGAGTTGATGGAGCGTTTCGCCAAACATGCCACCTCTTCGAAAAAACACAAACACAAAGTGAAGCTGAGCATAATGACTGTGGAAAGTGGCGGCGTGCATGAGGAGGAGGTGGCGATGAATGTGGATAGTGAGGAGGAGGTGATTGAAGAAAAGCCAGGGGCCAAGTTGGTGAAGCTCAAGGAGGAGCTGCAGAAGCAGATGGAGTTGAAGAAGAGCAAAATGTGGCGGGAGAAGGCGAAGAAGCAAGAGGAAGTTGAGGAGGAGAAAGATATACTGGATTGTGATGAAGAGGAGGAGATTAGTGACGAAGAAGAGGAGGAGGAGGATGAATTAGATGATAAACCTTTGGATAATGAATTTGACGATGGGGAAGCGGATGTAGATGATGATGTAAAAGAGGATTACGAAGAAGACGTCCCTCTTGATGATGATAATGATGATGAGCAGTCCATTGAGTCATCCGACTCTGAACCAGAGGAAACTGAGCCGAAAGTCCTAAAACGCATCATCAAGCCCGTCGATGATGATTCAGACGAAGAACTATTCAACGACTCAGTTATAAAACCCCCCAACCAGCTGGACTCTACAGTAACAGCAGATGAAGATGACATCCCTCCAGGCCAGCCACGACAGCTTCAAACCCCCATCAGAGAGGCTCAGAGTCAAGGCAAGAGCATCTCCGACTTTTTGACTCCCATTTCCTTCCTCACGAGTATACAGAACTTGTCAGAGAAAAGGGGACAGAGCGCTGCCAGCTTCAGAGTACCATCTCCAATGAAGGATCTGCAGAAAAAGCTATTTTCGGACTCGCAATGCGAGTCTTTTGCCTCCACTCAGTCCACCATTCAAAATGTTACAATCTCTGACTCCTGTTCAGATCTAGCGCCCACAGCGCCCGATACGCAAGATTTGCTGGGAATTTGCTCGGGAGAGTTCACCGGGGTGACTCAGCCTCAACCTCAGCAATCTGAAATTACTGACTTTAAGTCGTTAGAGCAAGAGGATATGATCATATCACAGCTCCTAGACGAAGAGGAACTGGAAAATTTCAAGAAAAAGTTCGAGTCTCCCCAGATATCTATGAGTGAACGGGCTCAGGAAGTGGTCGGCGGCGGTCGTATAGACTCGGATTCAGAAGACGAAGATCATCAGAAGAAAAGGATGCGTAGAATCCAATTCTCTGATGAATCGAGCTCGGAAGATGAACGTATTGACTTGGCAGTCGACGTGGACGTGGAGTACGACTCAGAGGAGAACGAAATTCCTCAGCAGAAAATCAAACTAGCGGACTTTGTGGAGAATGAGGCGGAGCTGTCGGAGTCCGAGTGGGGCAGTGAGGATGAGGATGAAAAGGACTTGGATCAGCTGGAATTCGAGTTGGGAGACACCGACAAATTTGACGAGGACAAAGTCAAGAACGACCTGGAGAAGATTCACATGTGAGTACTACATTTGGTATGGTTTAATGTTGTGTTGCAGGCGTCGTATGCTGGACGATGACAACCGCGAAGTGAAACTTCTGCAAGAAATGCTGCTTGAAGATGGCGAGATGCACGGGACGGGCAGGCAACGGCAGTTCAAATGGAAGAACATTGATCAAGTTGAGGAGGGCGAGGATAAAAAGGAGGATGATGATGTGTACTTTGACGAAGAAGAGAGTGAAGAACAATGGAGGAAGAAACGGCACGAGCGGGAAATGTTTTTCAAGAAAAGCCAGAGGGAGGATGTGTTGGCAACGAGTCAACTACTGCAAATCGGCAAAAAGTTCCTAGAAAAAAGTTTTAGTCAAAACTCTTCGTTGTCTGACAAAACCATCCAGGAGGAGAGTGACTCACCCTTCAATTTGCAAAATAAAAGAGGGTCGTTTTTGAATCGTAGTGACCAAGTGCTGCAACGTGTAGCAGAATTCGCCAAAGCCCCAGTGGTTGAAGGAGGCGGCAAGAAAACCACCAAACATTTCCTGTTTCAACCAGCTTCAGTGGTAAAAGCGCACAGTGAGGCAATTGAGGTGAGTTTCCTCATTTAACGATTGTTTTCTAGTTTTGTATTACACAGAGCAAAAAGCGTAAAGGAGCAGAGTGTACGCCGAACGCTTTCAAAAAGTTGCGACTGACGACGAATTTGAGTCCGGCGGTGAAAAAGAAGTCGGACAATAGCAAGAAGTTGTTTTAGACTGATTTATAGTTTGTTAAATGTACTGATAATAGATTGTTTTTTTTATTGGAAATAATGTTTGGTTTGGTTATTCCGATGTTCAATAATTGCACTCCTCCAAACTTGAGTGTTGGTAACATTAAAATCTTTACCCAAATTCAAATTTCCGCAACGGAAATAGATAACGAGTTGCGGTCTTCGGAAGATCCTTGACCAATTCTTCGATAACACTTACATGTTACATGGTTGGAGCGGTGTTTTTTTTTATTCATCTACCTATACAGAGTGAAAAAAATGGATGATATTGTAAGGTTTCTTCTTTCTGGCGATCATAACTACGACACCAATCTTCAGCAATGCAAGTACACGTCTTTTTGGTACCTTTTCTCGACGAGTCCGAAGTCCTTGTCACAAGCAAGATAAGAGTGACCACTAACTAGAAACAAATTTCTGGTCAATTTGCCCTACTGCGAAGGAAGACGATAAAACGATTTACGAACATAGATTGGAACGTTTTTTATTCCGAATTTGGCCTTTTTTTTCAATCCCAGGCACTTACTCAAAGGAAAGTTACTGCTGGTAGCAAACTTGCCCTCAAATTCATCCTCGTTCCAATTAGGGGGCATCGGATGAGTCCCGTATTGTTATTTTTCGTCACTAGCTCCCGGTGCCGGGAGTGGGTAATTTGCGCGGCCGCTGCCTTCCTCAGATGTGGCAGACGTTTATTAGTTTCGGTCAAGTCAAGTTGGGATGGTTTAGGTCCCATTGAGACAGTCATAGTCACTACGGCCGCTTACCGGTGGTCGTATATTATTATCTGAGTCCTATTATAGGAGAGTCATAGTAACTTCCGCCGTTCACCCATATCTGGGTTCTATTAAAAGAATCAACCTTACTCCCGCCGTTTACTCTCAGTCGGATATTATCTACATCATGTTATGTCATTGTTGATCCTGCTGTTTACCCTCGATCGGATATAAGTGTCTATATTTCGTCAGACACTTTTGGGTGAAATTTGTGTTCATTCCCGGCAATTTATTTTATGCCCGGTACTTTCACATTCGAATAAATTAATTTATTTGTCAAATAACTATCCGTCAGATAATAAATGGAGCGTTACCATACCATGGCGGGGCCCATTTGTAAGTTATTCTGATGGAATAAAATCGACTACTTGAATGTGAAAGTACCGAGCCTTAGGGGGACACGTTTGTTTCTATTTCTGGGGCAGTCACTCCTAGGAGAAGTTAATGTGGTGCAACGCCATCACGGAACGGTGAGCGACAACTTGGCAGACGAATACAATAATGTAGCTTTGCTCCTGACATTGATGACAGATGACACGCAAAACAAACTTTTTTGTTTTCTATTATGTCATCTCAACCATAGCGCAGAAAGGCAACCGAAGGAATAAAGTTGAGACTGAACACAATAATTTCATTACGGCACTGAAAAATCGGTCAGGATGAGGCAGTTGTTTTGGTTTGATTTCATAGGTATTTTCATGTGATGATAAAAGATTGATTTTATTGGACTTCATTTTCCAGTACAAATAAAAAATAATAAGGCACTCAATGAACAACAACAAACACTTAACGCTTTTTTTTTGTTAACTTAATAAACTCCTTCAACAACCTCTTCCTTTCTGCCTTATCCACTTCCGTCTCTTGTGAATCACTGGTTCCACTATCACTGGGTTCATAATCATCACTAGACCCATCATTGATGAAGGGATCTTCATAATCGTAATCATCTTCACTATCGTTTACCGGGGGATTTCTGACCCGTTTGGCTGGAGATTCTGGAAGATGTTACTTTAAATTCAGCTGACAGCTACAAGAGTGCCCTTGTCGAGTAGATAAAAATAAAATAATTGTCAGAATTCTATTAAAACACACTAAAACTATGGCTCATCCACATCACTCTCATAATCAGGCTTGCCTCCATGCTTTCCTTTACAATGATCACAGTAAGGACACCCTTGTAGAACATTCACAGTCATATTACGTGGTTTCGGAGCCGGCTGGGCCACATGCTTGTACTCTCTCCGATGGTCCAAGTTTTTCCGGTAACAAGCCAGTCCATACGGACACTCTGGCTTGTCATCTTCCGAATCAGATCCGTAATCTTTATCGCCTGGATGGCTAAAGCTGACGCGGTGGTTGGGGTTTTTCCGGTAACAATTTGGCCCGTACCAACACTTTGTTCGCGGTGGTTGAGCGTTGGCACCACTGCCACCTGCAGCTTCATCTGGTGGCTCCTCTTTGACAGTTTGAGCGGCATCAGCCTCATTCTGCGGCTCTTCGTTGACAGGTTGAATATCGTCCATGGCTTGGGTTTCGTTGAAATTCAACGATGTAGCTTCGTCGAGAGGCTCTATTTTGAATTCGATGGAGTCCTCTTCTTGGTCATTGGGCGTAGAGGCCTCCTCATTCGTTACACTTTCGTCGAAAGGCTCGATTTTGAACTCGATGGATTCGGCTTCTTGGTGATTCGACGTAGAGGCCTCTCCATTTTGATTATTGGTTACATTTTCTTCCGTAGTTCCATCATTAGACAGTCGTAATCGTTTGGAGTCGGAATCTTTATCATTTGAATCAACAGGGCGTTTTCCATTGGTTTCTCTATCTTCCTGTCTTTTGATGTCGGAATCTTCATCATTTGAATCAACAGGACGTTTTCCATTGGTTTCTTCAACATCCTGGCCCAGTCTGACTCGAAACCAGAATTCTTCGTTTGTCAGCGCAAATTGGTCGCCATCATATAAATCGTTTTCAACGTTTTCCTTTAAAACTCTCATCCGGTTGTCCTTGGCACTTTTGAATAAAGAAGGGTTGGAATGGGTCTAGAAATAAATAAATCATTAATCAAATGATGACAGATGACACATCGCAACGTTGCCAAGTTGCAAACAAATATTAGTTTGTTCGATTCTCCGCAGCAGTGATGAAACTATTGAACAAGAAAAGCGGTTAATTATTGCAGCTTGCCATTGTTGCATCGTTTAAATGATCATTTACACACAAAAACATTTATATATCTTTGCTTCTGGCATTGCTGACAGTCGTCAACGTTGCCAAGTTGCAAATTGATATTAGTTTCTGTGATTCTTCGCGGCACTAATAAAACTTTGGAACAAGAAAAGAATTATTTGCAACTTGGCATTGATGCATCGCTTTAATTATTGGCTCCTGTCATTATATCAATTGCAGCTTGGCAACGTGTATACGGTAACACGATCATATTCTATCAATAAGACTCAAATTTTGACTCCATGCTATTGGTCGTGACGTCAGTTCGTTAGAAATCAGACAAATACTGTAGGTCAGGTTTGCTCCTGACATTGTTGACAGATGACACGTATCAACGTTGCCAAGTTGCAAATTCATATCAGTTTGTTCGATACTCTAAGGGAACAGGATATTATATCGATGGTTTTCGAGAAAAGTGGCACATGTCAAAAAACGAGTTTTTTTTAGTTGAAAGTAGAAAATTACCTGAAATTACCCATATTTATATCTGGAAAAACATCATAAGTAAAACTCATAGTAAAACTGTTGCTAAGAGATGGAGCAAGTGTCATTTTGTCATTCGTTGAGCATTTGTATTAAAAACGTCATATCTAAAAAAACGTCTTATTTTTAATTGTGTCGTTTTTGATGATAAGATTTGTTCCAAGAAAAGTGACACATCTGAGAAAAAATACCTATTTATTTTATTTTTAATGTCTAAAGACGAAACTTCAATTTTTTTTACGGAACTGTATGTTAACTACTGCCCAGTGTTAAAACTGAATATTTCTCATTAACATTTTTCCGAACAATCCACGAATGTGAATATTCAATCAGAAGAAACTTCAAATCTCTTTTCTACAAAACTGTTTTTTTTTTAGTTATGACACTTTTTCCGAAGACCATCGATATAAATAGCAACTTGGCATCGTCGCATATTCTATACCGCCATATTACCAAAATTAAAATTATAATTATTTCAGTAAAAAATATCGACGTCCTGCTATTGGTCGTGATGTTAGTTCGTTAGAAATCAGACCAATACTGTAGCTTTAATCCTGACAGATGACACGTATAAACGTTGCCAAGTTGATATTAATTTGTTCGATACTCCATGAAAACAAAACAATTTAAAGAATATTATGTAAACGTAAACCATAATATCACTAAAATTCAAATAATAATTCGAGTGAATATTGACGTCCTGCTATTGGTCGTGATGTCAGTTCGATACAAATCAAAAAAATACATCAATATAGCCTTGCTCCTGACGTTGACGTTGATGACAGGCTTCAACGTTGCCAAGTTGCAATGTGTTTGTTCCGTAAATTGTTTCTTAGATCGATTCTCCGCGACTGACACTTCTACTGAACAGGAAATTATACTAATTACAACTTGTCATCGTTGCACGATCGAATTGACGCTCTGCTTGGTCGTGCCGTAGCTACAAATCACACATTTATGACAGATGACACGCAACAACGTTGCCATGTTGCCAAGACAAATTATCAACTTTTCTGAGGTTTATCAAGCACAGTTTTATATTGCCCGAACTATGTATTTCTTTGTAGAGAGAGTGGTGGAGGGATATTACCCCAACTTCAAGGTTGGGGTGATAAATAAAGTAGAGCTGAACCAAGACCAAGCCACTTACGCCAATGTCAATAACCTTATTTAACGGATAACGCATGTGAATGAGCCCTAATAAGTTGATAAAAGTAACTATATACATACCGAAGTAATGGTAGCTCTATCATCATAAACAACAATGAGGGCATGATTTCGTGATATTCGTTTGTCCTTGATCTGCAAATCGAAATTATAGATGTTAAACAAGTACCTTAAACAAATGTTTATTCTTACATGAAGTGCCCCTCCACGTCCAATTACATGTTGACCCTTCCTAAAACATGCAATAATATGTTGTTCATCTGGGTCGTCTAATGAGTATACATTCGCAACAATCTTCATTATAAAGTAGGATAAATTCACGATTTTATTTGGAAAAAAGGATGTTTGTTTATATTACTTTTAACCCCCCCAAACATGTTTGACAATGACAAGATTGACAAGGACAAGTCTGCAATTTGCAAGAGAGGCTAGGAAAAGCTCAGATATCCGCGGTGTTGTCATACTTTATGATAGAGCATGATTTGTTTTTTACTATTTTGTCTTCGCTTGAAAATTTTCGTTTGATGATTTTTGATTAAAACAACTAGATCAGAGAATCAACTTTTTTAGCGCGTTTCACGCCTTCTTAATTTGTGTTCCTCGGCTTCAAAGATAAATAATTTATGTAAAGGATCATAAGAATATTTCCGGACGAATTTTAAACCACCATATCAATATCCATTGGTGCAATTTTTTTGGGCTCAACTTTCATTACACCGAAATAACTAAGCTGCGAAAATTTTTTGTTCTATAGAAAACACGAAATCAGTTACATGAAAAATCGTTTTTGTTTATTGTATTCTGAAGAGTTTTACAAATATCGTGCAAAAAAAAATCGTGGAAATGCGTCATTTTAATTTTTTCTTTGATCAAAATAATTAAAATACAGATTAATATATTTTATTGGGTTAGTTAGGGTTTCTTTGTGTTAGTTTGGACTAGTTTGGGTTGATTTGGATTACTTCGGGTTAGTTTGAGTTAGTTTGGGTCAGTTAAATGAAAATGGTATACTATATTCCGCAAGAAGTTTTTGGCATGATTATGTTTCTAAAATGTTTAGAGAGCAAGACAGTGGCATTTCTTCATGTAAATGATTTCGTTTTTTCTAAAATCTAGAAAATGATGCATTCCCGCAAAAAATGTCTTATACGGTCTTGTTTCTAGAGCGTTCCAGTCTTCTGTCATTTGGGTAGAAGGTAACGTAAACTGTCAACTTTTTTCGGCACATTTTGACATTTTTTCACAATAATGGATATCTCCTTGAATAGATCTTGAAAAGTTAAGATGGGAATGTGCAATCCATTTTTCTCTAACTTGAATAGTTTGAGTTTTATAGCATGTCAAAGTTGCAAAAATGCCATTTTTAAAACGCGATATCTCGATAACGGTTGAATTTAGGAACATTAGTTGTATCACAATTTTTGTTCCAAATTGAAGCAAGAATTGAAATATCAATTAATAATATACAGGGGGTTCCATTTAAAAAAATCATACTTTTTCGTGCTATACTTTTGTGACGCACCCTGTATGTTTCCAAATATTTTCAGAATGTGCGCTATTTACACCCCTAACCTGTGACGCATATTGATATTGATATTTTTCATATCCTATATGATAAAACCTACTTTACTCTATCGTTGGGACACCCTGTATAGAATGAGTAAGAGGGGTGGTCAATATAGTGAATCACCCAGTACAGTCTTATTACTAGTGTGTTCCAGATACTATTAAATATAAAAACACATTTATAACTGATTTCCGCTAGAGAAAATTCTACCCATTTTCTCAGCTTTTTCTGTAATTTATGGGAATTTTCTTGTCAATCACTGTCAATATTTTCCATCGACATTGTTTAAGCTGCGTTTTGTTCGTTCTAAGTCACCATCCACTGCAATCATTTTTTGGAGCTTTTTTTGTGATTTATAGGAATAATTGTTAGGAAAACTTGAAATTAGCTGATCTGGTGGGACTGTAGGCAACAGTGCATTCGATTGTAGATTCGGAATGACAGTCCGCCGTTGTCAACATGTCAATGTCAACATTGACAGAAAAATAAAAATATTGTTATCAACATTCGTCAATTCGTCTCGTTTATTATTATTTAGGATTTTATCAACAATTGCGATGTTTTATAAGTGTTATTGATTAATATTAGGGTTCTACAGTGCAAATATCATGGCATCTGTAAAAGTGGCTGTGCGGGTCAGGCCCTTTAACCAGAGGTGGAAACTTTCAACAATGACAAACATTTTACTTATAAAAAAACTTCTTTTTCAGAGAAATTGATATGGACGCCCAACTCATCATACAAATGAGAGGAAAAACTACGGGTATTCTCAATTGTAAAGTGAGTCAACAACTTATCAGTGTTTTGCCAATTTGCTGTAATTGTCTGTTCCAGGCCAATGCAAGAGATGAAAACATCCGATACAAAGAGTTCACCTTCGATCATTCCTACTGGTCGCACGATAAAAGTGATAGTTTTACCTCTCAAGACATGGTTTATGAGGATTTGGGGACCGAGGTGGTGGAGTGCGCTTTCCAGGGGTACAATGCGTGTGTTTTTGCTTATGGACAGACTGGCAGTGGGAAAACTTTCACTATGATGGGGTCACCTGTGAGTAGATTTTTGTGTACTAAATTCGTTTTTTTGTTATTTGTTTGTGATTGGTGCTAAAGTCACATCAATTTAGCTTTGCTCCTGACAGATTGTGACATTCGTCAAGGTTGCCAAGCTGCACATTGATATGCGTTTTTTGATTGTCCGCGAATGAAACTTATGAAATTATTGAACAGGAAATGATATTGATTGCAACTTGGCATCGTTGCAACTGCTATTGGTTATTGGTTGTGAGGTAAGTTTATTACAAATTGCACGGATTACGATAGATTTCTCCTGACATAGTTGACAGATGACACGTATCAACGTTGCCAAGTTGCAAATTGATATCGTTTTTTCAATTCTCCACGAGTGGCACCTATGAAACGAACTATCATAAACTTTGTTTATTTGGGAATCAAGTTCAGTGACAACTGACAGATCAGAATTTTTGGTCAAGGGCTGGCTAAAAAAAAGGTAAAAACCCTTCTTCAAATCAGGTTTTGGAAAAAAATAGCGCAAATCTCATTCCGTTGTCTCAAAAAGTAAAAGGAAAGTGATAAAACATAGAAAAAACTCCAAATCCCACTCTTTTCCTTGAAAAATAATATTCGCAAGTTTCTCAAAACGCCATAACTTTTTACTGGATTGACCATTTTTGATGATTCTTGCGCCGTTTTGTAGGGGATTTGATCTTCTTTCTTCGTGAATTCTTGTGATTTTTCATCCCTGCAAATTTTCACGAGATTTAAAATATATGATTTTTCGACTTTTTTGTAAAATTATTCAAAACCCTATAACTTTCGAAAGGATTTACCAATTTTGATGAATCTTGCGACATTTTGTAGGGAATTTGATCTTCTCTCCTCTAGGTTTTTTGTGTTTTTTTTATCCCAGCAAATTTCCAAAAAATCAAAAATATTTGGTTTTTCGATGTTTTCCATCAAATTTTTTGAAATGCTGTAACTTTTGAACGAATTGATCAATTTTGATGAATCTTGTGCCATTTTGTAGGGAATTTAATCAGCTTTTCTCAAGAATTTTTGTGATTTTTTAACCCTGCAAATTTTGTCGAAATACAAAATATTCGATTCTTTGACATTTTCCATCAATTTTATCGAAACGCTTCAACTTTTGAAAGAATGGACTGATTTTGATGACTCCTACGCCATTTTATAGGAAATTCAATCAATTTTCCTCAAGAATTTTTGTAATTTTTTATCCCTGCAAGTTTTCACGAAATTTAAAATATTTGATTTTTTGACATTTTTCATCAAATTCTTTTAAATCAAACGCAGCGTTTTCGTGTTTTGCAATCTGATTGGTTGATATGCGCGCCACCATACTTGTTCAACTGTCAACACAATGCCGGCGTTATCACGTGGGAAAAACAAATAGCGTATGTCAAACGTGGCGTTATGATTGGTTGAAAATTTTTAAATCATGGCGCGTTATCACGTGGGAAAAACAAATAGCGTATGTCAAACGTGGCGTTATGATTGGTTGAACAATTTTAAATCATGGCGCGCTCATATCACCTGGGTTGTTACAACCAATCAGATCGCAAAACGCCAAAACGCCGCTCCGTTTTGTCGCGGCGACACGCAAGTCCGACCAGTAGAAAGTCGTTAACGGACCGCGTGACTCCTGGGATCTGAAAACGCGGCTTTACGTACTTGAGTACCCACCTTGCTATGATGACAGATGACACGTATCAATGTTGTCAAGTTGCAAATTGATATCAGTCTTGCCATTCTCCTCGGATAGCACTGATGAAATCATTGGCAAAGAAATTGCAAATTGGCTTCGTGTATATGGACCAAAATTTAGATTATTCAACGAAATATTGACGTACTGCTTTTGGTTGCTCGTTATAAATCCTTTGAATACATTCATATTGCTTTGCTCGTGACATTGATGACAATTGACATTTACCAACGTTGCCAAGATGCAAACTTATATCCCATTTCCACTACGCAGGAAAACCGCGGCCTTATACCCCGAATCTGCAAATCCCTCTTCGACCAAATGTCCGAAAACTCAAAACGCGGCACCACACACAAGGTTCAAGTGAGCTATCTGGAAATCTACCAGGAACGCGTGGCCGACTTGCTCATAGGCAAAACGGCTAAAGATAGCGTAACTTTAAAGGTCCGCGAGCACCCCAAAAAAGGCCCCTACGTACAAGGCCTCACCACATGTCTGGTGACTAATTATGGACACATACAAGACTGTATGGACAGGGGTAATTCCAATAGAACTACGGCATCTACGAACATGAATGACGTCAGCAGCAGAAGCCATGCTATATTCACGATTACATTCGTCCAGGCTAGTTACTGCGATGGGGTCCCTAGCGAGACTGTGTCCAAGATTCATTTAGTTGACCTGGCTGGCAGCGAGAGGGCTGATAGTACTGGCGCCACAGGACAACGGCTTAAAGAAGGGGCGCATATTAATAAATCCCTCGTAACACTTGGTTCTGTTATATCAGCCCTGGCGGAGCTATCTTCAGTTGACCCCAGAGACCCTGGTGGACAAAGAAAGTCGTTTTTTATACCTTATAGGGACTCCGTCCTCACGTGGCTGCTCAAAGATAGTCTTGGCGGCAACTCTAAGACTATAATGATTGCTGCTATCAGTCCGGCAGATTGCAACTATGGTGAGACTTTAAGCACGCTGCGCTACGCCAATAGGGCAAAGAACATCATAAATAAACCCACAATTAATGAGGATCCGAATGTGAAGTTGATAAGGGAGCTGCGCGAGGAAATAACCAAGTTGAAGGCGGTGATGTTCTCAGAGCAGCGGGCGGATTTTATTTTGGCGCAACAGATTCATGAGAAGGAAACCAGAGAGAAGGAACTAACTGAAGAGTGGACGGGAAAATGGCGCGAGGCCCAGGCCATTTTGCGTGAACAGACCGCGTTGGGGTTGAGAAAGTCGGGTGCTGGTGTCGTTTTGGACTCTGACAGGCCACATTTGGTTGCTATAGATGATGACCCACTAAGTACTGGAGTTACTCTGTACCATTTAAAGGAAGGTACAACAACAATAGGGTCAGGTGATAAGAACGTGCGGCAAGACATAGAGCTAAGAGGTGAGTTGTTGATTGGGCAAAGAGTATTGATCAGAGTGGAAGGCTTGTCAGGCTTATTTTTCAACTAACTGATCCAGCTGGCGAAATAATAGTCTATAACTGTCGGTCGCGCGAAGAGAAACAAGGCTAACATGCCATCATTCATGAACTTGGAGAAAAAATTTCGATACTTCGCTCGATGGTACACTGAGAGAACAGTGACATTTTGTTTCATTAGTCGATTTCAGCGTACAACCAGGTTAAATGTGTCTTTTATTTCAAGTTTTCACACTAATATGTCTAAAACTAACAGATCTAGGGCTACAATTGTTTTACCAAGATGAAGTTTATTTATTAGGCTTTCTAACAGACATACAGGGTGTTTCCTAACCTTTCTGACAAAATGACGGAGGCGAATCCTCACCTAATTCTAGGATGAAAATGGGGAATAATATTTGTTCGTAAGTCGCTTAGTTTTGGAAATACAGGGTGTTAAATTGGTTTTTATGAAACGAAGCAGATTGCTTCAACAATTGATATAAAAAACCAATTTTGAAATAAATTTTTAACACCCTGTATTCCGGTACCAGGTTGAGCGGTGCTGAAATCCAGGTCGGAATGTTGCCCTGCATTTTGCGCGCGCTTTGTTTGTGTATCTAAATATTTAACCTATTACATATTTAATACATGGTCATGGTCACGTGTTGTTAAATAATATAAATCATATGGAGCATTTAAAATTAGGGGCATGATGAAAAATGAGAGGGATGTTATAGAGTATGGATGGCTGAAAATGACAAGTGGACATTAGTTCATGGCGAATAAAAAAAGCCCACAAAACCCTTTAACGATAGTTTTCACCCTTAACTCCCCACCTATAGTACGCTCCTGTTTGAAATTTTGACCATACATTCTGATTCAGCATTGAAATCTTATGCGATGTAGGTGTTAAATTTCATAATTTTTGAAAGCACGTTTTCGGAAATGTTGGGGAAAACCATCTTCCTCATTTAAAAGGGCGTAGTTCCCTCAGAAAGCATTTTCCTCAAATGTTTCAAGGAACTTTTTTTTTGAAACACCTCGAATTTTTGACCCACGCTTTCGAATAAGTATACACTTGGTATACAAATCTCGTCAGGGTATATTCAAAGTTGCACGAAAACCTGACACAGGCTCGTGGATTCAGCAAGGTTTTATCTTTTCTAGAAGTTTAGTTACTGCTGAAAAAACATGTAATTACACACCTCATTATAACCAGTCACTAAGTGTCTAAGCACACTATACTTATATCAACATTCCGACCTGGATTTCAGCACTGCTCAACATTCTGGTATCGGTTTCGGCACTTCGCCTTTGAATAGTCCAGAGATTGAGAATTGACAATGTCGAGCACTGTGAATATACTAAATGACAGATGGCTCTGATACTCTGCGTCATTATAAAGGACAGTTGTGCCAACTTGCGAAAAAATTAATGTTTACAATTCCTTCACACGAGCTTTCTAAATAATCAATTAACGGTACTTTCTTGACAGAATGTATGTTAATTGATTAAACAAATTAGTTAAGAACTACTTACTAGAAACCCAAAAAGCTAATTGAGATTATAGCAGAGACTAAGTTCAGCGAATTTGACAGGCCCTGCCCTCTTGTTGAATATGAGTACTCTTTGGATTGGGTTTCATGGTTTAAGGGCTGTTACAGGTACAGGCATGGAGGTGGAGCACTGCACCATTGAGTTCATCAACGGGGGCGCCACGTTGATTCCCAAACCTGGTGCTAATGTGATGTTGAACAACCAGGTGTTGGACACTCCTGCCAAGTTGTCGCAGGGTTGTATCATTTTTCTGGGCAAGGCACATGTTTTCAGATTCAATGACCCAGCCGAAGCTGCAGAGTTGAGAAAAGGGGAAAAGGCCTATAATTTATCACGCTTGAGCTTGCTTAGTTGGTCCACGCCCGACTTGGCATTATCCGTGGAAAATTTACATTGTGACGAAGATATTGACCATCAACGTCAAACTCTGGAAAAGGAAAAGGAGGAATTTGAAAAGGAACAGGAGCAGTTTCTGAAAAACAAACAGGCCTTTGAGCAGAGGAAGCGCAGGCTGCAGGAGGCGCAGCAGAAGCTGGAACAGGAGAAGATGTTGACGCAGCAAGAGCATGCGCAACAGACGCAGCAGCTGCATCATGACTTTCGCGTGTTGGCTGCGCAGCAGCAAGAACGGGAGAAGGAACTGAGAGAGAAAGAACAACAACTGATTGGCCAAAGACAACAATTAGAAAAAGAAAGGTCACTGGTGTTGGGAGAGGTATGTCGTTGATTACACCGTTATAGTTAGTAGATTTTTTGTTTTTATTTTTATTTGCTGTAGATCCACGCAGTCTGTGGTGGCATGAAAATGATCCGATCTAGTTTTGCAGACAAGCTTGGGGTTTTAGTCAATGTTGTCTCAGCGAAAGCGGATGATATTATGTTTCCTGATCAACAATTCAAAGATTTTTTGGAGGTATCTCATTTAATGGGTTTTTAATCATCATTGTGGTTTGGCTTGATAATATAGCTTTTAATAGAACTAGTTGTGGTGGTGGTGGTGGTGATGATTGTAACTATTTTCAGGACATGTCCTCGCGGTCGCAGACATCACCAATATCCGACGCAGAGTCTGACAGTCTTGTGGAGATCTTCAATTCGATTAGAGTGCCCGATGTTATACAAACCTTGGTGAATCATCATGTAAGTGATTTTCCCTTATGAATCTTCACTTTTTAAGATATAGGTATTATTGTTGCGTCAAATTGAAGAAAACGGGGGGTTCATTATCTACAACTGCCAAATTATCGAAACTATTATTTTGGATGAGTCAAATTGACAAGAACTTTGATTGGTTACTAGATGAAATTAAGTCATAAAATCTTCTAATTTGAAGATAAAAGGTTGATTTTTATGCCAAATTGAAGGAAAATAGTTCATCCAAATGAAAAAAACTCCTAAGTTATCATTTTTTTTTTGTGAGTCAAAGTGGAAATAACTTTGGCTTTGGACATGTCGTTGTTCACAAATAAATTCACAAAATCTTCAATTTTGATGATAAAAAGTTGATTTTCGCGCCAAATTGGAGAAAAATAGTTACTTCAAATGAATAAAATTCTAAAGTTATCGAAACACAAAGTGGAACTAAATCTCTTTGTTTACTGACGGGTAGTGTAGTGTTTCACAAATAAATTCACAAAATCTTCAATTTTGAGGTTGAAAGGTTGATTTTTAAGCATAATTGAAGAAAAGTAGTTCCTCTAAATGAAGAAAACTCCAAAGTTATCTTTTTTTTTTTCGTGAGTCAAAGTGGAAATAACTTTGGCTTCGGACATGTAGTTGTTCACAAAAAAAAAATAAAAAGTTGATTTTTGCGCCAAATGGAAAAAAAATATTTTCTTTAAACGAAGAAAATTCTAAAGTTATCGAAACTTTTTTTTTGATTTTTTTTGTGAGTCAAAGTGAAAATGAATCTCTTTGGTTACTGACGGGTAGTGTTTCACAAATAAATTCATTAAATCT
Organism: Orchestes rusci; assembly: GCA_958502075.1. Taxonomy (NCBI): domain Eukaryota; kingdom Metazoa; phylum Arthropoda; class Insecta; order Coleoptera; family Curculionidae; genus Orchestes; species Orchestes rusci. The sequence goes on along the minus strand of OY293313.1, from coordinate 20,168,405 downwards.
TCAATAAAAGGTTGATTTTTGAGCCAAATTGAAGAAAAATAGTTCCTCCAAATGAAGAGAACTCCAAAGTTATCGTTTTTTTTTCGTGAGTCAAAGTGGAAATAACTTTGCCTTCGGACATGTAGGGATTCACAAAATCTTCAGTTTTGATGATAAAAAGTTGATTTTTGCGCCAAATTGAAGAAAAATATCTTCTTTAAATGAAGAAAATCCTAAAGTTATCGAAACTTTTTTTGTTTTTTTTTGTGAGTCAAAGTGGAAATGAATCTCTTTGGTCACTGTCATGTAGTGGTTCACAAATAAATTCACAAAATCTTCAATTTTGAAGATAAAAGGTTGATTTTTTAAGAAAATTCCAAAAATATCGAAATTTTCTTGGATGACTCAAAGTGGATTTAAATCTTTTCGATTAATGGCAAATTGAAAAAAAAAATAGTTCCTTCAGATGAAGAAAACTCCAAAGTTATCGTTTTTTTTTGGATGAGTCAAAGTGGAATTAAATCTCTTACTAAAAGACATAGTGATTCAAAAAATCTTCAGTTTTTAAGATAAAATGTTTGACAACTCGAAAATTATCAAAACTTTTTCTTGTGAATCAAAGTAGAAATATTTCTTTTTGATTACAGACGTGTAGTGGTTCACAAAATCTTCAATGTTGAAGATAAATGGTCGATTTTTCCGCCAAATTGAAGAAAAAGAGTTCCTTTTATTATCTTCAAATAAAGTGAACATAAGTTATCGTTTTTTTTTTTGAGTTATGGTTACTGATGTGTAATATTTCACAATTAATTTACTAAATCTTGAATTTTGAAGATAAAACATTGACATTTACGCCAAATTAAAGAAAATTATTTCCTTTTATTATCTTCAAATGAAGAAAACATTAAAGTTATCGATTTTTTTTATAAGTTAATGTGGAAATTCATCTTTTTGGTTACTGATGTGTAATGTTTAACAAATAAATTCACTAAATTTTGAATTTTGAAGATGAAAGGTTAACTTTTGCGCCAAATTGAAGGAAAAGAAGAAAAATAGTTGCTTTAATTATCTTCAAATGAAAAAACCTCCGAAGCTATCGAAACTTTTTTTCATAAGTCAATGTGGAAATAAATCTTCTTGGTCCTTGATGTGTAATGGTTCACAAAATCTTGAATTTTGAAGATAAAAAAATGATTTTTGCGCAAAATTGAAAAAAAAATAGTTGCTTTGTATCTTCAAATGAAGAAAACATCAAAGTTATCAAAACTTTTTTTGCTGTGTTAAAGTGGAGATAAATCTCTTTAGTAACTGGCATATAAATAAATTCACAAAATCTTCAAATTTGAACATAAAAGGTTGTTGCGACAAGACAAATTGAAGAAAAATAGCCGCTTTAATTTTTTTCGAATGAAGAAAACTCCAAATTTGTCGACTTTTTTGGGTACGGACGTGTAGTGGTCCACAAATAAATTCACAAAATCTTCAAATTTAAAGATAAAAGGTTGATTATTGCGCCAATTTGAAGAAAAATGGTGAAGAAAACTCCAAAGTTATCGATTTTTTTTTGATGAGTCAAAGTGGAATAAAATTTCTTTCATAATTATTAGTGTCACGTATTGATTCACAAAAAATTTCACGAAATCTTTAATTTTGAAGATAACAGGTTGATTTTTGCGCCAAATTGAAGAAGAATAGTTTCTTCAAATGAAAAAAAAAACTCAAAAGTTATTTCAAATTTTTTTTGGTGAATCAAAGAGGAAATAAATCCCTTTGCAAACTCCAAAATTATCGAGACTTTTGAGATGAGATCAAATGAAAAGAACTCCAAAGTTATCGAAACTATTTTTTTTAAAATCTCTTTGGTTTTTGACATGTCGTGCTTCCCAAATAAGTCCATAAAATCTTTAATTTCCAAGATATAATGTTGATTTTTGCGCCAAATTGAAAAAAAGTAGTTGCTTTTATCATGTTCAACTGGAGAGAAATCCAATGTTATCGAAACATTTTTTTTATGAGTCAAAGTGGACATAAATCTTATTAGATACTGGGATGTAGTGATTTGTAAATAAATTCATAAAATCTTCAATTTTGAAGATAAAAGGTTTATTTTTGCGCCATATCGAAGAAAAATAGTTCCTTCAAATGAAAAAACTTCAAAGTTATCCTTTTTTTTATTTTCCGTTTGTCGCGGCAACACCAAATATCAACCTCTTAACTTCTAAACGAGTTCACTCGCGACAACGTCGCTGACATGTAAAATGAAGATAGATTTCTGTCTTCGTTATTACATTGTCCATTTTGGTTCAGCGAAACGAACTGGCCGAACTCCAAGCCGAGCTAAACCGACGAGTCCAGGCCCTCTGTGAACGACAAAAGAACCTCGAAGACATCGATCAAAAACTCATCAAACTGGTCGAACAACAAATTTTGAACAATAACTTAATCAAAAGCGACACCAATCAATCTGAACTAGCCACCTTGAAGAACACCCTCACCAGGAGAACCAACGAGGAACTGGCAAAAATTGAGCAGAAAAAACAAGGGTTGACACTTAATCTGCGCATGATTAACTCAGTTGAAGTACAACCAGACGAGTTAAGCAGCGCCACCTACCACACAGCGCCCAACAGTTGCGGTTCCTTTTCGGACGCGTTGCCATTAATGAGCGACAGTGGCGTGGAACTGCGACCGCCCTCATCCAATCATCGGGAATATTTGGACTATCTGTCCAGCAATGAGGAAGATTCAAGATCGTCGAGCTCGGTGGAAAATCACTCGCCTGTAATGAAGAAGAACAGACGCAGGGATTCTGAAGCGCTTCGCAGTATATTTCAACAAATATCGCAGCAGAAGCACATGATAATGCGGAACCTTGATAGTCACGTGCCCAAGGAACATCTAGATCAGCAGATAGCGGTGCTGCAAGAGCTGCAGCGACAGTATATGTCGCTGAAGTATGGGTGTTCGTCGCAGTTGTCTCCTGCTTTGGAACATCCGCTGCAGATGGACAGTCCTAGTCCTGTTAAGCCGTTGCATTCTGGGTCTACCAGTGCCTTAGATATGTCCATTCATAGGTTACCACTCTACCACCAGAACATGTACAGTAGGTCAATGCCCTCAATAGTGATTGGTAAGTCGTCCAAGTTGCTGTGGATGTTTAAGGTCGTGGTTGCAGGAATTGATTGTGAAAACATAATCAGTGTGTCCAGTTACTGTCTGAGAGGAGCAGGATCAAAGACACATCATGAATATGAGGTGCGGATTTGTACGGCGGATGATAGATGGACGATTTTGCGAAGATTCAGCAGGTTTCGGGATCTTCATCTTGCTATGAAAGCACGTTATAAGGACAAGGTTGGTATGATCTATTTGCAGGTTTGCCTTTTTTTTTCGGGTTGGGGAATGCGTTCAGATTGTTGGGGTTGAGGTTGGAGAAGGTTTTCGGATTGTTGAAGTTCCGGATTGTTGAGGTTGCGGTAAGGGAAAGTCATCAGATTGTCAAAGTTAGGATTTTGGCTGTTGAGGTTTTAATTTTGCAATTTTCGACTCATGTTATCCATTTTTATAATTGATATTTTCAGGTTTCTCATATTAGGCATATATTTTTAATTTTAATCACAAAGTTATTTCAATATCAAGCTAATAATTGTTGCAGAAATAAAATCGCCAAATCTCAAATTTTGAAGATAATGGGTTGATTTTTTGCGGCAAATTGAAAAAAGATGGTTGCTCTGATCATTTTCAAATGATAACAATCTCAAAAATGATCGACACTATTTTTTTTGGCGCCTCAAAGTGGTTTCTTTTATTACCGACTTGCGACAGAAATAAATTTGACAAATATTCAATTTCGAAGATAACGGGTTAATCTTTGCGGAAAATTGAAGAAAAATTGTTGCCTTAATCATCTTCAAATGATAACAACCCCAAAATTATGAAAGTCGCTAATTTTGGCAGCCGGGCCTAAAAGTACTTTCGCGCCTGTGGGCGCAAAAGTAGGTCGCTTAGCAACGGTTCCTTGGATCCCAACGCCTCTGAATATAATAACCACGTGACAGTCTAGCATACTAGAAGGAACTAATCACGTGACAATCTCGGTTGCAATGAATCCGCACCACAAAAGAATACGGGAACACACCTATATTGTAACCATGATTGACAGTTGTCACTTGTCAGTTGTCTGACTTGTCTGCAGTGTAGTGCAGTGTATCGATTATTTATTTTTGATTTTCATAATTATTCTTTTTTAAATGATTACAAACTGGTTGTACAAAAAGCACTGTTTGCACCACGGGCGAAAGTTGATTTTGACTCGGCTAATATCTGCCCTCGCTTCGCTCGTGCTGCTACTTATACCCTCGTCAAAATCATCTACTTTCCGCCCTTGATACAAAATGTACTATTTTTGACGTTTCAAAGTGGAAGTAATTTTTTTTTTAGAATTATCAACTTGTGACAGAAACAAGCTCACCAAATCTTCAATTTAGAAGATAATCGGTCGATTTTTGCGTCAAATTGAGAAAAAATGGTTTCCCTGATCAACTTCAAATGATGACAAACCCACAAAGTATCCGAACTATTTTTTTGAACGCCTCAAAATGGATTTTTTTTTTGATTACCGACTTGTGACAAAAATAAAATCGCCAAATATTCAATTTTGAAGATAATGGGTTGATTTTTGCAGAAAATTGAAGAAAAATGATTGCTCTGATCATCTTCGATTAATTGATTACAAACCCAAAAATTATCGAAACTATTTTTCTTTTGGCGCCTCAATGGAATAATTTTTTTTAGAATTATCAACTTGTAGCAGAAATGAGCTCACCAAATCTTCAATTTTGAAGATAATCGGTCGATTTTTGCGTCAAATTGAGGAAAAATAGTTCCTCTAATCAACTTCAAATGATAACAAACTCAAAAAGTATCCGAACTATTTTTCTGAACGCCTCAAAATGGTTTTTTTTTTTTTTATTTCCGACTTGTGAAAAAAATAAATTCGCCAAATATTCAATTTTGAAGATAATGGGTTGATTTTTGCAGAAAATTGAAGAAAAATGATTGCTCTGATCATCTTCGATTAATTGATTACAAACCCAAAAATTATCGAAACTATTTTTCTTTTGGCGCCTCAATGGAATAATTTTTTTTAGAATTATCAACTTGTGGCAGAAATGAGCTCACCAAATCTTCAATTTTGAAGATAATCGGTCGATTTTTGCGTCAAATTGAGAAAAAATGGTTTCTCTAATCAACTTCAAATGATAACAAACCCAAAAAGTATCCGAACTATTTTTTTGAACGCCTCAAAATGGATTTTTTTTTTGATTACCGACTTGTGACAAAAATAAATTCGCCAAATATTCAATTTTGAAGATAATGGGTTGATTTTTGCAGAAAATTGAAGAAAAATGATTGCTCTGATCATCTTCGATTAATTGATTACAAACCCAAAAATTATCGAAACTATTTTTCTTTTGGCGCCTCAATGGAATAATTTTTTTTAGAATTATCAACTTGTGGCAGAAATGAGCTCACCAAATCTTCAATTTTGAAGATAATCGGTCGATTTTTGCGTCAAATTGAGAAAAAATGGTTTCTCTAATCAACTTCAAATGATAACAAACCCAAAAAGTATCCGAACTATTTTTTTGAACGCCTCAAAATGGATTTTTTTTTTGATTACCGACTTGTGACAAAAATAAATTCGCCAAATATTCAATTTTGAAGATAATGGGTTGATTTTTGCAGAAAATTGAAGAAAAATGATTGCTCTGATCATCTTCGATTAATTGATTACAAACCCAAAAATTATCGAAACTATTTTTCTTTTGGCGCCTCAATGGAATAATTTTTTTTAGAATTATCAACTTGTGGCAGAAATGAGCTCACCAAATCTTCAATTTTGAAGATAATCGGTCGATTTTTGCGTCAAATTGAGAAAAAATGGTTTCTCTAATCAACTTCAAATGATAACAAACCCAAAAAGTATCCGAACTATTTTTTTGAACGCCTCAAAATGGTTTTTTTTTTTGATTACCGACTTGTGACAAAAATAAATTCGCCAAATATTCAATTTTGAAGATAATGGGTTGATTTTTGCAGAAAATTGAAGAAAAATGATTGCTCTGATCATCTTCGATTAATTGATTACAAACCCAAAAATTATCGAAACTATTTTTCTTTTGGCGCCTCAATGGAATAATTTTTTTTAGAATTATCAACTTGTGGCAGAAATGAGCTCACCAAATCTTCAATTTTGAAGATAATCGGTCGATTTTTGCGTCAAATTGAGAAAAAATGGTTTCTCTAATCAACTTCAAATGATAACAAACCCAAAAAGTATCCGAACTATTTTTTTGAACGCCTCAAAATGGATTTTTTTTTTGATTACCGACTTGTGACAAAAATAAATTCGCCAAATATTCAATTTTGAAGATAATGGGTTGATTTTTGCAGAAAATTGAAGAAAAATGATTGCTCTGATCATCTTCGATTAATTGATTACAAACCCAAAAATTATCGAAACTATTTTTCTTTTGGCGCCTCAATGGAATAATTTTTTTTAGAATTATCAACTTGTGGCAGAAATGAGCTCACCAAATCTTCAATTTTGAAGATAATCGGTCGATTTTTGCGTCAAATTGAGAAAAAATGGTTTCTCTAATCAACTTCAAATGATAACAAACCCAAAAAGTATCCGAACTATTTTTTTGAACGCCTCAAAATGGATTTTTTTTTTGATTACCGACTTGTGACAAAAATAAATTCGCCAAATATTCAATTTTGAAGATAATGGGTTGATTTTTGCAGAAAATTGAAGAAAAATGATTGCTCTGATCATCTTCGATTAATTGATTACAAACCCAAAAATTATCGAAACTATTTTTCTTTTGGCGCCTCAATGGAATAATTTTTTTTAGAATTATCAACTTGTGGCAGAAATGAGCTCACCAAATCTTCAATTTTGAAGATAATCGGTTGATTTTTGCGTCAAATTGAGGAAAAATAGTTCCTCTAATCAACTTCAAATGATAACAAACTCAAAAAGTATCCGAACTATTTTTTTGAACGCCTCAAAATGGTTTTTTTTTTTGATTTCCGACTTGTGACAAAAATAAATTCGCCAAATATTCATTTTTGAAGATAATGGGTTGCGTTTTGCGGCAAATTGAGGAAAAAAGGTTTCTCTAATCATCTTCAAATGATAACAAATGAAGATTTTTTTTAAATTATCGACTCAAATCTTCAATTTTGAAGATAATGGGTTGAAGAAATAAATTCCACAAATATTTAATTTTGAAGATAATGGATTGATTCTTGCGGCAAATTGAAGAAAAGAGGTTGCTCTAATCATCTTCAATTGATAACAAACCCAAAAATTATCGAAACTATTTTTTTTTGGCGCCTCAAAGTGGAATATTTTTTTTTAAATCATCGACTTGTGACAGAAATAAATTCGCCAAATATTCAATTTTGAAGATAATGTGTTGACTATTGCGGCAATTTGAAAAATATGGTTTTTCTTATCATCTTCAAATGATAACAAATGAAGATTATTTTTTAAAATTATCAACTCAAATCTTCAATTTTGAAGATAATGGGTTGATTTTTGCAGCAAATTCCAGAGAAATGGTTGCTCTAATCACATTTACCTAGGGTTTCACAATGTCTGGTCACCAAAAAGTCTTGGTAAGTATCCATAGTTTCAATTGAAAAATCACAAGGCAAACAATAGAAACCGCAGCAACTAACCAAGACTTTTTGGTGACCATATATTGTGAAATTGGGCGTTAAATGATAACACACTAAAAAATTGTCGAAACTATTTTTTGAACGCCTCAAAGTCTTAATAATTATTTTTTTGGTAACTGACTTGTGACAGAAATAAATTCGACAAATATTCAATTTTGAAGATAATGGGTTGATTTTTGCGGAAAATTGAAGAAAAATGATTGATCTGATCATCTTCGATTAATTGATTACAAACCCAAAAATTATCGAAACTATTTTTTTTTTGGCGCCTCAATGGAATAATTTTTTTTAGAAATATCAACTTGTGACAGAAATAAGTTCACCAAATCTTCAATTTTGTAAATAATCAAGTTCAAATGATAACAAATCCAAAAACTATCCGAACTATTTTTTTGGACGCCTCAAAGTGGAAATACATATATATATATATATACAGTGTGTCTGCTTAAGTTGGCCACATATGGGAAACTTTTTTATTATTAATTTTAGGAAAAAAAGTTATTCTTTATAAAAAGTTCAGCATGTTCCAAAAACTAAAATGCAACCATCAGATATTACATTTTTTCAGTCGTATACGAGGTTTGTCAAAAAATATGAATTTCACTCAAGAGTAAAATTTGACAATATCGAAAATTGTTATAAAGAAAAATAAACACTACCATTAAAATGATTGTTTTTTTCTTTTTTAAATTTATTAAATTTTATAAATAAATTAATATTAAACAGTAATCTCTTATTTTAATTATTGGACATTTAAATCAATGCATTAATTCAAATGAAAAAATGTAATATCTGATGGTTGCATTTTAGGTTTTGGAACATGCAGAACTTTTTATAAAGAATAACTTTTTTTCCTAAAATTAATAATAAAAAAGTTTCCCATATGTGGCCAACTTAAGCAGACACACTGTATATATATATATATATATATATATAGGTATTTTTGGTTACCGACTTGCCACAGAAATAAACTCGCCAAAGTTTCAATTTGGAAGAAAATGGGTTGACTATTGCGACAATTTGAAAAAAAAAATGGTTTTCCTTATCATCTCCAAATGATAACAAATGAAGATTTTTTTTTTTAATTATCGACTTGTAACAGAAATCAACTCTTCAATTTTGAAGATAATGAGTTGATTTTTGCAGCAAATTGAAGAAAAATGGTTGCTGTAATCATCTTTAAATGATAACACACCTAAAAATTGTCGAAACTATTTTTTGGGTGTCTCAAGGTGATTTTTTTTTTGTTACCGACTTGCGCCCGAAATAAACTCACCAAATATTTAATTTTGAAGATAATGGGTTGATTTTTGCGGCAAATGGAAGAAAAATGGTTGTTCTGATCATCTTCAACTGATAACAATCCCAAAAATGATCGAAACTATTTTTTTGGTTACCTACTTGCGACAGAAATAAATTTGACAAATATTCAATTTCGATGATGACGGGTTGATTTCTGCGGCAAATTGAAGAAAAATTGTTGCCTTAATCATCTTCAAATGATAACAACCTCAAAATTATCGCAAATATTCAATTTTGAAGATAATGGGTTGATTTTTGCGGAAAATTGAAGAAAAATGGTTGCTCTGATCATCTTCGATTAATTGATTACAAACCCAAAAATTATCGAAACAATTTTTTTTGTGCGCCTCAAAGTGGATTTTTTTTTTTTAATTATCAACTTGTGGCAGAAATGAGCTCACCAAATCTTCAATTTTGAAAATAATCGGTCGATTTTTGCGTCAAATTAAGGAAAAATGGTTCCTCCAATCAACTTCAAATTATAACAAACCCAAAAACTATCCGAACTATTTTTTTGGTTACCGACTTGCACAGAAATAAACTCGCCAAAGTTTCTATTTGGAAGATAATGGGTTGACTATTGCGACAATTTGAAAAAAAAATGGTTTTTTTATCATCTCCAAATGATAACAAATGAAGTTATTTTTTTTTTTTTGATTATCGACTTGTAACAGAAATCAACTCTTCAATTTTGAAGATAATGAGTTGATTTTTGCAGCAAATTGAAGAAAAATGGTTGCTGTAATCATCTTCAAATGATAACACACCTCAAAATTGTCGAAACTATTTTTTGGGTGTCTCAAGGCGATTTTTTTTTTGTTACCGACTTGCGCCCGAAATAAACTCGCCAGATTTTTAATTTTGAAGATAATGGGTTGATTTTTGCGGCAAATTGAAAAAAAATGGTTGCCTCACTTTCACGGTCATGACGTCACCTGTGTCCAGTGTTGCCAGATGATCCCTATCAAAAACAGTAGAGCAGAATCCCATGGGCGAAATCAGTAGATATCCTGTTAAAACAAAACTTCTGGCAACCTTGCGAATGACACATGACACGATACGATGCAATCGAATGACAGGATTCGGTCTACTGCAGACGCTACACAGATGACGTCATATTTTTCCCCCCTCCGTCTCTTACCTCAGGCGAAGTGTGGCAACCTATTGCATACTGATTTTGGCTCTAATCATCTTTAAATGATAAACCAAAAATTGTCGAAACCATTTTGGACGTCTCAAAGTGGATTTTTTTTTTTTTGATATCGACATGTGACGGAAATAAATTCGCTAAATATTCAATTTTGAAGATAATGGGTTGATTTTTGCGGCAAACAGAAAAAAATGATTGCTCTAATCACCTCCAAATGACAACAAATCCATAGATTATCCAAACTATTTTTTTGGCGTTTCAAAGAGGTAATATTTTTTCAGAATCACCGTCTTTTAACAGAAATAAACCCGTCCAATCTTCAATTTTGAAAATAATCGGTTGATTTTTGTGGCAAACTAGAGAAAAGTATCCTTCCAGGTTTCCACCATACCATTCCCATCAAGAATCCTCTTCGCCAACAGCGAAATCGTAGCCCAAACGCGGCAACGTCAACTCGAAAACTACCTCCGCCGATTGGTCGACTTGTGCAAAACCCTCCCCTCTTGCCCATTGGCCTACGGCGGACCAATCAACAAAGCCACGCTCATCAGCTTCTCCCCCTTTTTCAAAAAGGGCGTGTTTGAGAATGGCAAATATGGCACGTCATGATAGTTTTAAAAAAATGTAGTGCAATTATTGACTCATACCATTGTGATTTTAAACTTAATTGAACTGGAGAAGGGATAAATCGAATAATAATTATTAATATATATTTTTTATAAATAAACTGATGATAAAGTTGCACTGTTTATTACTTCACAAGCTCATCCACAGAGGGCCTACAAATTTCGTGTTTTTCAAAATATAGTTACAGTCATCATGGAACGACAAATTGATGAAGCCCCGCCTAGTTGGCCGGGCCTTGGGCGTCACGCCCTTAACCACTGGAACGGCAGGATTGAACGCCATCTGGGACATGTCAAAGTCTTCATAAAGTTGCTCTACCGTTCTATAAAAAAAAAGACTAAGTAACTCCAGGACTAGAAATCAGTACGTACAATTTTCCATACTCCAATGGCAGACTCCCATCACCTGTAGCAGGCACCCCACTGGCAATATTCCTTGAAAATTTCCTAACAGCAGGGTGATAGTGTCGCGACAGCAACGCCATCTCAAATAAGGCCGAATTGGACGCGTTTGCGTACTCGGGATCTTCGATTTCGGATTGGTACTTGCCCTCGCCGACAGAGGTGTCCAAGTCCAGCAAAATGTCGAGGGAGCGGTTGAGTTGCATCAGGGTTTTAATCAGGCCTAGGCAACCTAGCGCGCTTCAAAAAAAAATTATTTTGTCTAAAAATCAGTGAAACGAACCCATTGTGCAGAAGTTGTAAGCTCAACGTTGCCAGTCTTTTGACAAAACTGATTATTCTCTTGTTGGTGATTTTTTTTCTTCGCTTGATTAGGGCGTCTATGAGGGTTTTCAGGACTATAAGACAGGTGTCGTGGGACTTTCCAGCGTCTGTTGTGAGAAGGTCTTTGTATAAGTTACCATAAAACCTGTAAATGGAAAAATAAAGAATGGAAAAAGTTGAAATTCACTTGAAAAACTTGGCAACGTTGCGCACCGTTGAAGCAAAAATCCATTTGTCATACTGACTAATGCGGAGCCAGTCTGCATTAAGTCGTTGTTTCTAGTTTGTGCTCGCTCGTAGAAAAAAACTTTAAAAAGGGATCACACTTGAACGAGATAAAATGTCTCTAGAGGGTTGGTTAAAACCCCCTAAAAAGTGAAAGAACTCATTTCAAATGGGAAAACTGCCACAGAGATGTAGAAAAAGATCCTTGAAAAAGGAAAAACAAATAACTTGAGAGGATAAAAACTTCTAAAAAAAATTTCAGAAACGTAAAAAACCCAAAAATTAACTCTGCCAAAAGTAGAGAAAAACCCAAAAACAATAATCTTCAATGGGAAAATTGCCACTAAAATGTAGAAAAAAAAGATGAAACAAAAAGGATAAAGACTTCAAAATGGGCACAGAAACTTAAAAAACTAAAAAATTATCCCTAAAACGTTTATAAAAGAAAATAAAAACGTCTAGAAGGTTGTAAGCCCCTAGCAAGTGAAAGAAGATATTTGACAAGGATGAAACAAATATCTTGAAGAGGATAAAAGCTTCTAAAAAGGGTCTGAAACTATGACAAGGTGAAAAAAGATCCCCGAACGTTGCCAAAACAAGATAAAAATGTCTCTCGAAGGTTGTCACCATCCGGACAATGAAATCAAGATCAAACAAATTTTGAAGAACAATGGCTATCCATCTTATTTCATTAATAAAGTCATCCACCATACGAAACATGCACATCCTAATAACAACGTCAGCAACGGAGATTGTAGATTTTTTAGAATGCCTTTTGTTCCGGAATTATCTTACAAACTGAGGGACCGTGTAAATGACGTACACAGTAGGCTGGTCTTTTATAATACAAAAACGGTTGCGAGGTTGTTCTCAAATATAAAGGACAGAGTAGGGGTTGAGATCAGAAGTAATTTGGTATATCAAGTACCGTGCAGGGATTGTGATAAAACATATATAGGTCAAACCAAACAACACTTGAAAGTGAGATTACAACAACACAAAAACAGCTGCCTTGGAAAAAATGTTGTAAAAAAAGAAAAAACCGCTTTGGCAAGTCACCATTTTGATCATGATCACTCGTTCGATTTCCATGGTGTGAAGGTTCTTGATATGGAGACAAATTACCAAAAGAGGGCAATTAGTGAAATGATCTGGATAGAGTTGACTGATCACACGATTAATCTCAGAACCGACACAGCGGGACTCAGCAACATATATAAGGGGATTCTCACTAAATATAAGAATAATTTTACACTTTGACCACATGACTTCGCCTTCTTTTTCTTTTTTCTTTTTTGTTTTGCTTTATGTGTGTCCCTTTCTGTGTTTTTTACTTATTTGGGTATGTGTATCTTGAGTGTTTTGATCCACTGTGTAGTATACTCTTTTCTGTCGTTCCATCAACATAGGCAACCTACGAGTCTTTGTGTCTAATAATTACAATGTTGTCACGTTGACGCCCAAGTATTAGCACTAATGTATGGCAGTGGAACATTTATTTGGTTCCTTCTTGTGAAATCTAGGATTAAGTTTGGCATCCATGCTTTGCGGTTTATTGTTGATAAAAAAAACCTATTGTTCCTTAACATTTTTAATCTGTTTGTGCAAGTCACACTAATGTGTTGTTGGTTTTGATGTTTTTTCATATTTATAACATGTATTCTTAGTTTACGTTCTCTGTATTTTAACATCATGTACATGTGTTTTTTTGTTATCCAACACACTCAATCTGATTAAGTAAGTACCAATCGTTTGTTTATTAGATTAGGAATAAGTGTGATATTGTGGTTCTGTTTTTTTTTTTTTTTCTCTCTATTAACTTTTGCCTTTTGTTTTCAATTTTTTAACTAGAGCACTGTCTGTATTGTCCTTTCTTCTTTTTTTTTTTTTTCTAGCCCTTGAGAAAGGTCACAATAAATGACCGAAACGTCGGGAAATCAATAACTGAGTGTTTTTGTTTTACACCGTCCTTCTCCCCACTAACCCGCATCTGTTTGATCTAACTTAAGGACGCAAACCTATACAAATTTGAAGAATGATCTCCGAGTAGACTCTAGAAGGTCAAAAGCCCCTAAAAAGTAAAAAAAGTCACCTTGACACTTAAATGTAGAAAAGATCCCTGAAAAGTGAAAAACAAGAAGATTTATAAAAAAAGATAGAAACGTCTCTAGATGGTTAAAACTCTCTAAAAAGTGAAAAAATAAATCATAATAGATCTTATTGAATATAAAAATAGAAATCTGTATGTTTGTCTTTTTATAACTCAAGAACCGCAGAAAGAAGTTTAATGAATTGCAGAGTTTTCGGTTTAATCACGGAATAGGGCATGATTTTATTTGTCAACTCATAGCTGATTTTGAGAAATTGAGATTTATATTGAAATTTTTGATAAAAAATAACATTTTTCAGCTTTCACCATTGTCTTTCATTTATTGACCATGATACTAATTTTTTCATTTGACGTCGAGGCATTTTTTATTGGTACGGAGGAAACATAAAGCCGCGTTCACATGATAAATATTTGCGTTGTGTGGTGAATGTAAATGGGAAACGGTAAGTAGAATATGTAGTAATATTGCATTGTATTAGGTGAAAAATGTTTGAAACGTCGCAAAAAAAAGATTGAGAACCCGAAAAAGTTGTTACTTCAAGTCAAATTTCCATTGAAGTGTAGAAAAAGCAACTAACAGAGTAAACAAAAGCCTTAAAAATGGAACAGAAACTTTAAAACCATGATAAAAAATTAGCTCCAAATATTTACCACCAGTAAGTGAGACGGACTTGAAAATCCCTAAAAATGAAAAAAAGGTTCCAACAAGAAAAACAAAACAGAAACCTTTTAACCTCCGAGGAAAAACTAGTTTAAAAACCCCAAAAAATTAAAAAAAAAAACACTGCTAGAAAAAGTGAAAGATTCTCAAAAAGACTAAAACAACTAACTTGAGGGGGATACACATTTATGAAAAAAAAAAATAAGACACTTTAAAAACAGGAAACGAAATCCCCTGAAAAGTGAACAAAAAAAAAATTAGATCCGAAACGTGATTAAAAGAAGATAAAAATGGCTAAAAGGTTGAAAATTATTATAAAAGATGTTTATTAAAATATAGAAAAAACGTAATACGAAGGATAAAAGGGTAAACATTTCTCAAAAAAAACAATGACATGAAAAACTGCGAAATGGCATTCAAGACGTGCCAAAACGAGATAAAATGTCTCTGAGGGTTGGTTAAAAACCCTCAAATGGAAAAACTGCCACAGAAATGTAGAAAAAGATCCTTGAAATAGGTCAAACAAATAACTTGGAGAATAAAAACATCTAGAAAAAAGTCAGAAACTTCAAAAACCGAAAAATCAACCCCGCAATATTGCCAAAGGTAGATAAAGACCCCTTAAAACCGAAAATAATAATCTTTAATGAAAAAATTGACAATAATATATAAAAAAAGATCCCGAAAAAAGGTAAAACAAAAAGGATGAAGATGATGCCCGAAACGTCTTTAAAAGAAGATAAAAAGTTCTAAAAAAAGGTCAACTTTGAAAAGCGAAAAATCAACCTCGCAATGTTGCCAAAGGTAGATTAAATCCCTTAAAACGGAAAACAAAAAGGATAAAGACTTCAAAATAGGCACAGAAACTTCAAAAAAAGAAAACTGATCCCCGAAACGTCTATAAAAAAAAAACAAAAACGTCCAGAAGATTGAAAACCCCTTAAAAGTGTAAGAAGGTACTTGACAAGGGTGGAAGAAATAACTTGAAGAGAATAAAAATTTCAAAAAAATGGTCTGAAACTACGACAAGGTGAGAAAAGATCCTCGAAACGTTGCCAAAACAAAATAAAAATGTCTGCATAAGTTTCAAAAACCTAAAAAGTGATGGAAAAGTGACCAATGGAGTAAAACCAATAACTTAAAGAAAAAATCTTCTAATGCACAGTAACTTCAAAAATCGAAAAACTATCCCCGAAACGTCTCAAAAGATAAATTCGTCTCTAGAATGTAAAAAACTCCTGAAAAGTGAAAGAAGATACTTGACAAAGGTAAAACGTATAACTTAAAGACCATAAAAACTTGTATTAACGACTTATATCAATTGCGGTTTTTGCAGTATAATTTCAAACATTATTCCATAATAACCGTTGATAATAACCATGTAAACATATCAACAAACTCGAAAGTGTTGAGATGGATGAAAATGGCATTGAAAATTTCAAATAAACAAATAAGCAATAATGGCTATTAGTCCCTCGGAATGTTACTCCCTCGTCGCTACGCGGCTCAGGTCGTAATTATCTTTGGGACCATCATTATTGACTTGTGGTATAATCTACTATTAAAAAAAGGTTAGAAACTATGAAAAAAAAACAAAATATTGCCAAAACAACATAAAAATGTCTCTAGAAGGTTTAAAAAAAAGGTGATGTAAAAGTTGCTAATTGAGTAAAACAAATAACTTTGAGGATTAAAACTTCTAATAGAGGACAGAAACTTTAAAAACTGAAGAATGATCTCCGAAATGTTTATAAAAAAAAATAAAAAACCTCTAAAAAGTGAAAAACAAGAGACCAAAAGAGAAAAGAAATTCCTGAAAACGAGATATATACTTTTAAAACTGAATAATGATCCCCAAGTTGATCACAAAAAAAGCTAAAAACGTCTCCAGAAGGTTAAAACTCCTTAAAAAGTGAAAAAAAGCTTAAATGTTAAATTAAAAATTGCAATTTAAACAAGAATACATCCATTATAGGAATAAATCAAGTAACTTTTAAAAGTTACATTTTCTTGAAACGGAATAGACTTCAAAAACTGGAAATAGTTGGCATTGATAAAAAAATAAGAAATGCGCACCGAAACGTCGCTGAAATAAAAAAATAAAAATGCCTGAAAGGTTAAAAACCCCTAAAAAGTAAAAAAAAGACAATCTTCAAAGTAACCGTGTGTGTGAATAAAAGCATTCCCGAAAAAAAAAACAAAAAACAACAACATAATGAGAAAAACAAATCATAAAATGCGAGGAAAACTTTAACAACTGAAAAAATTGGTATACGGTAATACCAAAATGACAATAAAAGCTAAGATGAACTTACCTAGTAGGATCTATATTGATAGCCTCTCCTTGCCCACTCAACATAGCAAAAATAGTCTGTATACAATGAAGCTGTTCTCTATAACCAAGCCAGTCAGCGTTCAAAAGCTGATTCAGCGCATTGACTATGTCAACGTAGTACTCTAGGTTGATACAATGAGCAAACCTGCAACAATTTTCATGACCCCATTAAAATCAAAAATGTATAATAACAAACTCACTTGGCTAGCCCTTCAAGACACACACTCAACAACCGCGTATTTTCCGAATTTTTCAATATCCTGAAATAAATATTAAAGATGATTTTCGTAATTTCCGTCAGATTTTGCTGCTTGACTTGTTTGCTTTCTTCAGCCTTCGTTTCGAGCATTTCCTTTTCTAGTTCTTGAAGTTTTTTCTTTCTCTGTGGATGGTAATGTCAATGTCTGTGCAAAATAATTGTTAAATGAGCAACCTTTCGCTCTTTTTTGGACATTTGCAGCAGTTTGGCCTTTTTGGCTTGCATTTTTTTGTTTTTGATGTCTTGTTCCTTTTCCTCGTCTAGATTGACGTTTCGTAGATTGAGCACCAGAAGGGGTTCTAGCATTTCGACGTTTGCGATTTGGGTGTGGGTTTTCAGGTAGTTGTTGATGAGCCTCAAAATCTGTGGAGGAGAAGCTACATCATCGAGACAAGGAGAAAACGGCTCAAAGCGAGACGGTACTCTTGTCCGATTTACATACATTTCCATAAGAAATTTCTATTTTTTGTTATATTTCATCTATTTTTTTTTTTTTCAATCACAAAATAAGAAGTTAGATTCGTCATTATCCGTTTAAAAGTGTATTATTATTTGTTATGTTGAAAATAATTCACGCGAGAAATTCTCAAGTGACTTAGGAAACATAACACACGAGTGGCATACAATGTTTTATCCAACAAGTGGAAAAAATCGTTTTTTAATGAAATGATAATTAATAACACATTTCGACATTTTCAAAAGCTTCCTAAAACTTTAAAACGCTATAACTTTCGAACATATTGACTGAAATGGCACCATTTTCAAGGCAATTTGATTTAGTTTATCCATGATTTTCTGTGTTTACTTGTCTTGAATGTTGTTTTTGAATTCGAATTTTCAAGCTTCAAATTTGCAGCAACAAATTAAAAAGTTATGAGCCTTGGCAGGTGCAAAACATGAAAAAATCTCCAAAATCTCAAACTTTCATGAATATGATAATATACGATTTTTGCTACTTTTGAAAGGCTGGACCGATTTTGATGAATTTTGCGTCATTTTGTAGGGAATTTTTCAAACTTCTTCATGAATATTTGTGATTTTTTTATCACTTGAAATTTCTACGTAATTCAAATCATTCGGTTTTTCGACATTTTCAAGCTTCCTAAAACGCTATAACTTTCGAACGAATTGACCGAATTGATTGAAAACTGCGCCATTCTGAAGACAATTAGATCAAGTTTTTCCATGATTTTCTTTGTTTTCATGTCTTGATTTTTTTCTTGTTTCGAATTTTTCAACTTTCGAATTCCACATAGGATCAAATTTGCAGCTCAATTTCTACAATTAGGATTCTTTTTGGGAAACCAAAACAAAAAAAAAACATAGAAATCTACATGTTTCGCAAACAAAATGGTGCATATTTAATCACGATATCTCAAAAAATTTAAAAGTTATGAGTCTTAGCAGGAAAAAGCTTCAAAATTTCAATCGAATTTTTCAACTTTTGAAATCCACATATACAGGGTTTTACAAATTCGAGTGTATGCGGGGATCTCGTAAATCGTAGGTAAGAGATACAAGGTCGGATAAATCGAGGCAAATTTGCGTATTTTGATGCTTAACAAAATGCCGTTTTGAATGCCAAGAAATTCCGACTACGTCCGAAATTATTCGAAAAAAACGAAATTTTTCAAAATTGTTTCCATTTTTTTATGACCACATTTGAAGAAATATTTTAAAATGAATGGAACTTTTTCATTGCCACTTTTTGCCCTTTACAAGATAGCGTTATTAAATTAAAGAACCGACGTTTCGTCTATGAGCATCCATCATCAACTTTGTTTTTATAAATATGTACGGTCCTGGATTTTTTAATACGGATTTTGAGAGCCTCTTATGTTCTTAAACCAACGATTTTAGCACTTATTAAAAAAAGTGTTTGTTTTTAATCCTGTCAAAAATTTATTTTTTGTCTCTCTCTAACACATGTGTTCTTATGGAAAAATCCATTAATATAAATGTTTTGAATGATTGCGATTCATCGTTGGTTTGGGAACATAAGAGGCTCTTAAAATCCGTAATAAAAAATCCACGATAGTATTTAAAAAAACAAAGTTGATGATGGGTGCTCATAGACGAAACGTCGGTTTTTTAATCGGTCGGTCAATTTAATAACGCTATCTTGCAAAGGGCAAAAAGTGTCAATGATAAAGTCCATTCATTTTAAAATATCTCTTCAAATGTGGTCAGAAAAAAATTAAAACAATTTTGAAAAATTTCGGTTTTTTCGGATAATTTCGGACGTAGTCAGAATTTCTTGGCTTTCAAAACGGCATTTTGTTAAGCATCAAAATACGCAACTTTGCTCAAATTTCGGTCCTGTATAAGACCGATGATAAAAATCACCGAAAAGTTAGATAAAATGGCTAATATCGAAAAAAATGGAGAACATTGTTGAATGAACAAAATCCTTTCAAGGGTGTGAATGTTTTTTACAAAAAGACAAAATCAAGACTCTTGTAAAGTTGAGAAAAGCTCTTCAAAACAAGGGAGAAATACTCTAAATAGAAAAAAAAACACCTGTAAAATATATTTTTTTTAACCGTCGAAACAGTCACCACAACCAAATAAAAAACCTTAAAAAGTAAAATCAGTCTTCATGAATGATACCAGAAAGTTATAGAACTAAACTTCTATAAAATTTTAAATAAAATTATATTCTGTAAAAATCAATAATTTCTGGAAGAGGCGGATGAAAACAAAGACTTGTATAAAAATAATATGAACAATGAAGAAAAATCCTTTAAAACAAGGAAAACTATCAATTGGAAAACAACTAAAACAGTGGAAAAATTACACACTGTTGAAAAAATCGCCTTAAAAAGTGAAAGAGTTAGCCTCAATTAACATAGAAAACGACACTAAAATAGAATAAATCATCATTAAAAGGTCGAATAAAATAATAATGAGAAAAAACTTCGCTATCTGAAGAAAGTGAAAAAATTGCAAAAGAACCACTCGAAGTATCTCAAGCCTAAAAAACATTTTCAAAGTGATAAAATCGAATAAAACGTTGCTGATCCATGTAAACTTGAAATACATACCTTCAAAGTCACCTCCTCCTTTTTATCCTCCTTAAAAACAGTACAAATTGAATTTTTCACCATTTCCCTCACACTTCCTCTTGAACTATTCATAAAAGGAACAATAACTTGCGCAATGTTTTGCGCATAATTGAAGTAAGGATGTGCTACTAAAAGATCGCACATCGCTTGTATCGATAACTCCGAAATTTGCATTTCCTCCTGAAGAAATTGATTGAAAATTTGATTGGTTGCTGCATTGGGGGATTACCTGGGATAGCTTCCTAGAGTCGCCTTTCTTTTTGGCTAACATAAAACAGAACTTTTCCAGCTTTTGCAGGAATTTTTTGTAGTACGCCAGCAGGTTTTCTTCGTATTTTTGCAGCTTTAGCGTGTCCTTTTTCACTGAAAAAAAAACTGCCTACAACCCACCATATTGTATTGTGTAGAAAGCCAAAGCTTGTCCATATTTTGTACTTCAATGACAATCCATCTGTCACAATCGTACGATAACCCCACTTTCAGCCAAAACGGAAAACGTCAAGATAACAATATACTCTTACTCTATTTCTCATCACAGTCATATTAAAATATACTCCATCTCTCTTGCAAATCAAAATTATCATAAAACCTTGTCTTAGTCTTCCAAAACGGATAACCATTGACAAAAGCACATAACAGTCCGCCATATTGTATAACAAAAAGTCATCAAATCGAGTTCATAATATGTTGTACGTCATTGTCAACATATCTGTCACAATCGCACCATAACCCCATTTTCAGCCAAAACGGAAAACGTCAAGAAAACAATAATCTTAATCTATCTCTCTATTTCTCATCACAGTCATATTAGAATATACTCCATCTCTCTGGGAAATCGAAATTTTCATAAAACCTTGTCTTAGCTTTTCAGAACGCAGAACCATTGCTTATGTCCAACACAGCTCAGCGATGGCTCAGCGGTCACAGCAGCTGGGTAAATTTTGACAGTTTCGTGTGCAAAACTGTCAAAGTTTGTCCAGCTGCTGTCACCGCTGAGTTGTGTTGGACATAAGGATTGACGAAAGCGCATAACAGTCCGCCATATTGTATAAGAAAGTCATTAAATCAATCCATAATATGTTGTACATCATTGTCAACATATCTGTCACAATCGCTCCATAACCCCACTTTCAGCAAAAACGGAAAACGTCAAGAAAACAATACTCTCGTGCTATATCTCTATTTCTCATTACAGTCATATTCTAATATACTTCATCTCTCTTGCAAAACGAAATGTTCATAAAACCTTTTGTCTTATGGCCGATTGCACCAATCTATTTTGAGGATACTTAACGCTAAGGAACCCTTAACTTGGCAATTTAGCATGCAAAACTGTCAAGTAAAGGGTTCCTTAGCGTTAAGTATCCTTAAAATTGGTTGGTGCAATCGGCCATTAGTCTTTTAAAACACATGTCCATTGACGAAAGCACATAACAGTCCGCCATTGTATGAGAAAGTCATCAAAGCCTGTCCATAATATGTTGTACGTTTTTGTCAACATATATGTCAAAATCGCACCATAACCCCACTTTCAGCCAAAACGGAAAACAAAACTCTCATTCTATCTCTCTATTTTTCATCACAGTCATAGAAAGATATACTTCATCTCTCTTGCAAAACCCAAATTTCATAAAACCTTGTCTTGGCGTTTCAAAATGCATTACCATTATTGTCGAAAGCGCATAACGATTCGCCATATTGTATACGAAAGTCAACAAAGCCTGTCCATTTTTTATACTTCAATGTCAAACGACAATCTGTTACAATCCGACCATAACCCCACTTTCAGTCAAAACGGAAAACATTCAAAAACAATTCACTATTACAGTCAGTTTTCACTTAAAAAACCTTGATATTCGATATTTTAACGGTAAAAACTCACATTTAACTCCATCAGGATTGACATTTTTGATCTCATAGTCCGGCAAAATGTCCTTAAACACCTCCAACACCGACACAATAACCAGCTTTCTGACTGTAAAGTAAACTTCAGGCGTTTCATCGTCCATCAGACCAAGAAGAGTGCGAAGATTGGTGACTTTTTCTTCAGGATTCTCCAATAAACCCGAACTTAGGGTCCCAATGTGGATCTTCTTATGCCGCAAAGTCTCGTTTCTAGCTGACAAAAGTTGCGCCGCCGATATGGGTTTGCTAAGATCAATCTCGGTTTCTTGCAGAGTGAATTCTTCCACTTCTTCATCTTGTGCCTCTGTTGTGTCAACTTGTGGCTCATCTTCAGCTTCTTCAGGAATATCTTCAATGATTTCCTTGCGGATTAAGCCTTTTTGCGTTTTAATTGGCAACAAGGCTTTGACTCTTTTTCCAGTGTTATCTTCCATTTGATCCTCATAGTCGTTTTCCAACGTATCATCGTCCTCCAGTTTCCTTTTTTTTTGTACACCGGCTGTGTATTTAACCTTGCTCAAAATACCATAACTCCTGTTGGTAATGGCCTTTTTCAGAAATTCCAAATCGTCTTCATCAACCATTTCCAGCATATCCTCCCCATGGTCGCTTTCTTCTTCCGAATATTCGTTGGGGACATTGGGGGCTTTGGGGATGTCAAAAGACTTTTTGAGTTTCTTGCCTTTTTTTATAAGGCCTTGTTTAACTAGTTTGTTTTTCTTTTGATTGTTGCGTTTGGCTTTGGATATTTTCGCTTTCTGGAAGAATGAGCAAATAATATTAGTTGGAAGAGGAAAATAACGATACTTACCACCGACATTGTCTCAAATTATAATAATGGTTGATTAAATTATGTATTTTTATTGAATGGGCCCCACAAACAGCAACAGCACTACTTTGACCAATCAATCTGTGAGGTTATGTTGATATTTTATATTTTTGACAGCACGTGTCTACTGACTTCTGTCAAAAAAGCAAAATGGTGCTTGATATCCGTGACAGCGGTGCCACGTTTCACAAAACAAGTTGTACGGCCGGAAAATAACGAGTGTAAAAAAAAGGTCAGCTCACCTATTGATTCCCGTTGTTTCGAAGAACGTGGGTCTTGATGAGCATCGCAAACTTAAGGCAGATTTTGGCGTCAACCAGGTAACGATTTGTCTCCGTATTTTTTATTGAACACCCTTTATCAGTGAATTTTGCTTTGGGAACAGGTTCACAGGCAGCCTTCACAATGCATAAGTAAATCAAAAACTCCTCAATTAGAAATGACAAACTATAGCTTACACGCTAGCTCCTTGATTTCCATGTAAATAATTCAATTAAAATCTAAAACAAACACAGGTTAACGCTTTAAATTCCAGATCCCTTTGGTTTTGAACTTGCCACCAAAACTAAAATCAAAATTGGACGATAACAAGAAAAAAAAAATAGAATTTTGACTGTCGGTAGCTCGAGAAATATTGAGATTTAGAATTTTTGCTTTATGACTCACCACCATTATTTGATCATATACAATCACCCACCCAAGTTTCCTGACTTTGTTCCGAGATACCCTCTGTACCGCACTTGAGGCCGCGAAATTTCAATGTCACCTTGGTACAGAATAGCTTAAGGTACCCTCCCATTTCTCTGTACCATAACCTTAATTAAGGTTAAAGGAATCTTGAAGTTTTCTACCGTAAGTACCTTATTTCAATTGCGCCACTCATATTAGATCTTTAGTTCAGTGAAAAGAGTTTTGTTCTTTTTCAATCAAGAAAGTATAATACTTGGAGCGTTTATTTTCTGATTTTCTTAGAGCTTAAAGTTGAAATAAGTGAGTTCTCTGCATAACATTGAGTTCTATTCTTTATCTCGAAAACGACGCATCGAAAAAGTAAAACTCAAGTTACCTATTTGCTCAAGATTGGAATTAGGAGACAAAAACGCACCAAGCGCTAGTTTATGAGATAGGACGAAATCCGTCTCGATTCACCGCTGGTAGAGGCATCAGCTTGTTCGTATTTTTGTTTCTTTTTATTTGCGTAGCCTTTAGAGATCAGACTGCGCAGGCCTGAATCGGTTTTTTGGCGTTCCCACCTGTATTTCTAGACTAGATGCCTTCCGGAAGGTAACCCGGTACCAAAGAGGTCAAATTAAGTGAGAAGATCAAGACACTAAAGGGCTTATCCTTGACGTCCTAATGCGGAGGAGAGGTTTAGTACCCTGTCTAGTTTCAGATTCCTCTCCTTGAGGTCGAAAATCAAAACATGGTTTTCTTTTTGAAAACTTGATGGCGTACTACGTGTTTCATCGATAAAAGAAATATGAGTCGCTGCAGGTCTGGTCCTGGAAAAGATAAACTCAAACAAATTTCTCATGAAGATGCTCAAGAAGCGGAATACTCCCTTGTTTAAGTTTAAACATAACCGCTCAAGGCGTTTCGAATTAACAGACAAAAAAATCAAAATTTTCATCAAGTTTCAACACTATGTATTTGTTTAAGGAGACGTTTGTGGACACTACTTGTTAATTCACAAAAATGATTATCCTCTCATACTATATACATCCACTGTTCACCAATTCAAAATGCGCACGTTTTCCAGATTCACCCTGTAGATGCGAATTGCGAACAATATTTCCTATTGGCATTGGTTGCTTTCAAAAAAAGTAACACTTTTGATAGTTTAGCAATAGGAATGATATTTGCAATTCGAGATTCGAGTCTAAATCATGAATTAAGCATTCTCCGCAATTTAATACTCCAGTAACATTATTATTACAAATTAAGCAAATTTTTGGGATCTCAAGCGAGTTGGCAACGCCGCTTTCAGTGGATGACAAGACAGAGTGAACACTTCTATTATCACAATTTGACAAGTAACGATGTACATCTACATGTCTGGTGTTTCTATGTCATTTACTGTGAACTGTGGTTAGTGTGATTTATTTACTAATCAAATTGTTTGCCCCTCAATTTCCTAGTAAATTCCCAAAATAATGCACCGCTGCAAAACATGTGCAAAAACCTTCCCATTCCTGGACGCATTACGCCGCCACATAAAACAAATGCATCCCCCAGAAATCAACAAAACATCCCCTTCGACCGCCATAAAGTTAGACTGTCGCTACCCCCAGTGCAACAAGACATTCAACGGGCAAAGATTCTTGACCCAGCATATAAAGCTTGAACACACCAGAGAAAAAACAGTGAAAATATCGCAGAAGTTGTGGAAGTGTGTTTATTGCGAGTACAACGACGATTGTGACAACAAATTGACCGAGCATTTACGGAAGGAGCACGAGTTGAATATTTTCAAAATCGACAAACTCATTGAGGGGGAGGATAGTTTGCACAAGTGGATTGAAAAGGAAGAAGACAGTAGTTTGTGTAAATTCATCAAGCAGAAAAAATTTCGAACACTTGTTTGCAGTAAAAATGTGTCGGTGGAGGGAAATCAGTGCGCGTTTTGTCCGGCGCGTATTAAATATAGTGTAAGTTTTATTTCGAAGTCTACGTTTGGTTTTGAATGAATGAATGAATTTCAGGAAAACGACGGTATTTTAAGCATTGAATACATCCCCGTCCACACTCATACTGCCGAACTCAAACACTTCAACCAAACCAGCGACATTAAACGAGGTCTACACTTAACAATGGACACGGGGGTACCATATGACGTGCTACTGGACAAAGTGCGCGATTCGATTTACGAAGGTATGTCGTAGAGTTCTGTAAGTTTAGGAATGGGACAGGTATGTGCTTGCGCAGGCGCTATGAACGTCAACATACTTATAACCAAGTTATACGTCTATGAACGTCAATAATAATGCCTGGTTTACATTGAATTTCATTTCGAAGTGGAACTGTCAAATTCCTGCTTGGCAAACGGAAACCATATGCCACCATCCACATTGTATTTGGCGTCAGTGTGACTTTGAACACAATCTCAATGTAGATGGTAGTGTATGGTTCCCGTTTGACAAGCGGAAATTTGACAGTTCCACTTCGAAATGAAATTGAATGTGAACCGTACATAACAAAAGCGTTTTCATGAACTATGGTATCATGAGACCATCTGTCATTAACGTCACTTTCAGCTTTCAGCCAATCGGCGAGCTGCAAGTGACATTAATGACATACCAAACTGGAATGCTCTCATGATACCATACGTCATGAAAACGCTACAAGATTAGTAACGACATTTTAAGCGTTTTCATGGAGTATGGTATCATGAGACTATCCAGTTTGGTCAATCATTAACGTCACTTTCAGCCAATCGGCGAGCTACAAGTGACATTAATGACAGACCAAACTGGAATGGTCTCATGATACCATACTTCATGAAAACGCTATTGGTATTCTAAATGTCCAACACAACTCAGCGGTGACACACAAAACTGTCAAAATTCACCCAGCTGCTGTGACCGCTGAGCTGTGTTAGACATAAGCATTGAGTATTTCGGAATTTGTTACTAGCATTGATATTTGATGAAGAGTGATATTTTCTGGAATCATATAATTTTTTGACAAGGTAAGTTGATTTCAGTGTATTACTATAATTAATATTTCAAGGCATTTTGAGGTTATGTTGTTGTTTTTAATCGTGACGTCACCGTAGAAGTAAAATAATTTTATTCTTCATCCTTTAGTAGGTTGTCCTTATCTATACTCATAAAAGAGCTTCAACGCCGAGCCAAAACTATAATAGAAATAGATAGATCCATGAAATGTTGAAGAGATGTTCTGCTAAATATTTCTAGGTGTGCTAAGAAAGGATTTTGCAAAATTTTATCCCTAAGGAGGTGAAAAGGGTGGGGATAGGAAAAATCATATATTGATGAAAAATTATGTATTTCTGGTCACATCAACTTGAAGCTTCATACAAATAATCTTGAATGAAATTGATCAGACACATGTTTCGTTATTTTTTGAAATTCAACCCCTGAGGGGGTCAAAGTCGGTCTCAAAGGAGATGAGGGGAGAAAAATCATTAATTGATAAAAGATTATGTATTTTTGGTAATTTCATCTTGAAACTTCGTATAAATAATCTCAAATGAAATTAATTAAATACGTGTTACGTTATTTTGCGAAATTCAGCCCCTAAGGGGGTCAAATTCAGACTCAAAGCAGTGGGTGGAAAAAATCGTTAATTGATGAAAGATTATGTGTTATTTTTTAGATCATATTGGAACTTCATATTAACAATCTTGAATGAAATTGATTGAACACGTTTCGTTATTTTTTGAAATTCAACCCCTAGGGGGACAAAGCTGTGCTCAAAGGAAATGGGGTGGAAAACAACATTTGTTGACCTGGTATTTTAGTATAAATTCGAGGGCAAGGTAAAATAACGTATTTTTGGTTAATTCAAACTCAAACTAAATAAGAAAACAAAACAAACTTGAACAACGCTACAATAAAATACAACGCTTATCTGATCTGTTCTCTGCCATCACTGTCGTTGGTGTCAATCGACTAATAGTTATTTGACGTTGCAGCCAGTAAATGAGCTGTGCTTTCTTATTGTCAAAGGTCACATTGAGAGGGCGGAGGTGGCAGTTCGTCTCACACTCTCACCTTGAGATGGCGCCAGGCAAACCATGTCACCACTCAGGTAATATAGATAGGTTACTCATGTAAGCAACATTTTATGTCAAGTTATTGATTAAATCCATGAGATGGCGGCAGTTAAACCATGCTATCAATGCAATTTCACAGTCTTTGATGATGCAAAGTGTCATTTAGTGGAGTAGTAAAGTAAACTTTCATTACGGTCTCTGATGATGTAAAGTGTCGTTTAATCTTGCATCACACGTGCAGCAGGTATCACTTTTTGACTGATCATAGGAAGGACAAAATGATAACTTTAGGTGTAAATCAATGCCCGAAACGATACAACCCATAAAATGAGGATGTCCTAGCTTAACATAGACAGAATACTTACATGATACTAAAATAAACAAGATATGATCACGCGCAGGTTTCGCTGACGTCACTGTGAGCCCAAACCTCAAAATTCATAGGTTACCTAGGTAACTGGGTTACCATGATACTAAAAAAAACTAGATAAACTCGCGCCATAATACAATAACTCTCGTACATCTCCCTCAGTTGTCATCACGTGACCTACCTCAAACCTATACAATCAATGTCACGTGGGGACGTCATGCGTGAGTCAGCTCAAATTTCAATCAGCAAATGGTTACTAGGTTACGGTATTGATGTTTTACATCTAACCTCACTTTGGGCTCGCAATGACGACATGCGCGGCTTGGTTCTAATTTCGTCCTGCAATCGATCATATCTTGTTTCTTTTAGTATCATGGAATACTTAAACAAGCACAATCTGACAGCCAAGAGAGTCTATAAATACCTACTCTACAAAAATAACATCAAAATAATTGAAGAGCACAAAATCATGAATAATAAGTGTTTTTATAAACATAAGGAATTCGATAGATAGCCAGGTATGATATTTTCTAAAGGGGCTACGTTTAAGCTAACGGTATAATAACATACGGAGTGGTGGCATTTAAACAAATCTAAAGACGTTGGAACAAATAATATTGTCAACACTCTTTTCTGTGTTTTTCATAACAACCTTGTACCATAACCTCAAAATATTTTCCACCGTTCATTGTCGTTTTCAAGTCGAAAAATGCAAGCAACATAACCTCAAAATGTTTTCAAGCATTGATTATACACTGCAATCAACTTACCTTGCCAAAAACAGTAAACATCACGCTAATTCAACTAATTTCTTTATGTTACTTAGGATGTCTATTGTCCCCATTCTTAAACTTGTAGAACTCAACCCACCCCCACCTCACCTCAACGTTTACAGGTGACGAAATCGACCGACAAAACCGCCTAACCAAGCGCCATCTGGACAACATCAAAATCAGCTACAACCTCAAAGACCCCCACGAAAACGCCGTATTCGCCTGGATGGAGGACGAAGTCCAACGCGGCGACAAATCCTGCATTTTATTCCACAAACTGCAAGGCGAAACGGCTGCCGGACTGGCGTCAGACGACTGTATATTTGTTGTAATGAACTACACCCAGGCGGCGCTGCTGACCAAGTTTTCCATGGACATGGTGTGCTTGGACGCGTTTAGTTCGCACGGTTGTTTCCACTTGGTGGCGCTGACGGTACTGGACGACATCAGACAAGCCATTCCTTGTGCTTTTCTGATCAGTAATAGATTGGACCACGTCACGTTGGAGTTGTACTTTAGGAAAATCAGAGATAGAGTTGGGGATTTGAGGTGTGACTACTTCATGTCCCATATGGACCAGGATATATATAGGGCGTATACGAGCGTGATGCCCAAGCCCAAAAAGCGGATTTATAGTACGTGGCACGTGGATAGAGACTGGCGTGATAACTTGCGGTTGATCACTTCAAAGGAGAAGCAGTGCGAGATGTACAAGCTTCTCAGAATGATGATGCAAGAACCTTGTTCTGCCAACTTCTCCAAGTTGTTTGGCGGTATGAAGGAGTTCGTCATGGACAAGGACACCGAGCAGTTTACCTGTTACTTTCTAAGAAACTACGGCAAAGTGGAAACGTGGACCTACTGTCATAGACAATGCGACGTTGTCACTGACATGAGCCTAGAGCGCATGCACAAAATCATCAACGAGGCCTTCAGCCAAGGGGAAATGTTGGACAAGATGTTGTACATCTTGCAAAGGTGCTTCAGGGATCAACTATACATCGGAGGAAGAATCCAAGCTAGATCTTACATGCTACGTCAACGACATGACGATAGTTTTCTATTGGACGCGGGGGCGATCGTACAACAAGAAAACGGCTGGGTGTGTCCTAGCTCCAATTCGCACGTGTTCTACTATATCGAGCAAAGCGACTGTCAATGTGACGTGGCATGTGAGCATTGTGACGGGTGCATACATTCGTTCAAGTGCACATGTCCGGATAACACGGTTAAGTGGAACATGTGCAAACACATTCATCTTTTGCGCAGGAAAAGTGAGGATAAGGTCGTTAATGGCGTTCAGAACAACGGTTTGGGTTTGGCACAAAGAAAGCAGATTCTGTTGAATAGTTTCAAGAAATTGTTGTTGAATGCCTCTATGAAAGATGTGGAGAGATATGAAAAGGAAGTTATGAATATGAGTTTGGTTACGGAGTAGATTTCTTGAGCGTTAATGTGTAATTATAATAGGCTACAGCTATTTTTAATAAAATGCGTTTTCTCTAAGACAACAAAACTATTGAGGAATACGTCAGAATCATCTTGTAGAAGTGACAGTGAAAAAGCTTGAACACATCACCAAATTCATTATTAATAGTAGTTATTATTCGACTAGCGGGTAATGATGGCTATCACTCAACGCTAAAGTTTGCATAACAGTGCACAATTAGCGACAAAGTGAGGTTAGTTTGGGTAATGGCGGCGACGAGGATGAAGTTTGTAATAATTAATCGATAATTGTGACAGTTGGAAGACAAAGAGTGGTTAGGTTAGCCCAGGACTGACAGTCGACTGTTTCAAAATTATCGATTTGAAGGTCGTATGTTGCCAAATTTTCTGAATGGCTTTTCAACAGTGGAGGATAAGGTTTTTTCATTCGAATGGAAAAAAACTCAATGTACAAGTAATCGCTCACCAATAGAAAGTATACAGGGTAGCCCATAGAAAACGAAACGGCATTTATTTGGGGCACTCAATACTTAATATTCTTTCTTTTATATAAAAATGATAATATGTATGTTTATCTTCTTATAACTGGAGAACCGCAGAAAAAAGTTGAATGAAAATTTGCAAAGTAATCAGTTAAATCAGGGAATAGTACAAGGGCAGGGTTTTATTCATAAAATCAAAAATTATATTCAAATTGTTGATCAAAAATGACATTTGTCGGCATTCGCCATTTTCTTTCATTTATAACACAATGACATTTGACGTTGATGTTGAGGCATGTTCTATTGGTACGTACAAAACCTAAAGCCGCGTTCACATAATCAAATAAATTTTTGCGTTGTGTGTTGAATGTAAATAATGAGAAACGGTAAGTAGAATAGTAATATTGTGTTGGGTAAATGTTTGAGAACATATTATTTGTAATATAAACTTTTTGTTTTATCAAAATGTTTGAATCGGAAGTTTGTTATTTGGATAAATGAATGGGTTCAACGGTGAAAAGCTAGGCTTTGGTTCATTTGGTTGTGGTTATCACGGGTTGTACCAGAATTATGGTTCTGGGACCTGCTGGTTCTTATTTATGCACCAGCTTTGGTTGATGTTATATTTAGCCGTACCATAACAGGGCTACCCAGTTTTCTTATTGAACATAGAGTCATCTACGCCCACAACCACCCAATTTTCTTAAAATTTTGACTGACGAACATGGTGTTTTTTATATCGGTAGTGTAGCGCAGTGGTTAGTGCATCGACTTCTCACGCATCTGATCCTAGGAGCAGCCAACGCCGACATTGAAATTTGGTTTTAAGAGGTGCACCGTCTTTTGGAAGAGCCGTTAAACATTTGGTCCCGTGTCATGGATGTTGGCACGATAAAGAACCCTACCCTCTGCAGAGAGGGATTCGGCAAAATTACCAGATGGGTTAAGACAAATTTCCTGGCGTCGGTGATTAAAACCCTGATGGTCACAGAAAAAGGCCGACGAAGATTGAACTGGACAAAGAAAAAGAGCTTTTTTTTATGATACCACACTCACCACTACCAGCTTTGGTTAATGAGTTAACCATTGCTTCAAAAATCTCCTCTAATTTCTTTAACGATTTCACACACATTCTACATATTTTTTTTAAACATGATGGTGTGTTTTATAGGAATTTTTCTGCTCTTTCTCATGGTAAAACTCTCATTTTCCAAAGTGGTTTGCTTGAGGAGATATTTGGTCGTACCATAATCACTGCACCAAAGATCCCTTGTATAATTTGTTGAGCTATATGCTCATTTTTTGAATTAATGGAAATATTGGAAATGGAATTGAATATGCAAAAGTGAAGCCTTTGTATAACTTGATTTTGTCATTTTATCTATTTTTTGTTTAAATCATGTTCTACTATAATTGAACATTGAACCCCATTTAATAATACTAAACTAACAAGACATCACCACCCGTGATCAAAGTGGAACGATTGTAAGAGCACGTAGAATAAACAAATACATGTGACCTGGACCCCTATCCTCGATTCAGTGGAGTGAATATGATGTGCATGATCTATGGACCAAGCGTAGCTTTCACTGTTTCGAAAATACAGAACTTGTCAATTTTCGCGTGATTTGAACGTTCAACAGTTTAATCGTTCCGCTTTGTTTGGTCGCGTGTGGTTTGATTACTTCTAATGACTTAGATTTGACCGTTTTATAGTTTTGTCAATCAATGTTGAAATAAGTAACACACCATAGCCTACTAGACACACATAATATATTACTAATAACTTATAAAATCTGATACTTCACCATAACCTAACCTACAATAATATACCCATCCTACCACAACCCTGAAGAATACCCACCAGGTGGCACCCGTTGCCCTGGGCCTGGCGACCCCTTAACCTTTTTCTGCTCAACTATCTCCTCCTGATTCAAAATATCCCCAATAGAAGACCCCTTCTTACAACCGGAGCTATGCTCCACAGACCCCTCTGTTTTCGAATCACTGGACACCACCCGGGTGTTTCCTGCATCATCCGTTTCTGTGACTTCACTCTTTGAAGATCGTTCTTCAACAGTGATTTGCTCAAATTGGCTTGTAACCTCGGTTACCACTTCAGGTTCTTTGTTGATAGTCTCGGTTTGAATGACATCTTGAATGGAGCTGCTTCTATTGTATTCTTTTTTGGGGGAGAGTTGTGGAGTGAAGTCTGGTATGTAGGCGGTGCCGAAAATGTCGGAGGTGCCTCCGCCTGGAGGTTTAAGGACGCGACTGCTGTTGCGATGATCGTGGAAGCCAACGTAGACGTTTGCCATGGTTCTGAAAATTGAATTCTCTATGTAAAAATTAAAATCTGTATGTTTGTTTTTTTATAACTAAAGAACAGCAGAAAGAAGTTGAATAAAAAATTTCACAGTTATCAGTTTAATCAGGGCATGGTTTTAATAATCAACGCTTAGCTGATTAAAATTTTAGGAAATTAATATTTTTAGAATTTTGCACAATTTTTCTTTTCGATGATTCTATGGGAATGTCAAGTTTCCTCCCCAGACATAACTCAAATCAATCTCCCTTATGTAGTCCTTTTCAAAATCATATGTGCCACAGGGTGAAGAAGTGAAAAGCGCAAAATATTCAAGAGTACGTACAGGGCAAGGTGTACAACTAAGAGAGGTCGCCGGCCATATGTCCGTAAGTATTCATCCGACTTTTTTAGAAAAAATTATGATAAAAGTTGCTAAGGTCATACAAACTTGGGTCTAAAGAAAAATAGAATAAAATAAAATAAAAATAAGTGTGTTTCTATACCATAATATCCTGTGGCAAAATTCAGTTCAATATCTCAAATCGTCTTTGGAAAATGTATTAAAAACTGAAAATAAAATAGATCTTTAACACACCGTATATCTTGACCTCTTCGACTTAAAATTTATCCAGGAACTCCCTCCTTGAAATTCCTTAGGTAACACCCTGTATAGTGTGTGCAAAGTTGTGCAAAATTCAGAGAAGAGATCTACATTAAAAAGAATGATTTTGGTTATGATGTCAGTATAGGGAAACTTATACGGAAAAAGTTGTGTAAAATTCAAAAATATGTACAAATACGTGCATAATCCCTGTATACTTAAAACCCGCATTCCACGTTATCGGAGGGGAAACTTGACAAAGCCAAATTCCACAGATTGAGAAAGTGTGCAAAGGACCCCGGTCATAAATTGTTAATGACCCACATTCGAGTTTGGATGTCGTCTGGGGCCTGGTGAGAATGCATTCACTTCCTTCATAACGACGATGGAAGATAAATGGACATTCTTGTTTTAATGACGGATAAAATTCTTTTCAACCAAATTCAAACATAAAAAGTTCAATGGCATGTAAATTTTATACTTGAATTCTAATCGACGAGGCATAAGCGCATTTTACCGTTAATTATTGCTAATCTCCGACACACCTAACTAGACACCAAAGATTTGCATATTATTTTTTTCAGCTCATCACACTTATGAGCAATTAGTGGATGTTAATTGGCATGCGACAAGTTCCTGATTGTTTTATGTATTTACAAATTGGCTTTATGGTGTTTATACTAACACTAATTTAGTGTTAAAAGTTAATTGCTATTCTGATTAAGGTCAATGACTTTTCTGGTTAGGAGAGTTCAAATCAGAGGATTTAGGAATCTTCTTCAAGGCTCGAAAGCATAGCACTGAAAACCTACTATGTTTCCGTCTCGCCCTGAACAGCTAAACAGTTTTTCATGGAAAACTATATGACTGATGCATTCAACCTAATATATAGCATTTCTATTGCATCTATATGGCAATATAAATCGTTCAAAGACTTTTTTCTACGACTGTACGGTAATATCACCATTGTGCAATCGATATCGGTTAGGAAACGTAGCAAATTGTACAACTGTACGGAAATGAAACCATTTCCTAACTGTTGCCATGGAAACGAGTGCAAACTGAATGGAAATGAAATGATCTGACACCTCCGCCAAAAAAAAAAGTAAAAATCGATATTAATTACACAATAGTGATAATAATTAAGATTCGTAGAAAAAGTATAGTGTACAACTCGCATGGAATGATACCCATTTGGTCATTCCATCCAAGTTCGTTAAAAATTGAAGCCCCAAAGTTGATGAAAGTGGAATGACAATAAAGATAAAAAAATAGGTCATTCACAGTGTTAGATCGAATTTTTAAATACGGTATCGAGGTTACCGTTTTCATGTGAAAAACTCATATTTTTGGGTCAGATTTCAAAAAAGTTAACAAACAAAAATTAACTTTCATAATATTATGACAACATGTCATGTACGTTTTATAGCAACTAAGTTTAAGCATTTTGCATTTGCTGTTTTTTAATATCCCTCGTATTTTGTTCGTTTTCTAAGTCATCATGCAAGAGGTATAGTATTATTATTAAGGTCATTTTGTTGAATTCAGTGGCGTGGAAAAAAACCCTTTTTGCTTGCTCGTAGAATCTAACCATATGAACGTCAATTCAGGACACTCTGTAGAGACGTTTTTCTATTTATAGTTTTTGTTTTTACATTTCAAGGACTTCTTAGATTTTTTTCACATTTTGAACGGACATTTAGGGGATTTTTGAGTTTATAGTTCTCGACAAGAAAAAGATAAACTAATAACTGAAACTAATCCAACGTCAAAAAACGATATTTTTTTTCATTTTTCTCAAATATCTCATGAACGGTCGTCGATCGTAGCGTAGGACAAAATAGAAGATGACAAAATTTATAGATTTTTAAATACTCCACAAAAATCACCCTGTATATCAATTAACTATCGGTCTTACCTCTCGTTTCCATTAAAAGTTCTTGTGTATTGTTTACCCAGATAATATTTTATTGTTAACATTTACATGATTTATGTATGCATGGATATTCATTTCCATAAATTAGCGGTCCATTATCAAGTCAAAAAAACAAAACAAAAATGTAAAAGTTTATGGAGGTGTGGTACAAAAATATTTGATGGATGTTTCTACAGGTCGTCTCAAAATTAACTTATTTTAACTACGCCCAAAAATGGGGGGCAAACTAAATTTGTATGTAGGTATAAAGACCGTACGAAACGGTGAAAAATACAAAATGAAATTATTATGCCCGATGATATATCGTTAAAAATAATGGCGGAGGCTGAATAAAGATGTACCTATACCATTTTTGGAAAAAATCGATTCAAATCCTTACATGGCTTTAGATAAACATTTACGCAAAGAAGGTACATATATAATCTTAAAATTTAAATATTTTATAATTTACAGTCAACAAAATACTCACTTCTCTATATAATCTTCCTAAACTTAAATCACTGCTAAGTCAACTCGGCCACGCGTACCATTAAACTGAATGTGAACTGAGAAGAGAACCAAAGCCGGTACCACCAGTGCACCACTCTGTTCAAGATTAGCGTAACAATACCATTGAAAGTAATCCTACTCTTAAACTTACAAGAATGAAATACGAAACCTACGTTGCAACGTACTTATTAGGAATGGGGATTTGTTTATGGGTGATTGATGGAGATAATGTTCAATGTCATTGGGTTGTTTGTTTTACTTTGATTTTTTTTTTCTATGGCTCGCCATATCTCCCTTGTTTGTCGACGGATTTTGATTATTTTTGATTCAACGTAATGAAAAATGAATAGTCTAGAATAGCTCTGAAGCAACAAGAATGGATTTTTCGAGGTTTTTGGTTATATGGATTCCGAATTTCGTGTTATTTTTCTTACAGCACTTTTATTTTCAAAGATACGAGTCGCATTACTCTTATTGTGGATGTTACAAGAAAAATAACGACAAATTCGAATTCCTTGACCCGAAAAACCTCGAAAATGATATGTCACTCGACATGTGCCACAGCAACCTCATTTCCTTCTCCTCTTTCCTCTTTTGAGAGTGGAAGGTCGTAGCTCCAAAGCAACAAGTATTAATAACATCCCATTTTCGAGGATTTCAGGGATGAGGAATCAGAAACGGCAAAGTTTGGCGCCTTCATGATTCTCGCGTCAACGTTAAGAGAAATGCAAACAATTTCATCAACAAACAAGAAATATTTTTTTAATATTACAAATAGCAAAGTTTGGCGCCCGAGGAAAACTTGAACCGCTCAGTTCCTTTGTTGTTTGATGAATTGCGTCAACATAAACAGAACTTGACACAATTTCATTAAAAAATACCTAGGTATTTAAATTACAAATCACAGAGTTTGCCGCCCGAGGAAAACTTCAACCGCCCATAGTTCCTTAGTTTTTTGATGATTTTTGCGTCAACGTCAAGAGAAATCCACATAATTTCATCAAAATACAAGTAATACTTATTTATATTACAAATGGCTGAGTTTGGCGCCCGAGGAAAACTTCAACTGGTCATAGTTCCTTATATAGTTTTTCTATGAATTCTGATGATTTTTGCGTTGACGTCAAGAGAAATTCACTTAATTTCATCAACAAACAAGAAATACCTTTTTATATTACAAATGGCTAGGTTTGGCGCCCGAGGAAAACTTCAACCGCCAATGGTTATTTAGTATTTCGATGAATTTTCATGATTTTTGCATTAACGGCAAGAGAAATTCACATAATTTCATGAAGAAACTATACACTACTTATTTATATTGAATGGCAAGCGCCGGAAGAAAACTCATTTTTTCTTGGTTTTTTGATGAATTTTGATTATTTTTCCACCAACATAAACAGAAATTGACACAATCTGATTAACAATCAAGGATTTCTTATTTATATCACAAATAACAGAAATAAGCGCCCGAGGAAAACTTTAACTGCCCATAGTTCCCTAGTTTTTAGATGAATTTTGTTAATTTTTGCGACAGTGTCAAGAGACATTCGAACAAATTCATCCATAATCGAGAAATACCTTATTTTATATTACAATAAATGGCAAAGTTTGGCGCCCGAGGAGAACTTCAACAGCTCATAGTTCCTTAGTTTCACGATGAATTTTGATAATTTTTGCGACAACGTCAAGAGACATATTATTCGAACAATTATTTCATCAACAATCAAGAAATACCGATTTATATTACAAATGGCAAAGTTTGGTGCCCGAGGAAAACTTCAGCTGCTCATAATTCCTTTGTTTTTTCAATTTTGGCGATTTTTGCGTCAACATAAACCGAAATTAACACTATTTCATCAACAATTAAACAACATTTATTGATATTAGAAATGACAGGGTTTGACGCCCGAGGAAAACTTCAACCGCCCATAGTTCTTTGGTATTTCGATGAATTTTCATGATTTTTGCGTTAACGGCAAGAGAAATCCTCATAATTTCATGAACAAACTATACACTACTTATTTTATATTGAATGGCAAGCGCCGGAAAAAAAACTCGTTTTTCCTTGGTTTTTCGATGAATTTTGATTATTTTTCCGCCAACATAAACAGAAATTGACACAATCTGATTAACAATCAAGAAATTCTTATTTATAATATTACAAATGACAGAGTTTAGCGCCCGAGGAAAACTTTAACTGCTCATAGTTCCCTAGTTTTTAGATGAATTTTGATAATTTTTAAGATATTGTCAAGAGACATTCGAACAAATTCATCCATAATCGAGAAATACCTATTTTTATCACAAATGGCAAAGTTTGGCGCCCGAGGAAAACTGCAACCGCTCATAGTTCCTTAGTTTTTCGATGATTTTTGCGTAAAAGTAAAAAAAAAAACACACAATTTCGTCAACAAACAAGAAATACCTATATTTTATATTACAAATGGCAAAGTTTGACGCCCGAGGAAAACTTCAACCGAACATAGTTCTTTGGTATTTCGATGAATTTTCATGATTTTTGCGTTAACGGCAAGAGAAATTCACATAATTTCATGAACAAACTATACACTACTTATTTTATATTGAATGGCAAGCGCCGGAAGGAAACTCATTTTTCCTTGGTTTTTCGATGAATTTTGATTATTTTTCCGCCAACATCAACAGAAATTGACACAATCTGATTAACAATCAAGAAATTCTTTTTTATATCACAAATGACAGAGTTTAGCGCCCGAGGAAAACTTTTACTGCTCATAGTTCCCTAGTTTTTAGATGAATTTTGATAATTTTTAAGATATTGTCAAGAGACATTCGAACAAATTCATCCATAATCGAGAAATACCTATTTTTATCACAAATGGCAAAGTTTGGCGCCCGAGGAAAACTGCAACCGCTCATAGTTCCTTAGTTTTTCGATGATTTTTGCGTAAAAGTAAAAAAAAAAACACACAATTTCGTCAACAAACAAGAAATACCTATATTTTATATTACAAATGGCAAAGTTTGACGCCCGAGGAAAACTTCAACCGAACATAGTTCTTTGGTATTTCGATGAATTTTCATGATTTTTGCGTTAACGGCAAGAGAAATTCACATAATTTCATGAACAAACTATACACTACTTATTTTATATTGAATGGCAAGCGCCGGAAAAAAACTCGTTTTTCCTTGGTTTTTCGATGAATTTTGATTATTTTTCCGCCAACATAAACAGAAATTGACACAATCTGATTAACAATCAAGAAATTCTTATTTATATCACAAATGACAGAGTTTAGCGCCCGAGGAAAATTTTTACTGCTCATAGTTCCCTAGTTTTTAGATGAATTTTGATAATTTTTAAGACATTGTCAAGAGACTTTCGAACAAATTCATCCATAATCGAGAAATACCTATTTATATCACAAATGGCAAAGTTTGGCGCCCGAGGAAAACTGCAACCGCTCATAGTTCTCTAGTTTTTCGATGATTTTGGGTCAAAGTCAAAAAAAAATCACACAATTTTGGCAACAAACAAGAAATATCTATTTTATATTACAAATGGCAAAGTTTGGCGCACGAGGAAAACTTTAACCGCTTATAGTTCCTATGAAGTTGAACTTTTTGAAGATGAACTTTAACCGCCGGCCATACTTTCTTAGTTTTTTTTTTATTCTTTAAATAATTAAACCTTTTTTTCATACCTACAGGAAAAGTCTTAGAACGGGCTAATATCTCCGAAGTTAAAATATTACAGCGTCATACCAATATATTTTATCTCGGTTTTACAAAACTTGGATTTGCTTTGAAGGTATTCACCATCGAATTTTCCATAAAATTTGCCAATATCACCATGAAAAATTTCATCATGTCCATTTGGGAAATTCTCTAGAATAACTTGAGAAAAGTGGAGCAAGTATATAATTTGATCATTGATCCCGGTTCACAAAACTTGGATTTCCTATAGGATCAGGATTTTTTTTTTCAAAGTACTTGCGGACCAAATTACCATACCTGCAAAGATAATTAGCAGGTAATACGAGACTCGTTCCCATTCAACAAATTTCAACAAAGCGCACCTACTCGATATTATAATGTCTTTGTTCTGAAACGTGCGCATAGGCGGATTAGTTATTTTTGCAGACTACTAAGAATGGGCACTAAAATCCGCCCAGGCAATGCATCTTGGAGCACAAAAAGTCGAATGACTCAGAAAATAGATAAATCCAACTCAAGCACCTCGGCACTTCATGCGCCGAGTAGCATGACGAATACGAGAATTAAATCCTTGTAATCAATATAATGCAAATCCGTCCTACGGACGAAAAATTCCTTATTTGGCTGAGCAGAACGGGCGCGACCTTGCTGTAAAAAATGATACATTTTTCCTGCCAACAGTGTGGGTAGAAAGTTGGCGCTTCGACTTATTTGGAAAGTAATCTTGATTTAATATCGTTCAATTTTTAGTATTGAAGGTGGTCTTCGATAAACCAAAACGTCGGCAACTGCATGGGTTTTTGCAGCTGGCTTGTGGCGGATAGAGATCACTTACAAAATCAAAACAGACTAAGAATTGGACAATATATAGGCTCGTTCAGCACATATTTAGATAAAGCGTAATGTATTGTGTATTTGTGCAAAATTTCATAATTTTCTGAGCCCGTTTTCATAATCAAAACCTTGCAAATTTGAAAGGACCGATGACGTCACTGCACTTGTCGCGTCCAACCGGTGTTGAGTGAACACTGAACAGTGTCACCGGCCGGTACAAGCGTTGTTTTCAACTGTCGGTTAGGAATATTTTTCGGTCCGCATCACACAAGTTTTATCACAAATCAATAGCAGAACCTCCGAACTATAGAATTTGTTTTTTTTTTGGAAAATCTTATGCCTGGTTTACATTCAATTCCATTTCGAAGTTGAACTGTCAAATTTCCGCTTGGCAAACGGGAATCATATGGTTCCACCATATTGAATTTGGCGTAAGCGTCACTTTGAACACAGATTCATTGTAGATGGTGTCCCATTTTGGGTACTTTTGCGGGGTATCTCCGTTAGGTATTCTTATAGATAGAAAGTTGCGGTTTTCGCGACAGTGTGCTACTTTTTCGTAAAACTAAAGATGCCGTTAACAAAATTTTCGTAGCCCTTTTAGTTTTTAAGATACCAGGGCTAAACTGAAAATGTTGCATTTTAAGGTACCCCTCGTATCTAAACTATCAGATAAGTTATGGAAAATGTGAAAACTGCTTCTTATATAACTTTTCCCGTAGAACTCAATTCTGCCGGAATAAGTATACAACTTTATTTTTTTAAATGGAACACTCTGTATTTTTTACCTTTTCAGAAATATATAACAGTATGCACTTTTTCTCATGAACACCCAAATAATTGACAATTTTCTGAAATTACATCTTGTGTAAAATAGTTATAGGGGAGTCAATTTTGTATTTTTCACAAAATTTAACAGCCTTTATCTCGAAAACGACAATATAGATCTACCTATTACAGATTTGACTTAGAATTCAATGTAGAATTCAAAAATGAAATGAAATACAGGGCGTCCCATTTAAAATTTCAAAGTTGGGTGCTGTGGACAGCTTCTGAGACATCATGTAGAAATAATATTGCTCAATTTAAAAAATTTAGTACAAACCAAACCACTTTTGTAACAAACTTTTTTTGTACACCTTGTTAAAAATGTTTTAGAGGGGGGGTCAATATATAGTGAATCAGCCTGTACGTACAGGGTGCGATTGTTTATATTTTAGTCATTAGATTAAGTTTATTTAACGCTTAAGAAAAAATTGAAATAAGCAAATTTGAAGTATTTTTCATGGACGTTGAAAATCTGATACTAAAAAATGCAAAAATGCATCGAAAACCTGAACATTTTACACAACATGGTATTTTTTAAATTGGAGACCCCGTATATTTTTCGCTAAAATGATAGAACTTTTGTTCTAACTGGGATTACCCGAGAAAAAAATGATTTTTTTAGTCGTAAAAGAGAAAAACCTTTCCGAAAAACAATGATGCAAACATAAAAACAATAAAAATGTAAAAGTCAGTGTGCACAAAATTAAATGCAGTATTACTGCGGGACTGTAAAGAATCGTAAAATGCTGGACCAGTTTGTGTTCGTCTACGATGGTTTGCAGTTTGTTGGTGAAACAAAGTTTCATGGGAAATTGGTTTCACACGTCCCTATGAGTAAGCCAAGAAAAGTTTCTCCGTTTTTTCCATGTTTTCCTTTGTTTGCGTGTTTTTTTATATAGGGTGTCAAGATAAGATTGAGGATCTTGGTTTGAAACCATAAAAGATCTACGAAGATTGTTATTTAAGAAAAAAGTTGCTCATTTTCAAGCCCAACAATATGCCGTTTAGAAAGTTTCAAAATTTCGGAAAATCCCGGAGATATGCCTAAAAAAACGATTGTTCCTGCAGTTGTTAAAAGAAATATGGAAAAACAAAAGACACTTTCGCATAGCCACTTTTTAAGCTCTTCAAATCAGTGTTGAGAGATTTTTCGTACGACGTTTCGTTTCGGAGAAACCATATCTCATCAACTTTATTTTTTTATGTGGCACGTAAAAAAAGTATACCCTGTATTAAATAGCATATTTAACACGAATACAACGATCTATTACACAATATGATTATGCAATGTTTAAATTGGAAAAAATGAGTTTTTATTAAATTGCGAATGTTTTGGTGTAGTAGGCAGGCAGTGAAATGATGGCACTGAGAAGATGTCAAAATAATTTTATTTTCATATTATTTACACATAGCGTTTTTGAACTTCGTTCTTGCGTCTTGTTGCAATAGTTATTTTTTGTTACAAAATGGAACGTTCTTTTTCAATTTGTTTGAACATTCGCTATAATGTAGTTAGTAATTTACGTTACTAAGGCGGTAAACGACTTTTTAAATTACGAGTCGAGATTTTTTTTGTTTTGTTTCATACTGTGACATTTTTTTTAATCTGTTTAGAGAGCATTCTTGTCTAACCATACACTTAGAGTGGCAGTCCGCCTCATATTCTTACCATGAGATGGCGCGAGCCAAACCATGCTACCAATGAAATTTCACAGTTTTTGATGATGCAAAATGTCATTTTTGGAGTAGTCAAGTAATTTTTTTTTACAGTCTCTGATGATGTAAAGTGTCATTTACCTGATTGGTTTTGGGTCCGGTAAATGATACTTTACGGTACAGTATGAAATAAATTAGTTTTTTTTGGGTTTCTGGTAAGTGATTCTCATCTGATTTGTTTAATTAATAAACATCTGACGTGACCTACCTACGTATATGAATAATGTTTTTAAATCGTCAATAACGTGATTTAAATCAATTATTTCGAAACATGAGTAATAATAGCCTACTACACCATACTCAGCGCAATCATTTCACCACCTACTACACCAAAACATTCGGAATTTAATAAAAACTCATTTTACAACTTCTGTGTCATACATCGTTGTATTCTTAATAAAATATGCTATTTAATACAGGGTATACTTTTCTACACGCCATTTATAAAAAAATTGATGATGGTTTCTACAAAACGAAACGTCGTACGAAAAATCTCTCAAGTCGGTTTTGTAGAGCTTAAAAAGTGGCAATGAAGTGTCTTTTGTTTTTCAGTTTCTCTTCAAATAACGTCACAAAAAAAAA
Source organism: Orchestes rusci (assembly GCA_958502075.1). NCBI lineage: Eukaryota > Metazoa > Arthropoda > Insecta > Coleoptera > Curculionidae > Orchestes > Orchestes rusci. The sequence continues at coordinate 20,124,679 of OY293313.1, read as the reverse complement.
TAAAACAAAATCGGCAAATTTCGGTTTTTTAGGCATATCTCCGGAACTACTCAGAATTTCAAAACTTTCTAAACGGCATATTATTGGGTTTGAAAATGCGCAACTTTACTATAATTTAATCATCTTCGTATATCTTATGGTTTCCAAGATAGACATTCTTATCTTGGACACACTGTATCCTAGAGGAAAAATAAAAACACCACAAATCTCCTACAAACGAACTGTTTACTGTATCAAGCATAAAAAATCAATCTCTCTTAAGCCTATAAAAAGCCTATAAAAACAAAAATAAATGACTTAAAGTCAACACAACATTGCCTCAAAAATTGCGAATAAAAACAATAAATTCACATTTGCAGCCTTCTCGGCAGGTTTGGAAGCCCGCTGCTGCCTGCAGTTAACTGATCCGGCAGGATTGAGCTTTGACAGGCGCCTCTATTCGACAGATCGTTCTGTAAAGTATGTTAGAATTGCATGATATGATTGGAGCATGCGTGGTTTAGTAGGGAGTAGGTTATGGTGCATGAAGACAAAGCAAGTAGAAAAAAATTACAAACCCTCAATAATAACAGGACAAAGTGAACTGCAAGCCATCGGTTTTTTCTGCAAACAAAACGGGTCAATTGAACCTAACCTACTCCACACATTCGTTCATAATCAATTATACAGGGTGTTTCAAAATTGATTACTAAGATTTTAAGGGCATATTCACCAGCCCAAAATATAAAGGAATTGTCATATAAACATATCATAGTGTCAAAAAAACGGTTTTTTATTAATTACTCAAAAATCTTTTAGCTGATTTTGACAAAATTTGGCAAGCTTATTTGTCGTCGTAAAGGTCTTTCTTTTGTGTAATTCAAATAAAATTATTCGTCCCAGTGAGTTATCCAAATGATATTTATAGATAAAAAATATGTTACGCCACTGCTTTTTTGTAGATTTTATTTTTTTTTAGATAAAGCAATCAAAAATGTTGTTTTTTTGTCTTTTTGCTTTTTTTATGTATCTAGCTTCGTTTTCAAGATAAAAATTAAAAGTATCTTGTCACGTTGCCTGTGGACCTAACTAAAGCAGGGAAACGGTTTTTAATTTTTATCTTGAAAAAGAAGCTAGATACAGAAAAAACTGAAAGACAAAAAAAGCCATATTGTTCATTGCTTGACCTAAAAAGATAGTAAATTCTTCATAAAAGCAGTGGCGTACCATAATTTTACCTATAGATATCAATCAGATAACCCTCTGGGGCGCCACTGGAATGAATGATTTTAATGTAGTCGCACAAAAAAAAAAACAAATGATCGTGCTAAATGTTGTCAAAATCACCTGTAAGGTTGTTGAGTGATTGGAAATGTTCAAGTTTTAAGTGGAGCCTGAACGAAAACCCTTATTTTGTTCAGACGAAAAGAAACAAAAGTGTCGGTGCGCGCGCAACTTGTATCAGAGGGGCCAAGATTATATGATTTCCGGTTTGGATTTCGGGGTGGGGGTTTTTGAGTTTTGAGGGTTATTTAGATTTGGATATTTGGTTCTTCATTTCTCTGGTTCTTTGGTTCTCTGGTGGTTTTGTTTTTCGGTTCTTTCAGTTACTTTCGGGTTTGGTTTCTACAGGGTTTTTCTGTTTTTTTTTTTTCGGGTTATTTGGTTCTTCTGGGTTCTTACGAGTTCTTCCGGGTTCCTTCGTGCTCTTTTGGGTTCTTTCATGATCTTTCGTGTTCTTTCGGATCCTTAGAGTTTTTTCTGTGTTCTTTCGACTACGTGAGGTTCATTCGTGCCTTTTCGAGTTCTTTTGACTTCTTTCATGTCCTTTCGTGTTTTTTTTTTCGAGCTCGTTCGGGTTCTTCGAATCCTTTGTGGTTCTTTCAAGTACTTTCGTGTTCGTTCAGGTTCTTTCGTATGCTTTCGGGTGTTTTCGGGTTCTCTAGAGTTCTTTTGGGGACCTACGGGGTTATTTGGATCTTTGGTTGTTCAGTTCTCTGGTTCTCTGGTTTCTTAGGTTTTTTGATCCTTTGGTTCTTTGGGTTACTTTCGGGTTCTTCGGAATTCGTTCGGTTTCTTTCGAGTTTGGTTTCTACAGGGTTTTTCTGGTTTTTTTTTTCGGGTTATTTGATTATTTGGTTCTTTTGGGTTCTTACGAGTTCTTCCGGGTTCCTTCGTGCTCTTTTGGGTTCTTTCATGATCTTTCGTGTTCTTTCGGATCCTTAGAGTTTTTTCTGTGTTCTTTCGACTACGTGAGGTTCATTCGTGCTTTTTCGAGTTCTTTTGACTTCTTTCATGTCTTTTCGTGTTTTTTTTTTCGAGCTCGTTCGGCTTCTTTCGAATCCTTTGTGGTTCTTTCAAGTACTTTCGTGTTCGTTCAGGTTCTTTCGTGTGCTTTCGGGTTCTCTAGGGTTCTTTTGGGGACCTACGGGGTTATTTGGATTTTTGGTTGTTCAGTTCTCTGGTTCTCTGGTTTCTTAGGTTTTTTGATCCTTTGGTTCTTTGGGTTACTTTCGGGTTCTTCGGAATTCGTTCGATTTCTTTCGGGTTTTGTTTCTACAGGGTTTTTCTGGTTTTTTTTTCGGGTTATTTGGTTGTTTTGGGTTCTTCCAATTTCATTTCGATTCTTTCCAGTTCTTTAATGTTTTTTCGGGTTCATTTCGTATTTTTTTGGGTTCTTTAGAATCCTTTAGGTTTTTTTTTGGGTTCTTTAGACTACGTGGGGTTCTTTCGTGTTTTGTCGAGTTCTTTTGACTTCTTCCATGACCTTTCGGGTGGTTTCGAGTTCGTTCGGGTTCTTTCGAATTCTTTGGGGTACTTTCGAGTTCGTTTGGGTTTTTTCGTGTGCTTTCGGGTGTTTTCGGGTTCTTTTGGGGACCTACAGGGTATTTTGGGCTATTTGGTTCTTTCGTTTTCTTCCGGGTTCCTTCGTGTTCTTTTGTGTTCTTTCATGTACTTTCGAGTTCGTTCGGGCTCTTTCGAACTCTTCCGGGTTCCCTAACGGAGATACAGAGCCCTAAAGGGGTACCCATCGATCTATTTTTTTAACTCATACTTTTGATCCGGCTTATTGTATAATTTGATGAAATTTTAGTATGTTGTGTAGGCTTTAAAGAATCTTAAAACCATAGTGAAGTCAATATTTTGAATTGTAGGGGGAACCAGGAACGGACTGGCCACCAAATTTTTCGCGCTAAATTTTTGACAAGTGTCATTTTACAGAGCTGAAAACTACTTTTACGAATACTCTGACCTTTTCTCAACAAAAAAGGTCCGATAAAACTAACCGTTTTCTAGAAAAATAGGTTTTTCTTTTACACGTTATTGCAATGGTACATTGAAATACTACGACGAGACATCAGTTTTAATGGCGTACCATATTTTTACCTAAAAATATCAATTAGAACGCCACTGGAATGAATGACTTTATTTTAATCACACAAATAACTGACAAAACGATTTTTTTCTTAAGAGAGCACCTGTTGTAGGGAAACGGTTTTTGATTTTTATCTTAAAAACGAAGCTAGATACAGAAAAAACTAAAAAGACAAAAAAGCAACATCTTCAATCACTTGATCTGAAAAAATTATAAAATTTTCAAAAAAGCAGTGACGTACCATATTTTTACCTAAAAATATCAATTAGATGACCCTCTACGCCACTGGAAGGAATGATTCTATTTAAATCCCACAAATAAATTACCCTTATGACGACCAATAATCGTGCCAAATGTTGTCAAAAGCAGCTAAAAGGTTTTTGAGTAACTAATAAAAAAACGATTTTTTTCTCAAGAGAGCACCTGTTGTAGGGAAACGGTTTTCGATTTTTATCTTAAAAACGAAGCTAGATACAGAAAAAACTAAAAAGACAAAAAAGCAACATCTTCAATCACTTGATCTGAAAAAATTATAAAATCTTCAAAAAAGCAGCGACGTACCATATTTGTACCTAAAAATATCAATTAGATGACCCTCTCGGACGCCACTGGAAGGAATGATTCTATTTAAATCCCACAAATAAATTACCCTTATGACGACCAATAATCGTGCCAAATGTTGTCAAAAGCAGCTAAAAGGTTTTTGAGTAACTAATAAAAAAACGATTTTTTTCTCAAGAGAGCACCTGTTGTAGGGAAACGGTTTTTGATTTTTATCTTAAAAACGAAGCTAGATACAGAAACAACTAAAAAGACAAAAAAGCAACATCTTCAATCACTTGATCTGAAAAAATTATAAAATCTTCAAAAAAGCAGTGACGTACCATATTTTTACCTAAAAATATCAATTAGATGATCCTCTCGGACGCCACTGGAAGGAATGATTTTATTTAAATCCCACAAATAAATTACCCTTATGACGACCAATAATCGTGTCAAATGTTGTCAAAAGCAGCTAAAAGGTTTTTGAGTAATTAATAAAAAAACGATTTTGTCTTAAGAGAGCACCGGTTGTAGGGAAACGGTTTTTGATTTTTATCTTAAAAACGAAGCTAGATACAGAAACAACTAAAAAGACAAAAAAGCAACATCTTCAATCACTTGATCTGAAAAAATTATAAAATCTTCAAAAAAGCAGTGACGTACCATATTTTTACCTAAATATATCAATTAGATGACCCTCTCGGACGCCACTGGAATGAATGATTTTATTTAAATCCCACAAATAAATTACCCTTATGACGACCAATAATCGTGTCAAATGTTGTCAAAAGCAGCTAAAAGGTTTTTGAGTAATTAATAAAAAAACGATTTTGTCTTAAGAGAGCACCGGTTGTAGGGAAACGGTTTTTGATTTATATCTTAAAAACGAAGCTAGATACAGAAAAAACTAAAAAGACAAAAAAGCAACATCTTCAATGACTTGATCTGGAAAAATTATAAAATCTTCAAAAAATCAGTGACGTACCATATTTTTACCTAAAAATATCAATTAGATGACCCTCTCGGACGCCACTGGAAGGAATGATTTTATTTAAATCCCACAAATAAATTACCCTTATGACGACCAATAATCGTGCCAAATGTTGTCAAAAGCAGCTAAAAGGTTTTTGAGTAACTAATAAAAAAACGATTTTTTTCTCAAGAGAGCACCTGTTGTAGGGAAACGGTTTTTGATTTTTATCTTAAAAACGAAGCTAGATACAGAAAAAACTAAAAATACAAAAAAGCAACATCTTCAATCACTTGATCTGGAAAAATAAGAAAATCTTGAAAAAAGCAGTGACGTACCATATTTTTACCTAAAAATATCAATTAGATGACCCTCTCGGACGCCACTGGAAGGAATGATTTTATTTAAATCCCACAAATAAATTACCCTTATGACGACCAATAATCGTGTCAAATGTTGTCAAGAGCAGCTAAAAGGTTTTTGAGTAATTAATAAAAAAACGATTTTTTCTTAAGAGAGCACCGGTTGTAGGAAAACGGTTTTTGATTTTTATCTTAAAAACGAAGCTAGATACAGAAAAAACTAAAAAGACAAAAAAGCAACATCTTCAATGACTTGATCTGGAAAAATTATAAAATCTTCAAAAAATCAGTGAGGTACCATATTTTTACCTAAAAATATCAATTAGATGACCCTTTCGGACGCCACTGGAATGAATGATTTTATTTAAATCCCACAAATAAATTACCCTCATGACGACCAATAATCGTGCCAAATGTTGTCAAAATCAGCTAAAAGGTTTTTGAGTAATTTATAAAAAACGATTTTTTCTAAAAACTTTGACTCCCTGTATCACGACAACGAAGCAAGTTAGGACATATGTTAATACAAGAAAAAAACTTTATTTTGAGCCTTAAAATCATCGTACTCAATTTTGAAACACCTTGTTACCTCAAAGTCGCAATAAGTACTGTTCTGCACCTGGATAGTTGGAATATTCTTGCTGTTTGATTTACGACGTGACTTACGTCGCTGACTTGGCAACACTCTGGTAGCCAAAACAGCTTTTTTGGGGCTGGAGCGGGATTTGGTTGATGAGCCGCTGTTCATCCTCTGACGTTTATTATCAATAGGAGTTGCCAAAATCTTCCTCTTTGCCGCTGAGGGCGGTCGCGGCGTTGTCGCTGGTGTCCGGGGAGTGGTCGTAATACTGCCTGAGGGCTTTTTGGACGGGGTTTTGATTTGTTTGACTTTCCGGGCCTGAAGGTTACTAATTACCTATAACCTGGGCAGTGAAGGACTTACATTTTCCCGCTCGGCATGGACGTGTTCAATGTACTCTTCCACAGTCCTGCCGTGAGTTCGGAACTCACTTCCTGCACTCAACCCTATAATTTCCTCCTCGATTTTTGGTATGAGTTTCGATAGTTTGTTCCTCTCGCGTTCTTCTTGCAGCAGCTTGCCTCCGCGGTTTTTGAACCGGTTCGCACCTGTGGCGTTTTCTTCAAGTTCAATCGCCTGCAACAGTCCTGCTATCAACATCTACGGACACGCACCCTTATTCTACAGCTGATGACCAAAACTAACTCAAACTGACAAACAAAACATCCAGAATTTTTTGAAATAACTAAAACTAACCAAATAAACAAAATGACAGGCCGTAATTCCATGACGCATTCCTGAAGAACAGTGACACATCTCAAAATTTCCAAATATTGAGATAATACATGTAATCAACGTCAAAACAGTCAATAATTATATTGAAATAGTGGCACATCTAAGCTTCAAATCCCGGCCACTAGGTGAAACAAGTGTCAGTATTCTTTCAAGTTGAAATTGAAGTGGTGGCTTCGAGAACATTGACATATCTTTTTGGAAATAATGTCATATTTTGAGCTGTATCGATGTAGCCGATAATTTTTAAAAAACTATCCGTGAGAATTTCGGTGAACACCATCACATTAGTTAATGTGTGTTATTATTGCTAATCTACAGGGTGTTTATTAATTGAATGCCAATACTTAGGGGTGATAATCCTTGAATGATTTAAGACGAAAAGTTCATATGGACATAGGTATAAAGCGAATAAAAATGTTTTATCCAACACGATAGCTAAAGGTGTCGTTATTGATGTCCTTTTCCACAAGTAAAGTGTCAAATAACAAACTAGTGTGTTATAATCCATAACTCACTTGTCACTATTGAGTTATGGATTATAAATCACGTTCTAACGTCCAGTCATTTTGACACTGAAATTTATATTCAATGATTATTATCTCATAAAAAAACGATTTCCTCCATTTGTTGGATAAAACATTGGATGCCACTCGTGCATTTTGTTTCCCAAGTCACTTGAGAATGTACACCACTCGCGTGACAATTTCAACATAATGTACTAGTACCATAAATAACTATTATCCAACACATGATAGTTATGACTGTCATTTAGACAAGTTAACTATCGAATAACACACTTGTCTGTTATAATCCATAACTCACGTTCCCGTGGCAACCAAATAAACAACCTACTTTGACCAACAATTTTTCGACATGCCATTAAGTGGCTTGGATTTTTTTCCTCGAAAACGAAGAAAGATACGAAAAAATAGCAAGAAACAAAAAAGTTGTATTTGTAGCTGCTCTATTTAAAAGATGATAAATGTTTCCGAAATGGTCTGGTTTTCGACATACGGGGTGTTTCAGAAATCAGATTTATTATTGATGTCTCAAAGTTTCTTTTGCGGTTTTTGTTGAATTTTCATTGTGACAAGACACTCAATTATTAGCAATAACTAGATGGTAATTATAGGTTCCAGTGGCGTCCAGTTTCATGAATCAAATTGACAAAAAAATGTGCGCCACTGCCTTTTTTTGAAAATTCCCTATATTCCAGATAGAGCAGTTGAAAATACAACTTTTCTGTCTCTTCATATTTGTTGGTATATTTCTTCGTTTTCCAGAAAAAAAAGAAAACCACTTTATTTTAATAATTTTTCAACATGCAATAAAGTGGTTTTGACTTGTTTCCTCAAAAGATACGAAAAGATATCGAGAGACAAAAAAGTTGTATTTTTAGCTACTTCATCTGAAAAAAAAAAGAACATTTTCGGAAAAACCCAGTGACACACATTTTTTGTCAATTTTATCCGTGAAACTGACGCCCTGGACGCCACTGGAACTCATGAAGTTAGAGCTAATTTAGCCTCTTGTTACAATGAAAAAATTCAACAAAATCGGCAAAAGGACCTTTAAGATATTAAAATGAATCAGATTTTTTTACCTAAACCTTTGACATGTATTTAGGACACCTGTCTAAAAAACCTTTTCTACATGAATTTGGTTCAGGAATGCGTATTTGGATTTCCGGCTTAATATTTAATAATATATAACACCCTGTATACTCTTAACTGACCAAAACTAACCAAATATGATTAAAACAAACCCAATATTACCAAACAAAACTTCAACTAACCAAAACAGCACAAATTGACTAAACCCAAACAGACTATTCTAAAATGACCAAAACTAACCCAAAAACTAACCAAACAGTACCTAAACTGACCAAAACTAAACCAAATTGACAATACTTTTCAAAATGACCAAAACCAACCAAATATAACCTGAACTGACCAAAACTAACCCAATCTGACCAAACATAATTTCAAATGACCAAAACTAACCCAAATTGACCTAAAAACTAACCAAAACTCAAACTAAAAAAACTAACCAAACATAACCTTAACTGACCAAAACTAATCCAAAATGACCAAAACTAATCCAAAATGACCAAAACTATTTCAAAATGACCAAAACTAACCAAACGTGACCTGAAAACTGATTATAACAAAACTAAACTCACTAAATCCAACCCAAACTATTCCAAAATGACCAAAACTGACCTAACATAACCTTAACTGACCAAAACTAACTTGACATAATCTAAACTGACCAAAACCAAGCCAAACATAACCTAAACTGACCAAAACTTGGCCAAATTGACAATACTTTTCAAAATGACCAAAACCAACCAAATGTAACCTGAACTGACCAAAACTAACCCAATCTGACCAAACATAATTTCAAATGACCAAAACTAACCCAAATTGACCTAAGAACTAACCAAAACTCAAACTAAAAAAAACTAACCAAACATAACCTAAACTGACCAAAACTAATCCAAAATGACCAAAACTAACCCAAACGATTTCAAAATGACCAAAACTCACCAAACGTGACCTAAAAACTGACCATAACAAAACTAAACTGACCAAATCCAACCCAAACTATTCCAAAATGACCAAAACTGACCTAACATAACCTAAACTGACCAAAACTTACCCAAATTGACCAAACCTAACCCAGAATGACCAAAACTAACCTGAAAACACACGTCTGGACACCTACCTTATTCCACAGCTGATCGTGTTTATCCAAAAGCCCAATCAACTTGGCGTTCCTCTCAAAGTACTCGCGCCATTTTCTTATTTCCAGATCGTGAAGATCGAGAAGATCTTCCGTGTAACAGTCGTTGTCAAAATGTTTAAAGCTTCTCCTGTCCATGACAGAACTGTGGCATTTTTCCCATAATTCCTCCAATTGTTTGCGCAATTTTTCCACGATGTCTTTAATGTTGCTCTTACGGAGTTCCTCGTACTTTTTAACCTCGTTTCTTAAAACTCCCAGACAGTCCAACGAGAAATCAGTGTGTTTGGAGTTGAAGTCGTCTCTGTCACACTCAGGGGTGTCCAGCATCTTCCATAAGTCTTCCAGGCGGCTGCGCAATTGGACGATGTCCTCTTCCGTTGTTTTTTTCAGGGTTTTCAGTTGGTGGTTGAGGTTTTCCAGTTTTTCCATGTTGTCCCGGGTAATGGAGAATTCATGGACATCCGTTGATAGGACCTGTTTGAGTTGAGAAAAAGTTGCAGAATGAACCACTTTTTTGAAGAAAAAAAACATATTCCACCAGAATTCAGTGCAATGTTGATTAGAGAAAAATATGTTTTTTTTTCAATTCACTGATTTGTCGTTATTTATTTGAAACATCAATTTTTGGTTTATATGTTTTTTTTTGCGTTTTAAAAATAATTTTCACTTTGGTATGTTTTTTTCATTTTGAAAATCAATTTCTTGTTATTATTTTTTTCAAACGGTTTGTGTCGACTATTGTTTTTGTTTTTATTACTAGTATTTCAAAACAAAATTATTTCTGTGTCCATATTTTTGTTTCAAAAAGTTAATTTTGTTTTTGGTTGTATATTTTATCATATTATTACATATTTTGTTTTTATTAATTTTTACAGCTGAATTTTAATTTTGTTTTCGAATGAAAAATGGATTTCTAGATTATTTTTCCGTCGTTCAATTCAGTTTTATCAATATTTCTATCTCTTAGAAGTTATAATTTAATTATTTCAATTTTAGTCGGAATATTTTTGCATGAAATGATTAGTTTCACACTTCTAATTAATTTTAATTATTATTTGTAATCAGTAGGTATGTATTTATTTTTATTCACTTTGCTATGGTATTTTTTATTTGAAAAATCTGGTCAACTTCTTGGTATGTGTTTTTTCATTAAAAAAATTAATTTTTAGTTTATTTTCCTGTCTTTTTAGCTGTTTAGTTGTAAAGACTAGTATAGAGTTGATTTTTGTCTATATATTCTATTTTTTTAATATAAACTTTTTGATGTGACTTTTAATTTCCGTTTGTTTTTATCGTTTTGCTTTTTTAATATTATTTTGTATTGTTTTGCCCAATGTTCTAAGGTTTAATTTGTCTATAACTATAATCTATGACAAACACTAAAAACTATACAGGGTGTCCCAAGGTGGATAGTACCTTGACGTTTAAGGAAAACGAGTTCTAGGAACCTCCCGAAAATTTGGTCATTTAGGTATGCAGTAATGCTCTATCCATCTAAAATATTTTCAGTAATGCAACGTTGCAGCTTCTTTGATATTTTAAATGGGACACTATGTATATTCTTGTATATTTAGATTCTTCAGAACATTCTGGATGATTTATTATCCATATATCTCCAAATCCATAATCCATATCCATATTATCTGTAGCGGTTTTGGAGAAATTGATCAATTTCTTTTTTTTTTTCCTTAAAATTAAGCTATAGTTTCACTTCCATTACTACGCCACTGGGCTTCATAGAAAGTTGTAATATCGAGTGATTTAGTAAGACCTTCTGTATCACTCCGGTGTAAGAAGTATTCCGTGCTTCATACAGGTTCGTATAGAATCATTATTTTTTTCTCCAGGTGATTAGTGATTTCGAGTCGTGTGTGGTGACCGCGACCACTAGTGGTTCTATTGTTGCTCACATGATTGCCAGGTTATTCACCCATGATGAGGCCCAGTCTTCTAACTTAACTTATTGCCGCTCAGGGTGAGGCATTGTTCAAATCAATTGCAGTAATCCAAGGGCTACCAAAGACATTTTGTCGGAGGCGAGCAATCGCCGGGCACTCACAGAGAGTGTGTCTGGCTGTCTCTTCCTCCTCCAGGCACAGTCTGCATTCAGTGTCCAGAGTGGCCAGGAATTAATACCAGTTTAACATTGTTAGCTACGCCGAGCTTGTTCAGTGTATTCTGGCAGCTCTCTACAGTCCTCGAAGAGTTCTTGTAGGATTCAAGCTGCTTGACTGTCTGAGAATATTTTTAGTGTGGTAGTCGTCCAACCATTGAGTGCTAAGTTCAATAGCTTATAGTTCAGCTCGGAATATTGTAGCTAATTTGCCCAGGCTGTGTGATATTTCAACTTTTTCCTGGCTACAATAGGCTCCAGATTCTGCTCCAGAGAGCGTTTTTGATTCGTCCGTGTACCAGCAGGTGTCAGCTCTTGTTAGGCTGAAAAGGTCCTGTGTCCACTCTTCCCGGAGAGGGATAAGTTTGTCATAGTTTTTCCTGCTGATTGTCTTGGTGGGCATGACATCAGAGAAAGCACCTAGAGTACGATGGTCCTCTAATCCTCTGATTAATCTGTTGGATGTTACTGTGTCTGCCCTGCTACCTCTGTGGTTAGCTATGATTATGTACGTTGTCCTTCCCGCCGGCTCTGGATGTGCTTTGATTGCCCTTCACATACCAAACTTTTGCACCGGCCTGACGACCGTGACATATAACCAGTACATCTGTTTGGGGTTGATTTTCCAGGTTTTTCCACAAATGCGTTTGCATGGCCATAGAGACATTTTTGCTTTGCGGATGATATTTTCCAGGTGAGGGTTTTGTCTAGCGTGACCCCTAGATATTTCACCTCTGTCTCAAATGGAATAGGGAAGTAGGAAGTTTAACTTCCTTCTTCTAGTGAAGGGTATTATGATTGTTGTGGCAGGGTCAACAGACATTTACTCTCTCCTGCACCAATCATTCACAAGGTCGATGACCTCTTGATTTCTTCATCCGGGATATTTCTGATTAGGACAACTAAGTCGTCTGAATAGCCGAGTACGACCACCTCCAGTAAGTTCACCATGGCTAGCAGGTCGTCAATGAGGAGGGACCACAAGAGGGGTGAAAGTACACCCCCCTCGCGGCCCTGAAACGTACCTCTGCGTAGTTGAGGCTTTCCAGTGTGCACCTAATAAATGTTGACACTGCAGATTCGACCCCTCTTGAGCATACATACTCGTAAATGCTCCCTCTATGTCTAGGAAGAAACCCACAGCGATACTTTTGGCCTCGAGGGATTCGTTCATTTTCCCTACCATGTTGTTGTGGGCCAGTTATGTTGATTTTTCTGCTTGGTAGGCATATTGATGTATTCTTAGGGGTCTTGCCATTAGGGCTCCTTCCCTGATGTGCACCTCCAGGATCTTTTCCAAACTTTTCAGTATGAAAGAAGTGAGGCTTATTGAACGGAGCGATTTTGGACTAGGGTCCGATCGTCCTGCCTTAGGTATATAGACTACTTTAACTCTGGTCCATCTCTTTGGGACATGGCGAGACAGGCTCGAAAGAGTTTCATCAAGAGGGGAAGGAGGCAATCCAGTCCGTGCTGAAGTAGAGCTGGAAAGATTTCAACCTTCCCCAGAGATTTGAATGATTTGAAAGACGTGATGGCCATTTTAATCGCGTCGGCGTTTATCATCCTTTTGGCCGTTGTGCCTACGTCCAGAGATGATTGGATTGGGTGCTTTGTATCAAGAAACAGCCTACCGGGAAAGTGGTGTTCGGCCAGGACTTCCAGTTTTTTTTCCGTGGAGGTGAACGTGCCAACGGGCTTTTTTATAGCTTCAAGAACCCGACACGGTTCTTTCGCGAGGACCCTGTGGATCCTCGAGGTTTCCGGAAGGCTGTTCAGCTCTTCACAGAAGTTTCTCCAAGAATTTATTTTAGCAGCCCTGATCTGCTTGTTATACTCTGTTAGTGCTCTTCTGTGACTTTCCCATTTACCTCTTTCCTTTGTTTGTTCACCAGGACGTACCTTGGTTGTCTCTCTTGTGTTTAAGGGGACAGTTTTCGCACCTTGTAGATGTTCAGATGCCATCACGATCCCACACACCCGTTATGGCAGCAATCAGCTTGTTGTGGAGGGATGTTTTGAACACACTCCAGTCAGTGCGCTTGGCGTCCCTGAATAATACTGATTGCTTCTGATCTATCCCGCTGGTGAATTGGATGTGTTCGTGATAAGGGTTCGTTTTTTTTTCTGGGTATAAGAAATCTTAAAAGTGTGTTCTTTTGAATGGAACCTACTGTATATATCAATTAGAATCCCATTCGAATGACATATTCTCATGCCCATATCTGAATGTTCCCGTTTTCGAAATCAACGCCTCTTTTATAAAAATCTTCTTTTGCCATGATATATCATTTGAAATAGTTATTAACGTTACTAGGACGGTAAATCACTATTAAAATAACAAGTCAAGATGTGTTTCTAGACGAGTAGTTTAATGTCATATAACGGCATTGTTTTCATGCTGTGACAATATCTTTTACTCGGTTCAAGAGAAAAAGTGCTTTCCATGCGATGGCAACAGCCAAGCCATGTCACCACTTGGGTAATAGATGGGTTGATTATATGTTACCAACATTTTCTGTCAATCTATTAATTAAAACCATGAGATGGCGCCAGCCAAACCATGCTACCAATGCAATTTTACAGTCGCATCATTGAAAATATAAATATGCTTACCTAAATGACCAAATTTTCAGAACAATCCTGGGACCCGTTTTATTTAACGTCTGAGGTGCCATGGTAACAATGATAACCCTGAAATTACCTCACGATTGTCACGGGATCTCCACATTTAAGTATTATGTTTGAACCAAAAAAATACACGTTAATACCTATTTGATAGGTATTATCAGTTGAAAAAACGCGTATTTCTTTGCTGTAAACATAATAAATGTGAACATCACGTGCGATCGTGAAGTAATGGCAGGTGGCCGCAAAACTAACCTAAAATGACCAGAACTAACCGAACATAACCTGAAAAAAAACACCTCTGGTCGCAGGTCGGTCAAAATTCCCTAAATTGTATCGAAAATAAATAATTTACTTCTTAAGAAACATAAATGAGTCACTTGGCAACACCGTGCACCTTGTTTGATTCACTTTCGATTTTCAAATTTTCAAATGATGTCACTCAAAAAAAAAAACATTTTTTTCAATTTGTTTTTTTTTTTTGGTAATTTTAAAGAAATGTGTGAATTTCAATGACCCACAATACTATTCAAAATAAATCACTTACCATTTTCTCAAACACATTCTCCGGCTTAAACCCAATCTCCTCAACAATCTTCACAATTTCAGTCTTCAAATGGCAATACTGTTCCTCCCTCTCGAACTTATCCGCTTCCATATCTTCGATGTTTTTCTCAATTTCCCTCAACTGCGCCGGAGTGGGAAGCGGAGGGTACTGCAGGGTCACCTTGGGCACCACCCCCAACTCCCGGCATAATTTCTGCTGTTTTTCGTTCAGCTTCAACAGCACCTCTTTTTTGGCGTTCAGCTTCGATTGGAACTGTTCGATCTCCCGACATAGTTGTTCTTTTTCGTCGAACAAACACAGACCTTTCTCGCCGATGGACTGAGGAATAGGCTCGTGTAGTTGATTGCAAATGGATTCGAGTTTTTTCAAGAGTTGCTGAATACTGTCGATGGTGGAGTTGTGCTTGTGGAGCACTTCCATCACCATTTCGCACAAGATTTCGTCTGCAAGTGTACCTATAATCTGTGGAATTTCAAAAAAAAAAGTAGTTTACCTATGGCTTGAGTGTAGGAATCGCTCCATTGCTTCATAAGGGCTTCTTTAGGGCCTGCCAAGCTGTTTAGGATTTTGCACCAGTTGAGGAAGCCTTTTTTCATGTTTTTTTCGATTTGTTGCCAGCAAGTTTGCGCCCAGGGCAGGTTAGTGATCCTGATAATATATAATCTGTAAATTTACAAATCATAAAATGGTTACTTACATATCAAGATCCAGTTCTTCCATCTCTTGCATTGAAACGTTTTGTAGATTTGAATCTTTTTCCGTTAATTCGTTCATTTTTCAATAATTACATGCGATTGTTATAATTGAGTGATGTTAATTAACTTTTTTCTTTAATTATTATAAATAGGTGGAAAACCAACAACAAAAGACTGTAAATGAATTTCAAATTAACCGTCCCCGTCAAGTGTCAACTGTCAATTCAAATGAATACGAATATGGCGCTAACTACATACATCTAAAACCAGAGTCAAAAGATCATGTAGATCCCTTCTTTTGTATATACGGGGGTGTGTCAGCAAATAATGCGTTTATACACTGGCGAGCTAAAAATCTGTCACTTGAAAAATTCAAAAAAGTCATAGAAATAAATTCAATTCTGGAATAAGTGGTCTAGTAGGCAATGAATTGTCCTGCTGTATCATGTAAGCTAAATTTAACATTCAATAATGAATCAAAAACCTGATTTTGGTTTTTTGATCTTTGCAGAAAAAAAACATTAAATTCACATTTTGAACGAAGAATGATGATGTGTGCAAACGTCGTGCTTTTCGCCATGATTGCTGGTCTATAAACACCAATGTCGGGTAAAACGACGTTCGAAATGGGGTCGTTGCACTTCATCGTAGAATATACATATAACAGTGGTTATGTTAATAGAATGGCTCACATGAATTGGCCAAAATAATGCCCAAAATGAAAACTCGGCCTCTTTGAAATAAATGGCTTCATAAACCTGATCCCACCGCCGCTGTGATGTCACAGAGAAAAATCGATTTTACGTTTCTGTCTGAAATGAACGCGCGCTGCTTGAAACAAATGAGGCGTTGCAAGATGTACAATTGATGAAAGTTTCACAATAATTACTAGCTCAATATGATGAACGATAGATAATCGATACATTCAGGATAACTATAACATTGTTGGTGAATAATGTGATCTAATGCAAAAATGAACTAGGAAATGATATACGACGCCACCAAGACTGGGCTTTATGATACTTTTGACCGTATCATAAAAACCTCAAGATAATTATTCTTCTCAGGCTCAAATCAATGAAGATGCGTAGAATAGTTATTTATCAGACGTAGAGATACATTTGAAGAAGTA
Organism: Orchestes rusci; assembly: GCA_958502075.1. Taxonomy (NCBI): domain Eukaryota; kingdom Metazoa; phylum Arthropoda; class Insecta; order Coleoptera; family Curculionidae; genus Orchestes; species Orchestes rusci. Next base: position 20,108,250 of record OY293313.1, on the reverse strand, counting down.
TGAGCCAAGAGCGTCATACAAACAAAGACCGCAAATATTGGTAGAAAAAAAAAACTGCAAATTGAAGCAGGTAGGCAATTTGCAATCTTGATTATTGGCCCATTTTTCTTTGAATTTATACGTCTAGATATTTGGTATGACTATTTTATTTATGCAAAAACAGAATAAGCGTTTGGTATCATGAAACCATTCCAGTTTGGTCTCATGATACCACACTCCATGAAAACGCTTTAAGTTTTCAATTTGCCATGAATATAGCTTCGGGCGGTGGCGCCAGGCTCACGCTTTCGTTTTCATGGTTACTTTCCCCTCCGGCGGAGAAAAATTAAAACGGCCGATACTCAGTCGAACAATGTCGGTTTTACTTACGTTTGAAGAAAAAAATCATTTTTATTAAAACTGGTGATTTCCGTTTTGATCCACATTTATTCTTAAATATACGCCTAAACGCGGATTAACACGGCTCGAGTTTTGCCGTGCGGCTAGTTGCTTCGATATCGCCTAGCCACAGCCGCATCGCTACCCCATTTACACAGGCGGCTGAGATTGCAAGAGACTTTTTGAATCTCTCGAGATGAAATCAACAAAACTTTGTGGGGTTAGTTTGGGTAGGTTAGGGGTGTGCGGGATCGTCAATATTACCTGCTGAAAGCATTAGGGCCCCACACACGGAGCGACAAAGTCGGTCGGCCGACCAGATCTGTCATACCATATCCGCTGACTTGATCTGTGACTTCTGTGATCGATCTGATCTGTCGTGTCCACACACCAACATACTAAGTCCGCGATTTATCCATCGATCTGTTCTTGCACGGCACAACCCCTCAATAGGGCCCCACATGAACAACACAGCACTAACGAGCGTTCAAAGTATGCAAAATCAGACAGACACTGTCGGGTTCATATCAAGTCACCCAAATACGGGTCTTATATTTTTGGTTATATTTTCAGAATATTATGCAATAAAAAAAAACTGTGCAACAACCCCATTGGATGACTGCACGACCGCAATTCTTGACATCATTCTCATGCACGCGAATGCGACCTTCTGCGAAGGAAGGGGATTTTTACAAATGGTTCAAGCGGACCATATTCTTGGCCCACCTTCGAAATAAAACGTTCGCAAGTTCACAATCGCAAGTGCGGCTAGATTAATTGTAATTATTTTCGTGTCATATGTGTCAATCAATTGTCAATGTGTCAGCTGAGAATAACATATGCTTATTTATTTGACACAAAATGGGGCTTTTTTACCCCCAACCACCTCAGTATGACGCGCACTTGATAAACATTTTGAAATGTTTGAGCTCGGAATCTTATTTGGCGTCAAAAGTCTATGCAGAGGTATCAAATTTTGATATTTCAGTGTGAGCGTTTTCGCAAATATTGAGGAAGACCCGTCTTTAGGATGCCGATGCATCGATGTAAAAAATTACAATTTTGTCGAAAACTTCCAGCTATATCGATGTGAACTGAGTATATCTTTTTTACCTAAAGATCCTTCAGGAATTCCTATTCTAGAATCTGAATGTTGAAAAAAGTATACATTAAAATTTTGAAATTTAGAGTTCAAATTCTGATTCAGCATTGAAAGTTTATGCAATGTTTTAAATCGCATGGTTTTTGTCCTGAAATATTAAAGAAAAGTGTCTCAGGGTGCTCTATTTGAATGGGCGTATCAACCTTAAAAGCATGTTTTGAAAAATGTTTATGAGGCCTTCTTTTCATGAAAATACCTCAGAAATTACCCCACGAACTTTTCACCCGTGTTAAGGAAACCCTGTGAACAGGATATTTTTCAATGTTTGCAAAGAGCTCAATCATGATCTCGAGTTCAGCAAACTTTGAAAAAATGAATTTTTTAACCACAAATAAGTCTTGCGAACACTGTCATGCTGCGAGCGAGAGATCTCACTCGTTGCCAAATTCGAGTACTCATTCATGAGGCGAGTTCTCAAGAATTACATGCGATTGATTTCGATAGCGGCACGAGTGATCTTGAGCGGTACGAATGGTCAAGAATCGGGCCCTCGTCTTCTAGAAAGATCTGAAGACTTATTGAGCTACCCTCGTGATAATAAAAATTGTACAAGCATGGCAACAGTGCATAGCCCAACAGAACGCCAAACGTCAGTAATGACATATTGGTGACAACTGACAGCATTACAGTTGCGGGTCGCGGTTTCAGCTTCATTCCCCATGAATGTTCCCCATTTTCCAGTAAATCATTAAATGATTTACTCAAATAAGCATTTCTATCACTATTTTAAATACAGTACATCTAGCCCAGTCTATAGTAAACTTGATATAAAATCCCATTCCCCAATATAAACTCTCTAACCCATATAGCGTGGCTGCCGCCAAAAGTAAATGTTTGCAAACACTACAAGAAATGCTTCTGATTGTGCCCAAATGTACAGTGAAATAATGCCATAGAACCCACAATGGGCACAACAGACGAGCAGCCCGACTTCTCCGCTCTGGACTTTGAAAAGAATCTGGTGAATTTGAAGGATTCGCAAGAAAGTATACATAATTGTTGTCAGTGGTGTTTAGTGAATAGGAAACACTACAAAAAAATAGTGTCGATTTGGTTGAATGTGATCAAACGAGTGAAAATCGAGCAGAGACTTACATTGTTTTATTTGGCCAATGATGTGGTTCAGTATTCCAAGAGGAGGAATTATGATTATGTTGATACATGGGGGACAGCTATACAGAAAGCTACTACTTTAGTCAGGTATGTTTAGTAGAGTGTAGAGTAGTTCGGGATATCGACATCAGTGAGCATTTTACCAAACCTTTTTATGTGTAATTTTAACTTTATCGAGGCATTAATTTCTGTTTTGTAAAATGTTTCAGACAGCAGAACAGCGCTCGGTTCTTGTAAACATTAGGCATCCACGTATTTTTTACTTTTCAAAGGCGAATTTGGTAAAATATCCTTCGTTTAACTATTCTAAGGAGAAAAAATGCTGGATGAATCACTTTTTTGTAGAAAAAACACTATTTTAGGCACATTGTTTCATACGAACATTTTCCAAAAATCTCGATTTGTTCTACCTAGTTGTGGGTCATTGAAATGGACAATTTCTGTTGTTCTCATGTACTACAGTTCCTCACGTAACCACTAAAGAAGTTAAAACATATAGTTAAGCAGGAAAAATAAATTTTAAAAATTTGATTCACAGAACATCCCGGCGAACTCGATATTATCAATAACAACTGTCAAGAATGTCAAGACACTAGACACTACTCACTAAATAACAACCGAGAGTGAAAAATACGCGCTGTTGCCAAGTTTTCCTTTTTCATTCATTTTGCTTTTTCGTTTTGGCGCCATTTTATTGATGTATATTCAGATGCCCATATCTAAAATATCGTTTAGAAAGTAACGCTCCTGCCCAGCGTAGCCGGTGGATGTTCTCTTGAATATCGTTTGAAAAGTAACGCTCCTGCCCATATGGCTGCTCCTGCCCGAGTAAAAAGGTACGCTCCTGCCCAGCATAGCCGGTGGATGTTCTCTTGAATATCGTTTAAAAAGTAACGCTCCTGTCCATATGGTTGTTTTTTTTACTGTTTTATTATGTTTGTCATAGTATATTAAAATATACAGACAAAAACTATCGCATTCATTGTTTTTAAGAAGTTTGGGTAAGTTTGGCAACATTGCCTGTTTGTTCGATAATATGTAGCTTGTATGGATTGTAACAATGTGACAAAGCTGTCATTTAAGGGAGTTTTTCTCACTGAATCCTGATAAAATTTTAATTTGTTTTGTTAAAAGCTGTTCATCTCGCTGTTCATCCAACATTTTTTTTAGTTGAAATTGTTCTATAAACCCAAAACTATGCTCAAAAATTGAAAAAATTCATTAATGTGTGGATGCATAATCTTTACAAGATCCGGAAAGATCGTAAAGAGTGTTCAATAAAAAATACGATCAGGTCACCTATGGATTGCAATTGTTCCAAAAAACGTATGTCTTGGTTAACATCGCATTTATGACATGATATCCACTTTCTAACCGTCAGAGATGCCATGATGCCAAACCATACAAACTAGCCACGACCTACGTTCATGACAGAAAAAGAAATCCAGAGGTGACTTGATCGTATTTTTTATTGAACTCTCGTTAGTTTGGTTAACTGTTCGACGAGTTTCGGTAGATTTGCATTAATTAGTGGGCGAACGCTCGTCTCGACTGTTCGTGGAGCCATCCAGACATGCGGGTCAGTCATAGAGACTAATTAGTTTTCTCTATGAGGTTAGTTATTTATAGTATGTCCAAGACTCGGTCCAAGATAAGCATGTCTATCATGGGGATCTTGGAAACCATAACAGATACGAAGATGGGTAAATTAGAAAAAAGTTGCGCATTTTCAAGCCTAACAATATGCCGTTTAGAAAGTTTCGAAATTCCGAGGAGTTCCGTAGATATGAATAAAACACCAAAATTTGCCGATTTCGTTTTAATTTTTTTCTGACGTTATTTAAAGAGATATGGAAAAACAAAAGACATTTCTCATGGCCACAAAACAGCGTCAAGAAATTTTCCTTTAGACGTTTCGTTCCAGAGAAACATCATCAACTCTATGGCGCAGAAAAAAAGTATACCCTGTATCGAGCCCTGTAATAAATAGCATATTTTATTACGAATACAACGATGTATGTCACAATATAATTCTACAATATTTAAATTGGAAAGAATGGGGTTTTATTAAATTCAGAATGTTTTGGTGAAGTCGGCGGTGGAATGATGGCGCTGAGTATGGTGTAGTAGTCTATTATTATTCGTGTTTCGAAATATTAAATTAAAATCACGTTATTGACGATTTAAAAACATTATTTATATAGGTAGGTCACGTCATATGTTAATTAATTAAACAAGTCACCCACCCTGTATATTCTTAGTTTATTTGACTCTTCTCACATCTTAGTTTCGAACCATATGCAAGAAAATCGTAATTATTAAGAATAATCTTTATTAAGCAGTTGAGCACAGCTGTACAGGGTGTTCAGTGTTCACGTCTATTTTGGCCAATAGGTATCTTCGTTAAACTTGCCCTAGAGAGTGGTTCAAATTTGCAGAGTTGTAGTACTTTTTCTGAATTATCAGAATTTGTTATCAGAAAGAACCCTGGAAAAAACAATTGTCCATCAGAAGCAGAAGTCAAAAAAAATTCAGGCTTCTTCATTTTTCATTGAATGGAACACGCAGTATTTTATCCCATAGTTCGATAGAGAATTTTTTCCTGATTTCAAATATATGTAGAGGGTATTTCAAAAACATGTTGCCAAAAATTAAGGGGTTATGCCTTACACTAAAATATTACGATAGAACCCAACTTGCCTATTCCGAAAGTTGATATTGACAGAGATACACAGAGTATCAAATTTAAATTCTTATTTATGATTATTTTGAATAACTTTTGAAAAAATGAAGTTATTCATTCAAATAGCCATAACTTTTTTGTATGCACTCGTACTTTCTTTTTTTATCGGAAAATTGACTTTTTCCGTCATACTAACATAAGAAAGATATACTTTGTAAGAGTAGCTAGGAGTTACCCTTTTCAAGATATTCGCACTCAAAGTAATACATGCAATGTGGTTTTAAATGGAAAATTTTGAAAATACACTTGGGTGGCTTCGAAAACGGCGTTATCATTATAATTTTGACTGTTGTTTCGATGTCTAATAATTCTTGGGAAAAGAAATGAGTAATAAAAAATACCAAAAAAAAAAATACAAAATCAAGTGTTTTTTTTTTTAAATAAAAAATATTGAAACTAATGTCAAAGTTAGCATGATAACGCCTCTTTCAGCGCCACATATGTCTATTTTCAAAATTTTCCATCTAAAACCAAGCTGCATGGATTACTTTAGGTGCAAATATCTTGAAAAAGGTTACTCCTGGGATTACTCCTAGCCACTCTTACAAAGTATACCTTTCTGATGTAAATAATATGCCGGAAAAATCAAATTTCCGATAAAAAAAGAAAGTACGAGTGCATACAAAAAAGTTATGACTATTTGAATGAGTGAAAAGGTGTGTAAGTGGCGCCCCCTACAAGTAAGAGTCAATTCAAGGTCAAATTTGAATTTCGCATGTCAAACAATCCTTCATATCAAATTTCATCAAAGTAACTTGGTTATTTCAAAAGTTATTTAAAAAAATCGAAAACTAAAATTCAACTTTGACACCCTGTATCTTCTGGACAATTTGGGGTCTATCGAAATATTTACACAAAAATATATACAACCCGTTAAAGTTTGGCAACATGTTTTTGAAACACCCTGTAAAAGGGATGGAGATGTTATCTCTAACGGTTCTAATGATATTAACATTTTTCTATAAAAGGAAAAATGATAATAAATTGGACAGATGGACATCGTTAATCACTACATAAATGTTCACATACATACACAAATTTTAAACTTTACTATTTACATATTTTATCACATGTTACGCCAGAAATATTTCCTCCAGATTTAGTGCTAGACTAGACTAGACACTCTGTAAGAAATAAAGTGAGTAGTACCTTCTTATATAAACCACAAAGAAAACAAACAAATAGAGCAAATCAAATACATGTTCATCTAAATATCTTCTTCCGATGCCAGAAAGATACCAAACATAAATCAAAATTAACAAACAGCCTTCAACTTAATTTAATCGAGAATTTAATGAAGCATTTTTGAAAGTTACCGGCAAAGAAATTTTCCGGGTTAAATTACCAAATTTGTTTTTTTTTTCTTAATTTAACAAACCTTCGTATCTCTTATGGTTTCCATGATAGACATTCTAATCTTCGACATACTGTATACTAGTATACTGTTCAAATCATCAACATAATTCCAGGACATCCTGTATAAAATGTTCGTAACTGCCACTCAAGTTTTGACACCATTTTGATTCTTTATTTTATTTATAATGTTTACATCTTCACGGCAATGCTCACTCCCATGCCACACCACCACACCACCTTGATTCTCCGTTCGAAAGTCTTCGGGCGCTCCACTATAATTATTTTTTCCCAACTTTTGTTGAATTTCATATCGGAGATTTTTTTTTTCCACTCTCCAATAATACACTCTTTGTTGGCAGACCCATCGTCAACCTCCAATTTCCTTGATTGATACTTCTCTTGTTGCTTTGAAAATTAAATCTTCAGTTCAGCATTTTGCGTAATACTAAAATAAGAGCATCATCTTTATTCATTAATTCAAGTTAATAAAGTTAGCGAAACAGGTATGCCTTGCCTTGTCAACAACTTTTTTGTTTCTAGATATTTTCTCGTATCCTTCGTTTTCGAGAAAAAAATAACAACCACTTTATTTTAACAATATTTCGACATGCAATGAAGTGGTTTTGATTTTTTTCCTCAAAAACGAAGAAAGATACGAAAAAATATCATAATTACCATCGATCAGTGCTAATTGAGCATCTTGTTGCAATGAAGAACTCTGCCAAAATTCAAAAAAATTAGCAAAAGCATCTTCGAGATATTAATCATAAAGAGACCTTTTCTCTTTGAATCTGCTTCAAGAATGCGCATTTAGAATCACGGCCTATCAAGTATTTGCATGAGGGTTTGGCAAATGCCGCACGTGTGGATGAATTCCTTTTGGTTCGGTAGCTGACGCGTTCTCGTCTCAATGTATTGATAGACGAGGACATGATGCCGATTCTGGGAAGTGTAGGATGTGATCGCTGGGGTGTTGGAAGTGACCTGTCACCGTTGATTTCTCACATCATACCCCATCGAATCGCCGTATTCTGGGTGTCGTGTGAAGAGCCTTGAAAGATGATCAACGTTGTCAAGTTTACTCCAATTTCATTAAGATCAATTTTCAAAACTTAAAGCTCAAAACCAAGTTTTTAAAAATAACCACCGAAAAATACAGAAGATTGAGAAAAGTTAGGTTAGAATATGACTGAAATTATGTGTCCTCCTTGTTTGAACGACTTTCAATTTCATGCGATGTGATCACGTTCACTACTCTCGATATTATGATCCCATAATTTGTCAACAACGTTGTTTTCCAGAGATGAAAAGGTAAAACATAAAATACTAAGAATATTCAAAATATGGGAACAAAGAGGCGTGTACGGCGAAGACTTTATCGCCGACTTGTCCGGCTTGATAAGTGTACAACCCACCGGACCCAAAGGCGACGAACCGCACGAATTCCAATCATCGCACGTGATCAACAAAGTCAAAAGTCTGGCAAAACTGGAAAAGGACACGGACGAAAAGCAGAAAGTCCTTAAAAGCCACAATCCCAAAATCACACTGAACGAACATTTAATCACCTCGTTGAAAGACCGCGCCAATGTGGACGATGTGGAAAAGGAGATTGAAGTGTACGAGGATCACATGACGAAGTACGTCAACGCCCTGAAGCTTGAGCTGAAACATCGCATTGCTTTAATATCGATGCTCAAGCAAGCCGATACCAATTTGGAGGCTGACAGGAAGGATGTCAAGATGGTTGCCCATGTAAGTTTATTGTACATTTCAGCGACAAAGTCTCGTAAACTGTTTATCATAGAGACACAGGAAAAATGATCGTGCCCAAATGAAATATATTTTAAGTTTCTAAAATCGCCACAAGGGGGCGTAAAGGTACTGTGAAAACAGAAAATCGACATAATTTCATTTTTTTTTTAATTGCCCTCCGACACTTCTGTTGTCAAATAAGATGTTAATAAATTGCCAATAACTTTGGAATTCCTCAACCGATTTGACGGTCTTCAGCTCGTTTCAAAGAGGAATTTTCAATTGCAAACTCACTAAATAGATGCCTCTATCGTGTTATTCTTTTTTTAGATAGAAGAGTTAAGACTTCATCGGGGATCTCTCGGAAAATACTTTTGAAACTGCCTCTGTAAATTTGAATATGTCAAAAAGTTAAACGTCGAGAAGAATAAAGTTTATCACAAGCCACAAATAATACGATGGACCAGTAATCAGCTTATTCCAAAAATATGTTTAAAAAATTAAAGAACCATTGCAAATACTCAAAATGCCCAATGTCGTTGGGAAGGCACTCCAATCTTTTTGACACATTCGAATTTACAGGGGCTTTTTTGAAAGTATTTCTCGAGGGATTCCTGAAGTCTCCACAACTCTTTTATTTCAAAAGATATAGACAAATTACACTGATAAACACATGATTTGTGACAAGCTACAAATAATACGATCAGTGATCAGCTTATTCCAAAATTATCTTAGAAAAATTAAAGAACCATTGCAAATACTCAAAATGTCCGATGTCGTTGGGAAAGCACTCCTATGTTTTTGACACTAATGAACAGATGTTTTTATACTTTTATTTCATACTGTACTGTATTGTATATTTACTGGACCCAAAATCAGTCCGGTAAATGAAACATTACGTCATCAGAGCCGGTAAAATTGGATTAGAAGAAAATGTTTATAATTTTAACTAACTTTGAAAGCTGTAGTTTGGCTGGCGCCATCCCATGGTAAGAATGTGAAATTATAAAAAAGTTGTTGGAGCGAAAATAGATTTGAGAAAGTTTAATAATTTTTTTTTTCTGTATTTTTTTTATACTTTTCTCTAGAAATTAGGTATTGATTTTGTAATTTTTTCTGTATGTAGTCGAATATCATTGTTATGGCCTTAGCCGTTTACTGATAAAGACTAATCTATTTAATCACTGATTTTAACAAAATGATAATTAAAAATAAAAAATCATCTAAAAAGTTTCATTAATTATTATTGACTCACACGAATTGAAGTGTAAAAAAATGGATTTTGAGTATTTTAAAAGAGTGGAAAAGGTAAAACATACTTTCACAAAAATCTTTCTCAATGGGGTTTTTGTAGATCAAATTATTTAATAAGTTCCATGCATATTGTAACAAGTTTCGCTATAGAAAACACTGTTCAGCTTTAATTAATTTATTTTACAAGTCACTATGTACAGAACTCACTACAAACAAAATCACAGCTTATTTATGTTTTACGATTTATATTTCACGACGTAACTGACTGAACTCCCCAAACGACGGATCTCATTATATACCCTCGCCAGGATTGAGAGAACAATCCAGATATTTTTAGAAAAGCGAAGAATGTTCGACGCCATCTAGCCTTGCTAGAATGTACCAGAATGCCAAACAATTCTACACAATGTGGTGGCTGCGGCGGCGCATTCACCATGCAACGTCACATTGCCCCCTTCTTAAGGCAATTCGTCCCGAATTGCCTTTATGTCGGTATCGGCAACTGTCCCCAAACCGGCAGCCTGATGTCCTATGGAAGTAGCAGTCCACTGTCCTCTGGTTCGTCCTCCGGGAAGGATAGCAGCACACCAGGATGTCAATGCCGCTTTCTTTGAAGATTACCTCCAGCATGCTCCGTACTACTCTCCAGTCCAGTTGGTCGTTCGTCATTTTCGGAATTGCCAGATGGGTCAGGTCCTGTGACAGCATCAAGTCACGAAGATGACTGAGGGCTTTCCAGACATCACTGTAGGAGGTCAGATGATGTGGAAGCTTGTTCGTCACAAGGTAGAACAGGTGTCGTGTCCCATTCGAGATTTGGAGCGGCTTCCCTACCTCTGGCTTTTGTCGTCGCAGATGGTCCAATCGTCCAAATTTGCGTTTAAAAGCTGCAGCAAGTCCACTCCTCATACTGAGGTCTTCAGTGACCCAGTGAGCCAACGAGTATTCGGCCGGTGCTTCAAACAAATCCAGCTGCCTCTCTTGGACAACGCCATTCTGGACTTTCTGGCCATTGGAGTGTAGAGACATGAAAGTTTCCAATGACATGTCTTCCTTGGCTGACCTGATCTGCCTCACTTCAGCGTCCTGATCGTCGTGGTTCCCAGCATACCGAGCTAAACGATTGAAGTGAACAACCCTCGGTTTTCCTCGTGGTGGCTTTCGAATCCTGTAGACGACGTCATTGATTCGCTCCAGAATCTCATACGGGCCCTCCCAAGAACTTTGCAGTTTTGGGGAGAATCCACGTCGCCTCTGTGGGTTGTGAAGCCAAACCAAATCCCCAACCTGGAACCCTCCTTCTTCGGCCTTCACGTCGTACGCCTCCTTCATCCTGTCGCTGGCACTTTGGATGTTTAGTCGGACTCGTTGATGGATATCGTCCATTTTTCTACGAAGATCACTTGCGTAGTCTTCCCCAGCGACATCTTCACCAGGTGGACAGCCAAACTTCAAATCGCAGGGCAGCCGGAGTTCACGACCCATGATGATCTTGGCAGGTGTTTCGCCCGTCGATTCATGAACTGCTGACCTGTACGCCATGAGGAATAGGGGAAGATGTTGATCCCAGTCTCTTTGATGGTCAGAGACAACTTTGGCCAAGTGTCGATTGATGGTTCGGTTCATTCGCTCCACCATGCCATCCGATTGTGGGTGTAACGCCGTTGTCCTTGTCTTCTTGATCTTCAAGACATCGCAGACGTTCTGGAATAGCGTCGATTCAAAGTTCCTGCCCTGGTCCGAATGCAGCTCCAACGGGACACCGAAACGGCAAAACCATTCCTTAATCAAGACATCGGCAACGGTAGCTGCCTCCTGGTTTGGCAAGGCATACGCTTCAGCCCACTTGCTGAAGTAATCCATGGCGACCAAGATGTATTTATTTCCTTTGTCCGTTTCAGGGAACGGTCCAGCCACGTCGATTGCGATCCTTTCAAAGGGGCTTCCCACGTTGTATTGGCGCATAGGAGCTTTTGGCCGTTTCTGGGGTCCGTTACTTGCCGCACATACGGCACATTTTCTGCACCATTCCTTCACATCGGCTTGACAGTTAACCCAGTAAAACCGTTCTCGCAGCTTTCCCAGCGTCTTGGTTACACCCAAATGTCCACCCGTGACGCCATCATGGACCTCTCTCATCACCTCTGCCTGTCTGTTTCCAGGAACGACTAACTGCCTCCGATCTTCCGTGCCATCCAGATTCTTCACCAGCCTCTTCAGGATGCCGTCATCAAGAACCATCGAGTCCCATTGAGCCCAGTAGGACTTCACGGTGGTCGAGAACCGCGCGACTTCTTGCCAGGTTGGTCGTTGGCCTGCCTGTTTCCATCCGATGACAAGCTTCAGATCTGGATCTTTTTCCTGGTCCTCGCGAAGCGGCCGCCTGCCAGGAATCATCCACCACAGTCGTCCTGCAAGTGCTCGCCTCCTTTTCCTCGGCTCTTTGACAGTGCTTACATTGTTCTGGACAAGGTCTCCTGGATAGGGCATCAGCGTTGTTGTGGCTGGATCCAGCTCGATGTTCCGTGTCAAAGTTGAACTCTTGAAGTCTCTCAATCCAACGAGCAACTTGACCCTCCGGATTCTTGAACTGTAGGAGCCATTTGAGCGCGGCGTGGTCGGTTCTCAGCAGAAACTTTCTTCCGTAGAGGTACTTGTAGAAGTGCTCTACCCCTTTGACTACTGCCAGTAGTTCCCTTCTCGTGACGCAGTAGTTCCGTTCCGGCTTCGACAAGGTTTTGCTGAAATAGCCGATCACCCTTTCGTGTCCCTGCTGGATCTGGGACAGCACTGCACCAAGTCCTACATTGCTGGCATCTGTATCCAGGATGAAGTTTCCCTCAGGTAGTGGGTAGCCTAGGATGGGCGCGCTAGCAAGTGCCCTTTTAAGTGTGTCAAAGGCCTCCTGACAATCCTCGTCCCAGTGGTAGCGTCTCTGTGCCTCTGTGAGCCTGTGAAGAGGCCGGGCGATGTTCGCAAATCCTTGGACATAACGCCGGTAGTACGTGCACAGACCCAGGAAACTTCTTAGCTCGTGGAGGTTCTTTGGTACAGGCCACTCCTTAACTGCCTCCACCTTTTGCTGGTCAACGGCTACACCCTCAGCCGACACAATATGACCCAGGTATTGTACTTCCCTCCGGAACAGTTGGCATTTCTTTGGACTCAGCTTCAAACCGGAACTTCTGAGTCTCTGGAATACCTCCTCCAAGTTCTTCAGATGGTCTTCAAATGATTTGCCAACCACAATTATGTCATCCAGGTATACAAGACATGTTGACCAGGATAGTCCTTTGAGCGAAGAATGTTCGACGCCATCTAGCCTTGCTAGAATGTACCAGAATGCCAAACAATTCTACACAATGTGGTGGCTGCGGCGGCGCATTCACCATGCAACGTCACAATATTTTTAGGGTTTTCCACGATGAAAAAGTGGAGAAAACTTTTCGAACTAGAATACAAGTTAAAATTTATTCAAAGAAAACTGATAACAAATGATCAAAGTTGCATTTTAAAGGAAATTTGAAGTTTGTTCTCATTGAATATTCATGTTCGTGACAATATTAATGAGAAAAAAAAATTGGTTTCGTCTTTAGACATAACAAATAAACATAACACGTATTTTTTCCTATATGTGTCACTTTTCTTGAAAAAAAATCTTATCATCAAAAATGACACAATTTGAAATATGCCGTTTTTATGGATAAATCACACCTATTTCGAACGACACTTTTTAGTTTATGTCACTTTTCATGAAATAACAACGAGACTTTTCATGACGTTTTTCCAGACACAAATATGTGTAACTTAACTGAAAAAACTCGTTTTTTGACTTGTGTCACTTTTCTCGAAAAACGATCCTAGAAACGTGAAATATATTTTTATCATTTTCTCTTGGACACATTATTATACAGATTCTTTTTCTGGGTCTCTATGATGAATTTGTCGATGAAAATAAATCACCCTGTAACATTGCATTAACGTAACGCGCAGGCGTACAAAACATACGGACAAAGGGTGTCCATCTTCAAGCAAAAGCTGGAAGAACACATTAAGGACATGCCCAGTCCTGTACCATCGCCTGATATAAACGCGCCCTCTCCCGGTCCGGAGGAGGACTTGGAGTTGCCCGATGACAACGACAAGCCCTCTACAGATAATTCGTTGAACTTTTCCGATATAAAAAAATTGGTAACCAATCCTGGCTACTACGTGCCTCCGCCCACCACCAACTCAGGCAAATATGATTCAGCAGCAAATACGTTTATGTCCAACGGCTTTAGTAGTTTTATGGATCAAAACATGTCGTTTGACTTATCGGTGCGTTGTGTGGTAGTGGTGGCAAGGTTTTGACAAATTTTTGCAGAACATCAGCGCCACGTTTTCGGGCAGCAACACGCAAACTACTGATAGTTATGTAACCACGCCCACTGCAGTGGCGCAAGCCCCGGTGCCAGTGCCGGCGCCTATCGTAGACTTAACGGGGGATTTGGATAGTACTTATAATCCACTGTTGCCACCGCCTCTGCCGCCGTTCAACTCCAGCAGCATGGACGCGTCCTCGTCTGTGCCATCATATGGTAAGTCCTCTGATTAACTTGCAGATTTACTTCATAAATGCGCAGAGCCCTACGCGCCGTCGTACACGTCAGGGGCGTATTCAACAGGTCAGTACGAGTACAACAGTACGCCCTCTTATCAACCAACGGAGCCCTACAACCCGGCTCCGCCCAACAATCAGTGGGAGAATGCCGACAATTTGGGGTGGAGCGAGATAAAGGGGGTGGAGACTCCTGAAAGCCCGCCCATGTTCGAAAAAGAAGGTTAGTATTGACGCTTAAATTGCAGTCATTTACAGTTCAAGCTAAATGAAATTGAATATGAATTGACGACGTTTATAATGTACAAAAGTCGGATAAGATATTTTTCAATTTTACAATATTTTTACAATGATTTGAAATCAAAAAAATGCTGGATGAACCACTTTCAACACAAAAAATAATTCCAAAACAAACTAAATTTTTATCAGAATTCAGTGCAAAAATTTCCTTACATGTCAGCTTTGCAACGGCGGCTTTACAATAGAGTCAAATGGTCATTGACCTCCCAAATAATCAACAAATTTCTAATCAATCAACTTTGGTGATATTTGAAAAAAAAAACTTCCATTAATACATCCCATAATGCGCACACGTTATGATACCCGGGAAAAGCTCCCCATCAACAGATCTCAAGCGTCGTACAGATTATTTGGGTCAAAATTCAGCTTTGACAAAAAATCGATTGCAATTTAATTGCAAGATCATCACGCATAAGCGGCTGAAGGCCAAAGAGAGAGAGAGAAAAATGATTGGCGTAAAATCAGTGTGTTAGAATGAGAAAAAATATGTCATGTTAGGCATTGACCAAGACAACTCTCACATCGGCACGGGGTTAATTTGCGACCCACGCTTCCCTTTTCGGACGTCTTCCTTCTTCGTCACACATTTTGAGGGGTTGTCGAGTAATCTTAAGTCAGCTGATGCTGATGGATTTATAGAAACGCCTCGATTTCAAGTCAATTTCATGACCGTTTGAACTTTCTCTAATTAGAAATAAGCCAAGATATGATTCTAGACTATGTTTCACGAATAGGTGAGTTTTTAAAAATTGCCGAGTCTTTGTACTGGTGCTTTTTACTTTTTTGCGCTTACGTACGATTTATTTCAATTATATATTTGCCTTTTTTCATATTTAAACATGAGATATCGCGTTAAATGTTGGAGGTTGGAGGATCTTGTCATTTTTTTTCGTATTCGAATGTTTGCGTTGTTCCACCGCACAACTCATATAATTTTGACCTCCCTGTTTAATTAACCTTGAGCCGCCACTGCAGTTCTGTAACATTTCATGAAACGTACATGCAATGTTGTCAAACTTACCCAAACTTCTTAAAAACAACGTGTTTATTTCACTTTAATTTTAAAAAAGAACACTTTAAGATATAAAACCGTACTACAAATACATACGTATGGATGAGAGTTTCAAAAATTCTATTGTAATGTCAACTTGAACGCACTCAATCTAACCCACACTGACCCAGACCAACACATCGATGGTTTTCGAGAAAAGTGACACAAGTCAAAAAAGGATTTTTTTAGTTGCATGTAGAAAATGGCCAGAAATTACACATATTTATATCTGGAAGAACGTCATAAGTGAAACTATTACGGTTGCTAAGAGATGGAGCAAATGTAATTTTGTCATTCGAATAAATACTCTCGGTCACTCTGTGGAAAAATGTCATACTTCAGCTCTGCTTCGAACTCGGTCAGGAAAGTGTCGAACATTTTCATTAAAAACGTAATATCTGAAAAAGTGTCGTTGTCCTGGTTATTTCATGAAAAGTGTCGTTTGAAATAAGTGTAAATTTTTCAGAAAAACGTCACATTTTTAATTGTGCCGTTTTTGATGATAAGATTTGTTTATTAAAGAATTTTTTATTTTCATTATTGATTACCCCTAAATAGGAAGATTTTGTTAGTTTTTGATAAAAGAGTGGACGGAGTGAATATTTTGATAATTTTGAAGGTGCTGTGTCGGAGGTATTTTCAGTTGAACATTTTTGAAATATTAGTTTAAACTCTTTCAACACTTGGGTACTTAAACTACGGTGATTATTTTATGTTTAGTTCGGGAATAGAAACTGCAGCATATACGAAAAAGTTTGAGTGGGAATGAGTTGAAGTAAACTTTTGTTTCGTGACCAGTCATTTTTGACATAATATCTTCCAGCTATCAATATACAAAGAATACTGATTTTTTGCGGTTTTTTAAAACACTACCACACTACCAACTCCGCAAATTTTATCGCTGGCGCCATCCAGATGCTGGCATGCGAATCTTGTGAGCGTCCGATGGCGGTGTTGTCAACTTGATAAGATGCTCACAATTCATAGGATAAATTTGTGGCCATGAAAATGAAATAAAAATCAGAATGTTGTTGCAAATATGCAATTTTGCTCTATTTTGACATTGTTGTTTGTGATGATTAATGACTATTTTTTTATTTATCCATTTATTAATCTGTATGTTAACTACTGCCCAGTAAAGTTAAAACTGAATATTTCTCATTAATATTGTCAAGAACGTGAATATTCAATTATTCAATGAGAACAAACTTCGAATCGCTGTTCTGCAAAACTTCTTTTTTTAGTTATGACACTTCTTCCGAAAACCATCGACATATCAAAACAAAACTGACTCAAACCAGGGCCGTAGCTAGGGGGAGGGGGCATTTGGGGACAGTGCCCAACAAAAAAGTTTGCCATAATTGTAAATTTTCATATTCATCCTGTAAAGATTCCAAATGGTGAATATCAATAATTTGACTTACCATTCATCGATCCAGTTAGGTTAAAAATAGCTATGTGCCATAAGATTTGTATTATTGTTAACTACATTTTGTTTCAAAAAGAGCGTTTTAACAATTTCGATGTTCACCATAATAGGAAACGGTAGAGGAGGAGGATCGACGATCGACATACAGGAAAAGCTTGAATTGAGGCAAAGTTGAGCTTTTTGCCGTTAAACAATGATTAAAAAAAAAAAAAGATGATTTTGAAACCTAAAAAAAAATCATCAAAATCGAAGGAAGCAATTACATAAACTCAAAAAAAAGGTTATGGAACACCATTATGATGAACAGTTTAGATTCATGATTTTATTATTTTTCCTGTGTCCACTTGACTTTGCACAGTGGTTTTCTTTTCTCTTCTTCAATTGGGTAAATCAATTTAAGTATCATTGTTTCGCTATTGAGGTGAACCAGTTTTGATTTTTTTAATTTTAAATGTTGAAATTATACAGTTAAGTGTCAAGGTGTAACGCATCATGTTTTTTCAAGAAGTACCCAAACTCACCAAAACTAACCCAGATTAAGATGTGTAACATGAAGACTTAATACATACGTACCAATCCACAGAATGCAGCAAATCAACTTTTATCCCATAGTAATTAAAATACAAAATCTACCAGTCACATCAAACAAAACGCTTAGCGGCACTGATATAGTTCCGAAGACAGGTGTCCTTTCAGTCTTAAAACATCAATTAATCAATAATTTAGAGATTGTTTTCATTTTACAGACTTTTATCAATATCTACATTAATTACTATTTTTTTGTTTTTTTTTTTTTCATTTGGAACGCACATAACGATGAAAAACAATTTTCTCCAATATGTTGCAGCAAAACGCATTTAGTCCAGGAGTTTTCAGTCTTTTTATGGAAACTTAAGGTACTTTTGATTTGAATGAGACTATATACATGTCCATGCATGTATATACATCGATTCTACACATACATTTTCCTAAACCACTTTGTTTTAAGTCGTAAAGGGATTTTGGTATATATTGAGAATAATGCGTTCTGATAAGTCACTCCTCAATTGAACAAAACTTGGATAGGCAGAATGGGAGCAAATTCTCCATTAAAAAAAATGACAGCTCAAAATGTCAAAATGACAGCTGAGCGCCATTTTGAAACTTTTTTTTAATGGAAAGGGGGGTCGAGTGATACCTCATTTCAAAGGTCTTTTCATTCTCTATTCAACCCTAGATTTTGATTTGGTGCAACGGTTCTCATTTTTCAATCAATAATTATTATTTTTATTTTGTAAGGATGTAAATTTATTTGCTTTTAAAATGTTTTTGATGGAAGAACGCAAAATATCACATCTTTTAGCCAATTGTTTACAGTTTTGTGTGGGATTCACGACCAATTCGGCCACTACCTGAACTTTCACGCCTTCAATAATTTTGGGCCCTCCAGATCTTGGAGCGTCCGAAGTTTTTATACCAATTTTCTAAAATATACTCTGCTCATTGGTCGTTCCGGAAAGCTTCCATTGAAGATACGAACTGCTGCATGATTCCGGCTAGCCTCTCCAAAAATAACTACCTACCGCTTCGAATTTATCTTCCAACGAACTTATTGAAATTTGAATCTTTTATAAAAAAATAGAAAAATGTTTTGCAATAATATCAAATATTTAGAAACCATGGCAACGGCAATATTTACTGGATACTTGAAAAAACCGGTTAAAAAAAACAAACAAAATAGTACATTTTGTATCAAGGGCGGAAAGTAGATGATTTTGACGAGGGTATAAGTAGCAGCACGAGTGAAGTGAGGGCAGATATTAGCCGAGTCAAAATCATCTTTCGTCCGTGATGCAAACAGTGCTTTTTGTACAACCAGTTTGTAATCATTTGAATAATTATGAAAATCAAAAATAAATAGTTGATCCGATACACTGCACTACACTGCTGACAAGTCAGACAAATGTCAATCATGGTATTCATGGTTACAATAGGTGTGTTCCTGTATTCTTTTGTGGTGCGGATTCATTGTCACCAAGATTGTCACGTGATAAGTTCCTTTTACTATGCTAGACTGTCACGTGGTTATTAGATTCAGAGGCGTTGGGATCCAAGGAACCGTTGCTAAGCGACCTACTTTTAGGCCCGGCTGCCAAAATTAGCGACTTTCCGCCTGCTTTGCATGCATTGAAAAGTGGACTACCCATCCAAATTGTGCTCAATTATACCAAGCGGTTCAAAAGTTGGAGGAGGGGGAACTTAATGTCATCACTGTATACAGGGTTAGGAAAAATTACCACGTGCTGGAGAAAAATGTCTCAAATAAATGTTTTGAGGCTTTAAAATCTACATATCTGTGGTAAATTGAAACATACAGGGTCGGACATAAAGTTATGGCAGATCAAAGTTGTATATTTTTAAATGGGACCTCCTGTAGATTATTGGATATTTCAATTCTTCTTTCAATTTTGAGCAAAAATTATTGTGCACATAATGTTCTTAAATTTAGCGGTTTTCGAGTTATCGCTTTTATAAATGATATTTTTGCATGTTTGACATGCTATAAAACTCAAACGGTTCAAGATAGAGGAAAACGGACTGCACTATCTAGTCTCCACTTCTCAAAAGCTATCTAGGTACATAAAATTGATTTTTGACGAAAAATGTCAAAATGGGTCGAAAAAAAGTGGACAGTGGGGTCGTTGCAGTATCAAAATTAAAGGTGATTTAGCAAGCGCAGTGGCAGTGAATGATGAAAACAAAAATGTTCTGTTGTAACAATGTTCCTAAAATAGTGTTTAACCTGCAAAAAACGTATTCATCCAGCATTTTTCCTCTCTAGAATAGAAAAACGAAAGATAATTTTCCCCATTCGTCTTCGAACAGTAGACAATAAGAAGTCTACTGACAACGCACACCTTTGCAGGTGTTCGATAAAATAACATTTTTAACAAATAGGTTATGGTGCTCCAGTGGAGTACCACGACACAGCCAATCGCAGGAGCGGAGCTGAGGATATTGACCAACGCGTCATACCAGGCATGGAGGATAATTTGGAGGACTCGTCGCAAAATAGTTCCATAGGAAAGGACATTGATCATCGCAATCTAATAAGTTTAACTGGATCACCCGGTATAAACAATGGCAAAACCTTGTGGCAGTCCGAGGACAAGGACTATAGGCAACCACCAAAGGACAAAGACTATCGCGTGCCCTTCAACCTGGGCGTGCCCCCGCCTCCACCTCCGCCCGTGCCACAAACCACGCCCATCAAGCGCAAACCACCGCCCCCTCCGCCGTTGCCAGCGCCAGGGGCACCGGGTGATCCGCGCATGAGATGCGCCAATAACAGTCCGCGTAATGACGTGGATGACGTGGACATGGACTTGAGTGACGATTTAGACCAACCAGACACAAGTTGCACGCTGGAACCACCCCCACTTCCGAGTTTTTTGGATGACGTAGGTGCCAACCAGTTTTTGGACGATCTTACCAATGACTTTAACGACTTCAACTCTGACACTAATGAAGAGAAAGAGGAGGAGCCACCGTGGTCAATGCAGCCCCCGCCAATGACTTTCAACGTGGGGTACCCGCCTCCTCCACCAGCGCCATCTTTTATGGGGATGAATCAGAATTTAATGTCAGGACCGCCCCCGTCTTTTCCGTCGTCAATGCCCAATTGGGACCATGATGACTATTATGAAGAGGAAGATGATGGGTGGAATCGGAACTTTAGGGGTGGTCATGATGGGGGGTTCAGAGGGGGCTTTAGACCAAGGGGCAGAGGTAGAGGGTTTAGAGGGCGGCCCAGGGGCGGCAGAGGAGGTAATAGTCCGTATAGGCGGAACTTTCGCGGGGGGTTCAATAGGGGGGGCTTTTAGCACGTGAGTTTTGGTGAGATTACAATGAACTATGCATATTCGTAATTATTAGTGAGGTATAATCACTTCTTTTAAAATAGGCAAAATAGATGTAAATTATTGTTCTTTAATATTCACTGGATTTTAAGAGTTGTTGATATTTGGTTCATAGTACTGGGCTCATGATGATCATTTGTGAATAAAAATGTTTTTCTGATTGTTCGGTTTTTGGACTTGAGTTTGAGGTAAGTAGACATTGAGTTATTTGCCAAAATGTTGGAAAATCTTTATTTATTTTATTTTATTATGAGTCATTTTTTTTAAATTGTTCCTTCAAGTCTTGGAATTGTTTTAATGGCGAGAAAAGCTGGAAAATCCCCCGAAAAAACCTGAAAACTCAACTTTTGATTCGGGATGTCACATGTCACCTTTCCGTGACAAAACAAACTAATGTCAATGTCAATGAGTAAATTCAATAGGCGCGTTCGAGTTTCCGCTCTAAACACTCCTGAGCACGAAGAGCGGAAACTCGAACTCACCTAATGATATTGATGTCAACTCAAATCATAGACCCGAGAAATGGAAGAGACTCAACTCTACAGCATAGCAGTGGCGGCCATTTTCAATATCAAGACAAAAACGACAATTATGAGAGAAGAGTATTTCTATTTTTTCCCGTACAGGGATGTTGTTTGCGTCTGTTAGAATATCTACCCACAGACAAAGTCCAGATTCATTTTCAGATTTATACTACGCCCATACAAAAATTAAAACTAAAACAGAATCATAGGTCAGGACTGATAAAGCAACGTTGCCATTATGTTAAAATAGGTGCATTCAGTGAACGTAAACATAAAACTAAAACAGAGCTGATGCTGATACTATCCAGGCTTTTATCCTATCTAATATATTATAAATTTGAATCCTGTTTTTCTTGATCACTCCATCACTTGAGAACGGCTGAAGCGATTTAGGTGTTTTTTTTTCGATGTTCTTTGAAATATGAGGAGTGATGTTATTGGAAAATTCCCCTTAAGAACCCGAAAATACAACTTCTTTTTCTTTGACATAGTGAGGTTATGTTTGCATAGTTTTATTATTTGCTAATGGATTTTTTTCAAATAATTATGTAGGTTCTTATTTGGTGTTTGATCAAAAATTGACCAAGTGCGGTTATGTTTGCCTAATTTTGTTATTTTCCAAAAGATTTTGTTCAACTTAGATAATAATATCGTAGGTACTATTTGGGATTTGATCAAAACATTTAAAAAAAAATGACATGGTGAGGTTGTTTGTATATAGTCTTGTTATTTTCCAAACGATTTTTTTCAAATCAGATATGTAGGTTCTATTTGGGATATGATCAAAACATTTTTTGAAACATTACATACATAGTGAGGTTATGTTTGCATAATTTTGTAATTTGCCAAAAGATTTTGTCCAAATAATCATGTAGGATCTAATTTGGGGCTTGGTCAAGAAATTTAACAAAAATTGACAAAGTGAGGTTATGTTTGCCTAATTTTGTTATTTTCCAAAGGATTTTGTTCAAATTAGATAATATATCGTAGGCTCTATTTGAGATTTGATGAAAACATTTTTTTAGAAGACATAGTGAGGTTATATTCGAAAACTTTTGTCATTTTCCACCTAATGATATTGATGTCAACTCAAATCATAGACCCGAGAAATGGAAGAGACTCAACTCTACAGCATAGCAGTGGCGGCCATTTTCAATATCAAGACAAAAACGACAATTATGAGAGAAGAGTATTTCTATTTTTTCCCGTACAGGGATGTTGTTTGCGTCTGTTAGAATATCTACCCACAGACAAAGTCCAGATTCATTTTCAGATTTATACTACGCCCATACAAAAATTAAAACTAAAACAGAATCATAGGTCAGGACTGATAAAGCAACGTTGCCATTATGTTAAAATAGGTGCATTCAGTGAACGTAAACATAAAACTAAAACAGAGCTGATGCTGATACTATCCAGGCTTTTATCCTATCTAATATATTATAAATTTGAATCCTGTTTTTCTTGATCACTCCATCACTTGAGAACGGCTGAAGCGATTTAGGTGTTTTTTTTTCGATGTTCTTTGAAATATGAGGAGTGATGTTATTGGAAAATTCCCCTTAAGAACCCGAAAATACAACTTCTTTTTCTTTGACATAGTGAGGTTATGTTTGCATAGTTTTATTATTTGCTAATGGATTTTTTTCAAATAATTATGTAGGTTCTTATTTGGTGTTTGATCAAAAATTGACCAAGTGCGGTTATGTTTGCCTAATTTTGTTATTTTCCAAAAGATTTTGTTCAACTTAGATAATAATATTGTCACGACCCTACTTATTAAGGGTGCGACTAGGGACGTAGAGGTTACTGGGAAATAATCTCATTGTTAACAACACAAAGAACTTATTTATTAACGAAGAAAAGTTTATAAATAAAATATAGTTAGCCGTTCATTACAGTTTTATTTCAATGTAATCAAAATGTACTTACATTAGAATAAACATCATGTCACACAAACACCAGCCGGGGAAGGACCAAGGATCCCGAATTCTCGACGCGACTAATTTCTTTAATGACCCACGATCGACTACCTCCCTCGAAACAATTTCTGTTCGAGGTTGGTTCCCTTCCATCTTGTCAAGTTTGCACAAATCAATAATTGAGTTCATCACGGAAATCCATAATTTCACAACCATTAATTTGTTTTACTTTTGTTGTGAAATATTCAACATTCTGTGTTCGAATTGCGAAATGTAAAACATTACTGCAATTCCGGTATTGCTGACTTGACAATATTGATTAAGAATTCGACTTTTATATTATTCTTGCGAATAATTTTTTCGGAAAATTCCATCCTTGACATATCCCCCGGGCCTGGGAAAGCTGGACCCCAGCTTTAAAGCTCTAACTAACTAAAAACGTGTACAATATCAAAATACAATGTCCATTTACCCATATAAAAGAAAAATATATAAATATATTTATACAATATAAATTACAAAATATATAACCTTGCCACCGTAAACGCAACACTTGAGAACGCACTTTACACTGAATATCCATCATAGTTTGTAATATCGTCCGTAATGCACATGAACCAAGTGGTACTGCTACCGCTGGCGCCATGGGTCTTCTTCGTCGAAGCGAGCTGTGTTTGTGAACTCGCTGAATAGAATGGAATGGTCATCGTCGCTAAAGGCTGTCGCGCGTCGCAGGAGCCACTGCAGGAACCACATCTGCCATTTAATTGGAGCTTGTGTTCGGAAAGCGCACTTTCAGCGTAAATGTCCTTTCAGCTGTTTGTGACTTATGGCATGTAGTGTGTTGATGCTATAATGATGAAACAATGGGGTTACTTCTTCAATTTTCTGTTTCATCCTTCTGTCTGATTTAGTGCCTAAATCGACTTCGGGTTGCAGGATTTTAAGATAACTATCGCTGCAGCAAGCCCTCCTCAATTGCAGGTTGAGGTTTTTTGGTGTCGAGTTGTTTTTATTAGCCAGGTGTTAATTCGGGCTGACTCATGCTCGACACGACCCTTTTCCCTTCATATATTGAGTAGGTACTTAGGATTCTTAACCACCTTGTAGGAACGTCTTGCTTGCTATTCATAGGCGGGATCCCTCGGCAATCTTGTTGTCCAATTAGACTGGCTAGGACTTATCAATGACTGGGCTCCCCGTGGCGTGGCCAAAAATTGTTGGCGCTGACTGATTGTTGACTAACCATAACATAACATGATTTTGTTGGAGTTCTTCTTCCATGGGGAATGTGTGCATTGGATGATGGCATCTTTTGGGCGATGTTGCGATGGCAGGTTTTACATGAAACAAAAGATACAAAGGGTAAGTATATGCTCCTATAATGCCCAATATCTTAATTAAATGAAATTAGGAATGCTATCCATGATCTGCACAATCAGCAGCATGCATTCCTAGAGTAGGTGTATATTAAAACAAGGTTAGGACAAAAAAAAAAAAAAAAAAAAAAATAAATAATTAGAGAGAAAAAAAAAAATATTTTGTCCTTGTTATTATCAATGTAGGATTTGTCGACTCCCCTATCAAAAGTGTATGCCCTCTACCCCCTACCTCCAGGTGAATTTAATTTCCCAACTTTATCATAACATTTTAATCTCATCGATATAGCAATTTCTTCAAAATTCGACATTTATTTTACTCATTGTTCGCTTTCTACAACAATTCACTTTCTTGAGATGACCCCTGCATCTTTACTCTTTATTTAAAATATGTCAATAAGGAATCTAGAGTGTAACCAATTTACGATGATATTTATCCTAAAATTGTTTTTAGTAGCTACACAATTTAGGCTTAAATAACAAGGCAAAAAGCACACTAGAGGAGCTCCAAGGGGTATTACTACTTGCTTTCTTAAGTTTCTGTCTACTATAAATGAGTAACTAGGGCATACATTAGTAGTTTACTCGTAGTAAGTGCATCACGTAAGAATTTCAATACATTCTACGCTTGCACTTAATTTTTCACCAGGGGATAGTGATAGGAGGTCCTGTTTGCCTGGTAATTCTATCTTGAACCTAGAATTATTCCTTTTTCCAAAATTGTGTGACCCTTCATCACTTTCAAATTTAGCTTCAAATATTTCACTTTTCTCTTCTTTGCTTCTATGTAGATTATCTAGGTCAAGCTGCTCATTTTTTTCTCTGATATTTTTAGGTTTACAAAAGTACCGAGAAATGAAATGGAGAATGGAGTAAAGCATGAAAATTCCAAAGGTTATGCACACCAAGCTGAATATCAGGTCATGAGTGGTGCTTGACGGCGGTGACGTGTGACACCGAGCGGATGGAATAATTGTAGCTGCCATGACCATTCTATTGTGACTGAATATAAGATATGCCACTAGAATAGACAAAGTAATGTTCCAAATCAAAAACAGTGAGTCAGTGTGAAGTCCGTAAGTGTCGCTATACGATCTTATATGGTACACTGATTGTGCTTCTTCCATAGAATCCAAGATGTTCTGAACCATGCTGCTGCTAGACGTTAAATTTAAATGAGGAATTTGGAGCGTCCAATTGCTGTTCAGGCACTCCGACATGTTTTTGTACATGGGTAGTGCGTGCTTCCCCTCTGGATTAAGAACAAAAGATTTCAAGTTTGACCAGATTGCTGGGATTGTATGGACTAGAACTGTGTCCTGTGGGCCCAATTGGTCTGAACATGGAAATCTTTTTGGAATCAAAGTGTCCTCTTTGGTATGTAAGTAGCAGCTGCATGGAAGTTTTATTTTGATGGCACCCTGTCTCGAATGAATGGATGTTACGTCCGTCGTCGAGTTCTTCTGGCATGTTATCTTCAGATTCTTTTCTGGGTGAGTGATGACGTAAGTCTCTTCATATATCTCAGATATTATCATTGATGTTGCAGAGTGACAAGTCATTGGGCAGTATTCACTTAGCTTCTGAACGGTTGTGCCTTCATAGAGTTTCTTCGCACATTCTGGCCCCTGGATATTATCTCCAGAGAATCTAGGCACAAAGCATAGCTTGTCATGATATGGTTTGCAGAGATGTAAACCTGTTCCAGAAATCTGCCTGCTGCGATCTTCTTTGTTGTTGGAGGAAGAAACTGCCATATACAGGGGTTGGTGTGGTATTGAACACGTCTGGTTGAACCAAGCAAACGGGGTGGTAATTAATTCGAATAGCTGCCAACTTTCATTTTCCCTTATGACTGGAATTTTAATCTGTACAAACATTGTTGTCTCCGTGAACGAACAATCACATATTGGAAGTTCAAAGTACTTGGAAATTTCAGACGTTGGGATGGCCAGTCCTTTGCCCGAAACTTGTATCCGTTGTTGAAGTTCCTCCAAGTCCTTTGTTAGAATACGTGGATTTATTATTTCAGATGGAACTTTGTGATGTTTACATGAATTCACTATTGTCTGTCTTTTCAAAGCTCTTGTCAACATTATAGACCTCTTCAAATTAGAATATCCAACATTGAATAAGTTCAAGATGGCTCGTTCCTGTTCGTCTGTGGACTTCGATATTCTGCTCTGCATCTCCATCGTGTACCTTTCCATGTATTTGATTTTTTCCTCCGTTTCTTTAAATGCTATTTTCACCGAATGTTCGTATTCCTTGAAATGCTCTGAATTTTCGGTCACCTGTTTCAAATCCATTGACAATCCCTCTGTTATCTTATCCAGCCTTTGTTCTACATATTTCTCATTATCATCTACTAATTTAAGTTTTTCCATCGTAGCCACTCCACAACACCAAGTTAATCCAGACCCTATGAAGTCCAGGGCCCTTTTATGCCTTAATGGTTGACTTTTGCCTATTCTCATTGATGATGTACTCCAACCGTCACTAAGTATTTGGAATTCCTTCGAGAATGCTTTAGACAATTCATTCATGTGACCAATTCGTATACACTCCTCACTGCTCATGTTATCGCATTTCTGCTGAATTTCCTCCGTTTCATGTACCCTGTCTTCTGTCCACATTGTTTTATAGTTTAATGGAATCGTGGCCTCATAGACCACGGTTTGTGGTAACGGTTTCCAGTAAGCTCCTGCGCTCACTTCAACGTTGATGTCCTCCTCATAGCACTTAATGCTATTTAGCGATATGAACAACCTAAGGGAATGTACTTTAGTGATGCTTGACCTTGAAATATTATCTCGTATGTTTTTGTACCTATATTTGTCTTTATGACCATGTGAATGTATATTAATAAATTATCCTACTCGTACGCATGTGTTCCGATTCTCACGATTATGTCCAATATTGAAGCCCATCAATTTTAAATTACCTAATTCTAATTTATCCTAATCTTTTACCCTTGAAATTATTGATATTATTATATGATTATTATTTTATCTTATTATTATTTGATCCTTACCCGGCGCCTCCACCATATGTCACGACCCTACTTATTAAGGGTGCGACTAGGGACGTAGAGGTTACTGGGAAATAATCTCATTGTTAACAACACAAAGAACTTATTTATTAACGAAGAAAAGTTTATAAATAAAATATAGTTAGCCGTTCATTACAGTTTTATTTCAATGTAATCAAAATGTACTTACATTAGAATAAACATCATGTCACACAAACACCAGCCGGGGAAGGACCAAGGATCCCGAATTCTCGACGCGACTAATTTCTTTAATGACCCACGATCGACTACCTCCCTCGAAACAATTTCTGTTCGAGGTTGGTTCCCTTCCATCTTGTCAAGTTTGCACAAATCAATAATTGAGTTCATCACGGAAATCCATAATTTCACAACCATTAATTTGTTTTACTTTTGTTGTGAAATATTCAACATTCTGTGTTCGAATTGCGAAATGTAAAACATTACTGCAATTCCGGTATTGCTGACTTGACAATATTGATTAAGAATTCGACTTTTATATTATTCTTGCGAATAATTTTTTCGGAAAATTCCATCCTTGACAATATCGTAGGTACTATTTGGGATTTGATCAAAACATTTAAAAAAAAATGACATGGTGAGGTTGTTTGTATATAGTCTTGTTATTTTCCAAACGATTTTTTTCAAATCAGATATGTAGGTTCTATTTGGGATATGATCAAAACATTTTTTGAAACATTACATACATAGTGAGGTTATGTTTGCATAATTTTGTAATTTGCCAAAAGATTTTGTCCAAATAATCATGTAGGATCTAATTTGGGGCTTGGTCAAGAAATTTAACAAAAATTGACAAAGTGAGGTTATGTTTGCCTAATTTTGTTATTTTCCAAAGGATTTTGTTCAAATTAGATAATATATCGTAGGCTCTATTTGAGATTTGATGAAAACATTTTTTTAGAAGACATAGTGAGGTTATATTCGAAAACTTTTGTCATTTTCCACCTAATGATATTGATGTCAACTCAAATCATAGACCCGAGAAATGGAAGAGACTCAACTCTACAGCATAGCAGTGGCGGCCATTTTCAATATCAAGACAAAAACGACAATTATGAGAGAAGAGTATTTCTATTTTTTCCCGTACAGGGATGTTGTTTGCGTCTGTTAGAATATCTACCCACAGACAAAGTCCAGATTCATTTTCAGATTTATACTACGCCCATACAAAAATTAAAACTAAAACAGAATCATAGGTCAGGACTGATAAAGCAACGTTGCCATTATGTTAAAATAGGTGCATTCAGTGAACGTAAACATAAAACTAAAACAGAGCTGATGCTGATACTATCCAGGCTTTTATCCTATCTAATATATTATAAATTTGAATCCTGTTTTTCTTGATCACTCCATCACTTGAGAACGGCTGAAGCGATTTAGGTGTTTTTTTTTCGATGTTCTTTGAAATATGAGGAGTGATGTTATTGGAAAATTCCCCTTAAGAACCCGAAAATACAACTTCTTTTTCTTTGACATAGTGAGGTTATGTTTGCATAGTTTTATTATTTGCTAATGGATTTTTTTCAAATAATTATGTAGGTTCTTATTTGGTGTTTGATCAAAAATTGACCAAGTGCGGTTATGTTTGCCTAATTTTGTTATTTTCCAAAAGATTTTGTTCAACTTAGATAATAATATCGTAGGTACTATTTGGGATTTGATCAAAACATTTAAAAAAAAATGACATGGTGAGGTTGTTTGTATATAGTCTTGTTATTTTCCAAACGATTTTTTTCAAATCAGATATGTAGGTTCTATTTGGGATATGATCAAAACATTTTTTGAAACATTACATACATAGTGAGGTTATGTTTGCATAATTTTGTAATTTGCCAAAAGATTTTGTCCAAATAATCATGTAGGATCTAATTTGGGGCTTGGTCAAGAAATTTAACAAAAATTGACAAAGTGAGGTTATGTTTGCCTAATTTTGTTATTTTCCAAAGGATTTTGTTCAAATTAGATAATATATCGTAGGCTCTATTTGAGATTTGATGAAAACATTTTTTTAGAAGACATAGTGAGGTTATATTCGAAAACTTTTGTCATTTTCCACCTAATGATATTGATGTCAACTCAAATCATAGACCCGAGAAATGGAAGAGACTCAACTCTACAGCATAGCAGTGGCGGCCATTTTCAATATCAAGACAAAAACGACAATTATGAGAGAAGAGTATTTCTATTTTTTCCCGTACAGGGATGTTGTTTGCGTCTGTTAGAATATCTACCCACAGACAAAGTCCAGATTCATTTTCAGATTTATACTACGCCCATACAAAAATTAAAACTAAAACAGAATCATAGGTCAGGACTGATAAAGCAACGTTGCCATTATGTTAAAATAGGTGCATTCAGTGAACGTAAACATAAAACTAAAACAGAGCTGATGCTGATACTATCCAGGCTTTTATCCTATCTAATATATTATAAATTTGAATCCTGTTTTTCTTGATCACTCCATCACTTGAGAACGGCTGAAGCGATTTAGGTGTTTTTTTTTCGATGTTCTTTGAAATATGAGGAGTGATGTTATTGGAAAATTCCCCTTAAGAACCCGAAAATACAACTTCTTTTTCTTTGACATAGTGAGGTTATGTTTGCATAGTTTTATTATTTGCTAATGGATTTTTTTCAAATAATTATGTAGGTTCTTATTTGGTGTTTGATCAAAAATTGACCAAGTGCGGTTATGTTTGCCTAATTTTGTTATTTTCCAAAAGATTTTGTTCAACTTAGATAATAATATCGTAGGTACTATTTGGGATTTGATCAAAACATTTAAAAAAAAATGACATGGTGAGGTTGTTTGTATATAGTCTTGTTATTTTCCAAACGATTTTTTTCAAATCAGATATGTAGGTTCTATTTGGGATATGATCAAAACATTTTTTGAAACATTACATACATAGTGAGGTTATGTTTGCATAATTTTGTAATTTGCCAAAAGATTTTGTCCAAATAATCATGTAGGATCTAATTTGGGGCTTGGTCAAGAAATTTAACAAAAATTGACAAAGTGAGGTTATGTTTGCCTAATTTTGTTATTTTCCAAAGGATTTTGTTCAAATTAGATAATATATCGTAGGCTCTATTTGAGATTTGATGAAAACATTTTTTTAGAAGACATAGTGAGGTTATATTCGAAAACTTTTGTCATTTTCCACCTAATGATATTGATGTCAACTCAAATCATAGACCCGAGAAATGGAAGAGACTCAACTCTACAGCATAGCAGTGGCGGCCATTTTCAATATCAAGACAAAAACGACAATTATGAGAGAAGAGTATTTCTATTTTTTCCCGTACAGGGATGTTGTTTGCGTCTGTTAGAATATCTACCCACAGACAAAGTCCAGATTCATTTTCAGATTTATACTACGCCCATACAAAAATTAAAACTAAAACAGAATCATAGGTCAGGACTGATAAAGCAACGTTGCCATTATGTTAAAATAGGTGCATTCAGTGAACGTAAACATAAAACTAAAACAGAGCTGATGCTGATACTATCCAGGCTTTTATCCTATCTAATATATTATAAATTTGAATCCTGTTTTTCTTGATCACTCCATCACTTGAGAACGGCTGAAGCGATTTAGGTGTTTTTTTTTCGATGTTCTTTGAAATATGAGGAGTGATGTTATTGGAAAATTCCCCTTAAGAACCCGAAAATACAACTTCTTTTTCTTTGACATAGTGAGGTTATGTTTGCATAGTTTTATTATTTGCTAATGGATTTTTTTCAAATAATTATGTAGGTTCTTATTTGGTGTTTGATCAAAAATTGACCAAGTGCGGTTATGTTTGCCTAATTTTGTTATTTTCCAAAAGATTTTGTTCAACTTAGATAATAATATCGTAGGTACTATTTGGGATTTGATCAAAACATTTAAAAAAAAATGACATGGTGAGGTTGTTTGTATATAGTCTTGTTATTTTCCAAACGATTTTTTTCAAATCAGATATGTAGGTTCTATTTGGGATATGATCAAAACATTTTTTGAAACATTACATACATAGTGAGGTTATGTTTGCATAATTTTGTAATTTGCCAAAAGATTTTGTCCAAATAATCATGTAGGATCTAATTTGGGGCTTGGTCAAGAAATTTAACAAAAATTGACAAAGTGAGGTTATGTTTGCCTAATTTTGTTATTTTCCAAAGGATTTTGTTCAAATTAGATAATATATCGTAGGCTCTATTTGAGATTTGATGAAAACATTTTTTTAGAAGACATAGTGAGGTTATATTCGAAAACTTTTGTCATTTTCCACCTAATGATATTGATGTCAACTCAAATCATAGACCCGAGAAATGGAAGAGACTCAACTCTACAGCATAGCAGTGGCGGCCATTTTCAATATCAAGACAAAAACGACAATTATGAGAGAAGAGTATTTCTATTTTTTCCCGTACAGGGATGTTGTTTGCGTCTGTTAGAATATCTACCCACAGACAAAGTCCAGATTCATTTTCAGATTTATACTACGCCCATACAAAAATTAAAACTAAAACAGAATCATAGGTCAGGACTGATAAAGCAACGTTGCCATTATGTTAAAATAGGTGCATTCAGTGAACGTAAACATAAAACTAAAACAGAGCTGATGCTGATACTATCCAGGCTTTTATCCTATCTAATATATTATAAATTTGAATCCTGTTTTTCTTGATCACTCCATCACTTGAGAACGGCTGAAGCGATTTAGGTGTTTTTTTTTCGATGTTCTTTGAAATATGAGGAGTGATGTTATTGGAAAATTCCCCTTAAGAACCCGAAAATACAACTTCTTTTTCTTTGACATAGTGAGGTTATGTTTGCATAGTTTTATTATTTGCTAATGGATTTTTTTCAAATAATTATGTAGGTTCTTATTTGGTGTTTGATCAAAAATTGACCAAGTGCGGTTATGTTTGCCTAATTTTGTTATTTTCCAAAAGATTTTGTTCAACTTAGATAATAATATCGTAGGTACTATTTGGGATTTGATCAAAACATTTAAAAAAAAATGACATGGTGAGGTTGTTTGTATATAGTCTTGTTATTTTCCAAACGATTTTTTTCAAATCAGATATGTAGGTTCTATTTGGGATATGATCAAAACATTTTTTGAAACATTACATACATAGTGAGGTTATGTTTGCATAATTTTGTAATTTGCCAAAAGATTTTGTCCAAATAATCATGTAGGATCTAATTTGGGGCTTGGTCAAGAAATTTAACAAAAATTGACAAAGTGAGGTTATGTTTGCCTAATTTTGTTATTTTCCAAAGGATTTTGTTCAAATTAGATAATATATCGTAGGCTCTATTTGAGATTTGATGAAAACATTTTTTTAGAAGACATAGTGAGGTTATATTCGAAAACTTTTGTCATTTTCCTAAGGATTTTGTTCAAATAAGATATGGAGGTTTTAATTTGAGGTTTGATTTTGAAAATTTACCAAAAATCGTCCAAGTGAGGTTATGTTTGCATAATTTTGTAATTTTCCAAAGGATTTTGTTCAAATTAGATTATAGAGGTTCTATTTGGGATTTGATCACTTTTTTTTTCAAAAATGTGAGGTTATATTTGCTTAATTTTGTTATTTTTCAAAGGATCTTGTCCAAATTAGATATGTAAGTTCAATTTGGGATTTGAAGTGTTGTAACAATATATACGTTTTCAGTTTAAACATTTCAAAAAAAGTACGCTAGAAATGTTGTCAGATATTTAACATATCTGGAAAATCGCTGAGCGGATTCTTATTATTTTTTATATGTTTGTTATGTCTGCGCCCCGGATAACAGAATAATTATTGAAACATCGGAAAAACTGAAAAAAAAAATTGTGAAACAAATTAATCTAGCACAACATTAGTTATTGATTATGAGGCAGTATGGAATTTGCCGGGTCAGCTAGTTATAAATAATATTAAGCATTATCTCCTTGACTTGAGGCTTTAACAAGAAGACCTGGAAGTCAAGTGAGTGCTCTGCTCTAGTAGTCAAAAAGGAAATCTAGTTACGAGGCACTGTGTTTGAGTTTTGAGTGATTGGTTTTCAAAACAATCAAAACTGTGAAATAAAAAGTGATGAGGTTATGAATGCAGTAATTTTGGTTCCCTAACCTTGGATCAAGCCGGTAGTGTTCAAGGTTAATTGATAACCTTGGGGTTAGTATGTCCATATTTGAACTTAGGTCTGTTATGCGATGACGCGGGCAATTTGAAAATGAATTGACTTTTTAACAATTTTTGAGGCAGTTTCAACAATTTGCATAATTTCACATTAAAGTTAATAGAATGGACTATTATTGTTCGAAATTTCAAGCCTCTATGTCAAGCGGTTTGAGTTTGTTGGTTTTTTAAAGCCAAATTGTCCGTTGATAGTATAGTTTTGTAGAACAATATTCAATCATTCCGCCTTGTTTTAGAAGTGAAGTTTGAGTGTTTTTGGTAAATTTTGCATTTTAGTTGATGGAATGGACTTCTCTAACTGCAGCGGTTCGAGTTTGTTGATTTTCTAAAGTTAAATTGTCCGTCGAAGATCTAATTTTATAGTACAATATTCAATTATTCAGCGTTATTTTTAAAGTTAAGTTTCAGTTATTGGTAATTGTACAGGGTGATTCATTTTCAGCGACAGGGTGTCAGTTCTCGTAAACTATTCATAGTAGAGGCTTGCGGCAAAAAATTTAAAACGGTCTGGAAAATATTTTCAAGTTTCTGAAATGGTCGCTAGGGGGCGTAACAACCAACACCAAGTACAGTGACTATATACAAGACAGTGACGACAATAGAGCTCAGGTTAGCTGCAAAACATACATTTTTCTATAAAAAAAAACAAAAAAAAAATTTAAAAAAAAACAATAATTTTCTTGTTTTTTTTTTCAATCTTTTAATAGAAAAATGTATCCCCTTTTAAAATATATAAAAATGAATATACCACAACATTTGATTTTTTGGGAAACAACTAAAAAAAGTGTAGGTAAGTAGTCAGTAAACCTGAAAATGAGCTCATCAATATATTTTGGACAAAACTCTATAAAAATCCTATTTTTCTACTTGGTGTTGGTTGTTACGCCCCCTAGCGACCATTTCAGACACTTGAAAATATTTTCCAGGTTTTTCTCTTGGCCGTTTTAGTAATAAATAGATGAATAGTTTACGAGAACTGGCACCCTGTCGCTGAAAATGAATCGCCTTGTACATAAAAGCGAATGGAATGGATTATTATTATTGTTCCAAATATCAAGACATTGGATTTTATTTCAATTTTTAGACATCAATTTTCACTATTTGTGTTTTAATTGGAACCTTCTCCATGCGTCTCGATACGGCGAAATCCTCCTGGTGATCCAGCTCTGAAGCTTTTTTATGTCCGTTTTTGTCTTCTACTGAAGCAGCTTCTTTCATTGTGATACATTAGAATCTATACAAATCGGAAATTGGCACTCCAAAAGTGAATTGATAATCAAGGAATGCACAAACATTCAAAAATTTGCTAAACAGACCACTTGAATAACGTTTTAATTATTGTTTTTAACCAGTTAAAATATTACGTTGTTGTCAACATGTCGAAATTTGTCCTTCTGTTGCTCCTCTCCTGTGCAAGATGTGGCGAGTACAAGGACCGTTTTATCACCCTATACAATCAAATCATAGACCCCAACAATGGCTATTACTCCAAAGAGGGAGTACCTTATCACAGCAGGGAGAACATGCTTGTTGAAACTGTCGACCATGGCCATGAAACTGATTCTGAGGCCATAAGGTATTATTGCTGGTCACACCCCCATTGTTGGTAAACCCTCTCACTTGTAGCTACAATATCTACTTACAAGCCATGTTTGGTGCGGTGACTGGCGATTTTGAACCCTTTAACCAAGCATGGACTGTTATAGAAGATTTCTTTATCCCTACTACACAGTACAATATGGACAAGTACAACCCTGCCACCCCAGTGATGAACGCAGACTTCCAAGTGGGCGTGGATCCGATATATGACGAGCTCACGGAAGCGTACAATGACAGCAATGTGTATGTCATGCACTGGTTGGTTGACACCGACAATAGCTTCGGCTTCGGCAACGTCCAGGGCCAGTGCGAGGCGGGGCCTACTGTTTCAGGCCCCTCCTACATACACGTCGGTGCTGGCACAATATGGCAAGGCATCACCTTTCCCACCTGCGACAATTTTACCTATGGAGGGCCCACGGGGTTTTCGTATTACAGCGACGTGCCTGGTTGGCACTACGATGCGGCCCCTGATGCTGATGCCCGCGTCATACAAGGGGCCTACTGGGCGTCCCAATGGGCGCAACAGTGGGGGCAAATCTTCCAAATCCAAGACACCTTGGCCAAAGTGGCCAAGCTTGGCGATCATTTGAGATACTCCTTCTTTGACACGTTATACAGGCAAGTTGGTTGGTGTATTGGAAATACTTGCCCTGCTGGAACTTACAATAAGGAAAGCGCCCATTATTTGATCTCATGGTACATAGGCTGGGGAGGACCAATCACATCCAGCAACGTTTGGAGAACTGGCAGCTCCGAAACCATCATTGGTTATCAAAACCCAGTTGCCGCCTTTGCCCTGGCCAATGATAAATATTTGAAACCCAAAGGAAGAACTGCTGTAGAAGACTGGCAAATGTCTTTGACCAGACAACTGGAGCTGTACCAATGGATTCAGACCCCTGAAGGGGCGTGGGGGGGCGGTGTCACCAACTCCTGGAAAAATATATACGGAGAACCCCCCGCTGATGTACAAAACCACACCTTTCATGGGATGTTTTATGAAAACGAGCCTGGAATGGATGACGGTACCAGTGATTGGTTTGGGATGTGGACATGGACTGCTGATAGACTATCCCAGTACTATTACATCACCGGTGATGAATCCGTAAAAAATGTCCTGGACAAGTGGATTTCCTGGTTGTACGAGCACATGACAGTGCAGGATGATTTCTACAGTGTCCCCACCATGGTATCGTGGAATGGAACCTTGCCCACCAACACCAAGTTGATCATCCTCGAGTCAGGATCCAGGTTTTACGGTATAGGAACTTCAATTGCCCGAACCTTGACCTACTATGCTGCCAAGTCGGGTGACGATACAGCCAAGCAGACTGCCAAAAAACTGTTGGATGTCATTTGGAAGCTGCACAAAGACGATCTAGGCTTGTACGCCAGGACGGAGCTGACTTGGTTTATAAACGCCCAAACCCCGGTGTATGTACCACGGGCGGGCTGGACCGGTGTATATCCTAACGGGGATAGAATCAACGCATCTGCCACGTTTTTAGACATAAGATCGTGGTACAAAAATGACGAAAACTGGCCTCAATTGGAGCGGTACCTCATCGGAGGGGCTCCACCAGTGGTGGACTATCACCGCTTTTGGGAGCAAGCTGATATGGCCTTGGCCCTAGGGACGTGGGCGTTATTATTTGAATAAAACTTGTAACAAAAGGCAAGTTTCTATTAAACCTTATCATTGGAGTTTGTTCTTAGAAATGATGAACCGCCCAGAGATTAAGGGAACTAAGGGAAGTCATAAAAATAAAATTGAACTAAAGTCCACAATTCCTTTGGTGCTTCAATTTAGTGCTTTAAAACTTATTAAAACTTACATTACTTTGGAACATTATCAACATAAAATTTGCCCCCAATAGGACAGTTCTCCTCGTATTGTTGGCACCACTCCGGCTCCAGCGCATCGGCGTTTACACCTAGTCTAACCAGCCTCTCTCGGTGGACCAGGAATCGACTTTCAGCCTCCCGCCAGGTGGTGTTGGGCTCACTCCACAACACCTCCGCCATGGCTGAAGATCTAGGCCACAATCTGCTGTCCAGTGAGGTGGAATCGGCCTGTTCCGTCCAGAAGGTGGCTTCCGCCCCTAAGACTAGTCCCTTTCTAGCCCCTGCGATTTTTTGGGGCTTGTTCTCGTACACCTTCTGCCAGCCAATGTAGGGGGAGCACCAGTTGTTGCCGTCAGTAACCCAGCCAGCATAGCCGCAGTCCAAGTATAGGGCGTCGTAGTTGCTGAGGATGACTTTGTAGCCTTGCTCCAGCAAGTTGCTGACTTGTGGGTCATTGCACAACGTCCAGATTTGCACGATGTAGTTGTCTTTGGGCAGGAACTCGTTGAGGTACTCCTTGTGGGTGAGATGACTAGTCCACATTACCACCGGTAGTTTTTTGCCAGCCTTTTCGTACACCTTATCCAGGGCTTTACTTTGGAAGTGGTTCCATAGTTTGATGAAGTCCCGCTCTGTTCTACCCCACCCTTGCTTCTCCATCCACTGTACGATGTTTTTGGTGTTGTTCCAGCAGTTGAAGTTGACTTCATCCCCACCCATGTGGAACATGTCAGGCCGGAACTGCTCGAACATGTCGTGGTAGATATCCGCAATGACATCATAGAGTTCAGGCTTGGTAACGTCGAACTGGCCACATGGTGGCTCAACGCAGTAGTCCAGCCATGGTTGCCAGTTGAAGCAAGTCACCAGGTCTGGATGGGCCTTTTGCCAGCCTTCGCCCACGTGCGCTGGGGCGTCGAACTCTGGCAACACTCTAACACCCCTGTGTTTTCCGTATAAAATTATATCCTGAACGTCATGAGGGGTGTAAACTTTGTCTGGCGCGTAAGCTCCATATTTGGACAGTTCAGGCCTGGACTTGGACACGTATGGGAAACTGTGCGAGTCTGTGATGTGCCAATGGAACGTGTTCAGCTTAGAGGCCCCCATGGCGTTAATGGTTGTTTTAATGGCATCCACCTTGACGTGTTTCTCATTATAGTACAAATTCTGAAAACAGGGTTTACTTACGGTAATGAAGTTACGGGAAGTGTCCAGCAGGACCCCTCTATAGTGGTAGGCGGGACGGTCTGTTATGAATACATCCCTGGCAATCTGCAGCTCGTCACGCAGGTTGTCGAATATAATCAGTTGGTTTAGGGTTTCAAGTCCGTGCCTGGCACCGAAAAAGTTTGTTGCTGATATAACAGCCTGTACTCTGCCATCTACAAAAATTTGTTATTGCAAATACCAAGGGGAAGCCTCACAACAAACCTGAAGATTCACTAATCTTTAACGTATAGCTCTCATCAAGATCCAGAGAAAACCCATCAACACTATGGTCCCCTATGTTCAGTGTAACCACGAGCGACTTTCCACCCTTGGGTGCAGCATTACTGATGAAAACTTTATAAATAAAACGAAACTATTTCGAATCCCTCACCGTGGTAAGAGAGTCTCCACTTGTTTCCTGAAAATCGCTGCAGCCCCTCGGACCAAATCAAACGCAGGAGTCTCAGACTTGGCGCCTAAAATGTCAATGCTGTTGATGTTTATCGTGGCTAAAAAGTTGCCAACAGTGATATTGCCTGTGGGCTTGGGCCAAATTGCTGCTTCATGTGAGCAGAATATTCTGCAAGCTGGTAAGCTCAAAGCTGTTGCTTCATTGTCAGCGGTTATGGGCTTTTTTTGGCAGAAGCCCTGGATGCATTCGTACCTCCATGGTGATTTTAGAGAGCTATAATACCATTAATTAAGTTAATGACGGGTAAAGAATTAATTACCTGTCTCCACAAACCAGTTGGATGAGCAACAAAACCAATGTTGTTGTGATAAACTTGTCCATCTGGAAAAATACACATCGAAATGATTAACTAAGATAACATTGCGGAGAGATAATGTGATTTTTGTTTGATAAATTTGTTTTGATTTTAGAGAGGGATAGCAATATAGAGACTAACCTGTATAACAAAGCCCGCCACTCTAACACTATACATACATGAACCTCACCTTAAATCCCCATTAAAATACCATTAAGCCACTTGGAAGATTCACGTGAACCGCTACCTCCACACTTTCGATTAAATCATTTATTTACTAACCTTGTAACGTACAGAGTATGTGAAAGTATTCGCCGGTCCGGCAAACTCTGACTACAAACAAAGAAATCAACGGTTTATATGTAACGGGGTTCTAGAACCAGTTCCTTGTGAATATTTATATTCAATTAGGGTCATTGATTCGGGTACAATGATGATGGCTGTTTTGTGGAAAGGGAGAGAAAAATAACATTATGTTGCTCCTCAAGAGGAAAATTCCTGACGTGTTTGCAAAAGAAATACCAAAATCTAGAAAAATAAGAATCTTGAAATAGAAAAACTAGACTGAGAAGAAATATGACAATTGAGAGAGGATAAAGAGATAAACACAAGAAACTAAAAAATAGCGTTGAAAGAACTAAATTAAACAAAACAAATACAAAATATGGAAATTACACATCACTAACCTCAAGAAATTTAAGTAAAAATAAACCATTGGTGAGTTTGTGCATTGAAAGAAAAAAATTCATTTCGATAGCTCAATAACTCAAGTAGATCTTGGGAGGAAACATAAAAAACCTGATTTAAGAAAAATGAGAATTTTCAGTTTTTTTTTGTTGATGAAAAAATTGGTACCTCAAGGTGGTATTTTGTGGTTGAATGTGTAGAATGATCTTATTGACAATAATACCAACAGGTTTGATCTCGTTATCTAAGCTGATTAAAAAAAAAACACAATTTTATCTTTAAGTCATGCCACATAAGATGGCGTCGAATCATTCCGACCCGTGAAAAGTGGTCTTGTAGACTTCTGTAGTTGTTTGGTTTTATTCCAAGATAGCACCAAAGTAAACAAACTGGCGTGGTGGATATAATTAATTCCGGATCGTGCTGCAACCAATG
The DNA here is from genome assembly GCA_958502075.1 of Orchestes rusci. Lineage (NCBI taxonomy): Eukaryota > Metazoa > Arthropoda > Insecta > Coleoptera > Curculionidae > Orchestes > Orchestes rusci. The sequence goes on along the minus strand of OY293313.1, from coordinate 20,067,583 downwards.
ATTTTTTTTGTTTTTTCTGATATTCATTTTTGGATTATGCGTTTAATAGTGATTTTTGTTTGCTAAAATATATATTTTTTTCAAAAATTATGTATAGTCTTATTTAGTTTATAGAATTACTTTAATAAAATCACAAATCTATCCATACGTTCGAACAGAGCTGTCGCAATTACTTTTAAAATGTAATTCAATTACAATTACCAATTACCTTGAGTATGACAAAAGTATTTCAATTACCAATCACTAAAACTACTCACAAAAGTAGTTCAATTACCAATTACGACCAAAAGTAATTGATTCTTTATGAAATTACCACATGCCAATTAATGATTTTAATTCGATTACTTTTGAAAGTAATCGAATTACTTTTTGGTAATCGAATTACTTTTTTAGTGGTTGAATTACCTGAAAAGTAATTGAATTACCCAAATCCTAGGAAAATTATATTTGAGTGATTTAATAAGTATGTACAAGGTGATTCATTTTCAGCGACAGGGTGCCATGCAGTTCTCGTAGAGACTCAAGAAAAAAATCTGTAGAGTAGTGTGCCCAAGAGAAAATGCTGGAAATATATTTCAAGCTTCTAGGATCGCCGCAAGGGGGCGTAACGGTACTGTGAAAACAGAAAATCGACAACATCTCGATTTTTTTTCCTGTGAGATACCAAAACAGAATATGGAAACCGACATTGTACGATATTCTTTACAAAACTGCCCCCCGACGCTTTTCTACAAGTTGTCAAATGAGATAACCACAGGCCGTCAAACTTGATGTTACTAAATTGCCTATAACTTCGAAATTTACTAACCGATTTGACTGTTCTGTAGCTCATTTTAAAGAAGAAAATCAACTGTTTCTGATGCATGTACTCGAAGTTGATTTTATTTGTTTTAGCTGACCACACAACATGAATCGTAAAAGTCAAACCTGTATTCTTTATCAAACTGGCAGTCACGTGACCAAAACACAATGGCCGACTATTAAACTACCACCACACTCACATCAATTCAATTACTTTTCAAAGTAATTGAATCACTCTGAAGGTAATTGAATTACTCTTCGAGTAATTGAATTACTCTTCGTGTAATTGAATTACTTTTCAAAGTAATTGAAGCACTCTGAAGGTAATTGAATTACTCGAAGAGTAATTGAATTACTCTTCGAGTAATTGAATTATCTGCGATATATTGAAACCAATTACTAATTACAATTACTTTATCTCAGTAATTGAAAAAACAATTACAATCACTCTTTTTGAAAAGTAATTGAATTAAAGTAATTCAATTACCAAAAAGTAATTAAATTACATTTTTCAATTATTGTAATTCAATTACCGACAGCTCTGCGTTCGAAGTACCTGTACACTCTATAATGAGTCAGAAATATATTCGAATATTATTTTTGCGCCCTCCCTGAAAACAAACTCATGAGCCGCCACTGCTTTGGAATTGGATCGTTTTTCCCGTAATTTCTTCTATTGATTAAGAGATTATGACTAAAGTTCTATTTTTGTTGATGATGGCGCGTTAAAGCCCCTTTTTTTAGGTATCACAACGTTCCTTTTCACTTTTCAAAGATTGTTTAGTAACAAAATTTTCACTAAATTGAGAAAACAAAAAATGCACTCGTTTCTCCTGTATATTATATTTGTATTTTGGCAAATTTGTGATTAAAGGTTGAAAAGCGAATAATTTTATTGATGAAATCATCGATTTAGGACCGAAATTTAATAATATTCATCAAAAATAGAGAAACTCCAATGATACACGGATAAAAAACATAGTGTGGCAACGCTGCTTTCACAAATACATTCCCGCGACTCATCTGTCCTAGTTTATAGACAACCTGGTTTTCTTGGAATTCTACTTCGAAGTGAAAGTGACAGATTTCTTCTTGACAAATGGGAATGATATGATACCATCTTCAATCTATTTGGAATAAGCGTTACTGAGCAAAAATTCAATGTAGACGGTAGCATATGATTCCCGTTTGGCAGGCGGAAATCTGTCACTTCCACTTCGCAGTGAAATTCTATGTAAACCTTACAACTCTGCTTCTCATAAATAAATGAGGTTAACGTCCACTGTTTACTATACTATTTATTTTGTCGTTAAGATAAGATATCTGATCTTTAAACCAGTTTTTTAATTCAATTTCCAATTAAATTCACATTATCAATCAGATAAGGTATAGTTTAATTATTCAAATAGCCGAATTATCGTCACCTTGACCTTTGCGAAGGTCTTGATAATGAAAAAAAAATCATGTTGGAACGATTTATATTGCAAGAAATCAATCGAGTCCACTGATCCATTAAATTGGATATTGTCGTGGGGTGCTATCATGTGGTTTTCTATATATTTAGTCTATTATGCTATGTTGTAAGTGTTAATAGGATTTAACAAGTGAGGTGTGAAAGTTAGTTTTATCTACGTGTGATTCAGATGGGTTTGTGAAGGTGAAACAATTTTATATTGAGGATTGAGGTATTGTTAGGGGTAGGGGGTAGTCCAGGGAGTAGTGTAAGGTTAACGTTCAATCTCACTTCGAAGTGAAAGTGACAGATTTCCGCTTGCCGTACGGGAATCATATGCTACCATCTACAATGAACTTGTGCTCAAAGTCACGCCTATGCCAAAGTCAATGTGGATGGTTCCATATGATTCCCGTTTGCCAAGCGGAAATCTGTTACTAAGTGGAATTGAATGTAACTCAGGCAAAAATCATCCATCTTCTCAACTCTGTTGTTGTCTCTTATCTTCTCTTCATACACTCTTGTTTGCAGTGTTGCCACGATATCATCACCAATTCCATAATTACACTCTATTCCCAACCAAGTCACCAATGTAAATAAACCACACGTGATCAAACAATGGGAACACGATTGAAAGGTCACGTGTCACGTGAGATAAACCAACACATGTGATGAGTTCAATCGTTTCTCTATGTCTGATCACGTGTAGTTTGGTGACTTTTGGTTGTGAATGGATTGTAGCTTTCTCCCCGTCCTAGATCACTAGTCTTCTGCAAAACAAACGACAACATGGCCCAATCAACGCCACTGCTCATGCGCCTTCTAGCCTCATCCGCAACCACGGCAACTCGCGCCGGTCACATCATCAAAGATGTCATGACCAAAGGTGACCTTGGCATCATCGAAAAGGGCTTGGACAAAAACGATCTACAAACCGAGGCAGACCGATCTGCGCAAAAGTGTATTGTTGCCTCCTTATCCCGACTATTTCCTGACGTCACCATAATAGGCGAGGAAGGTCCGCATAACGGCACTGAAGAGGTGCCATCAGACTGGATCGTGACAGATCTAGATGAGGCCGTTATGACTAGCACTTGTCCAAAAGAGTTCGAAAAAGTACAACCAGAGGACGTGGTGGTTTGGGTGGATCCCTTGGATGGAACCTCAGAGTACACACAAGGGCTTCTAGATCATGTGACAGTGTTGTTTGGGTTGGCTGTCAAAGGTAGGGCTGTTGGTGGTGTAATACATCAGCCCTATTATGAATACAAGACAAACAAGGACACCAAGGGCAGGACTTTATGGGGGCTGACAGGGCTGGGCGTGGGGGGCTTCGTCCCTAGCGCCCCTCCTGCAGACAAACTCATCGTAACGACGACAAGGTCCCATTCGGACGAAACCGTCACTAAGGCTTTGGAAAGTCTTAATGCCACCGATGTTATCCGAGTTGGTGGTGCCGGACATAAGGTACGTCAAACTATGTGTGGCGCCCTCTACATCAATTTTAGGTGTTGATGTTGCTGGAAGGCAAAGCGCATGCGTATGTTTTCGCCAGTAAGGGGTGCAAGAAGTGGGATACTTGTGCACCAGAGGGCGTTCTTAGAGCATTAGGAGGTGTGTTGACTGATATACACGGCAAAGAGTATGACTATTCTAAGTAAGGTGGAGTGAGTAATAAGATGGAAGTTAATGGTTGTGTTTTAGGGATGTGTCCTATCCGAATGCTCAAGGGGTCTTTGCCACGTCCAGATATGTTAATCATAAGGATTTGGTTGCCAAAATTCCCAGAGAGTTGGCTGAGAGGTTTCCGTATATATAAAAAGTGGTTGTAATGATTAAATAAAAAATGTTTTATTATTTATTTCACCATCACGAATCATGGTTCAGAACTAGGTCCAAATCATGTCGTTGCCTCACAAGCCTCATCAACGGAGACTCTTCCTCTACAAGTGTACTATCCGTTCCACTTTCCACTCCTGACTCAGAGGTGTTGAAAACACCCTCAGGTCCAGTGATTATATTAATAAACTCAAACACGGCCGGTAAATACCAAAAACCAGGATCTTCAGTTGTGTGTGGTAACCACCGTAGACCAAGTTTCACGAACGTTTCGCAGTATTCAAGTAGGTTCCGCAAAAGAACCAGGTTCTCGGTGGTGTAGAGGGAAGTGAGGAACCGGATTAGTCTCAGTTTGAAGTTGAAAAATTCCGAAAGTGACGCCAGTTTTCTGGATAGGCCTTCGACTAGTACGCGGGAGACCAAGGCTGGGATTGATTGGGTTTCATCGTCTTGTGTTGTAGATAGGGAGGTGAAGGTTGCTGAAGCGTAGGTAATTGTGGCAAGGGTGAGTATCTGAAATTAAATTAAAGACATTGTTATTGCGGCTCTATTCATCTCATAGTCGGGTAACATGTTGAACTATTTAATACTTGTCGATATAAAAAAAAATTGAAATAACAAAATTTCGAAAACGTTGTATTTTTTTTTGGAAAAATGTTTGCGTCATTGTCTTGGTTGAGTTGGAAAAAACTAACCTGACCTTCACGTCGCACATATACAGGGTGTTTCAGAATAACATGCTAATAATAAAGGGGGTGATTCTTGGGCTCATTTAAAGAAAAAAAATTCATATGAACGTATGTCCTAAACGCCTTAACTTAACCCAAAAAATATGCAAACCAAAACCCGCATGGACGACACTGGTCAGAATAATTAAATTGTTGGTGCATCAAAGAATGAGTATTAATGCCTAAAATACATGACTCAAATTTCATAAAGATATCTACAGTAATGACAAAGTTATTGTAAAAAAAGTATCTATTTTTTGAAACTTTGACACCCTGTATCTCAAAAGTTAAGGCGTTTAGGACATACGTTCATATGAATTTTTTTTCTTAAAATGAGCCCAAGAATCACCCCCTTTATTATTAGCATGTTATTCTGAAACACCCTGTATATCAAAAAAAATATAAATAACAAAATTGTCGAAATTTCGAGAACCCTGCATTTTGTCGGAAAAATATTTCCGCCACTGTCTTGATTGGAAAAAACTACCCTTACTTGATATGTCGTACTATATCAAATTACTTGAAAATAACAAAGTTGGCGAAATTTCGAGAATGGTGCATTTTTTAGGAAAAATGTTTGTGCCATTGTCTTGATTGGAAAAAACTACCCTTACTTGATATGTCGCACCATATCAAAAAAATTAAAACTAGCAAAGTTGACGAAATTGAGAGAACGGTGCATTTTTTTGGAAAAATGTTTGCGCCATTGACTTAGTTGGGAAAAACTACCCTTACTTGATATGTCGCACTGTATCAAAAAAAAGATAAATATAATAAAGTTGGCGAAATTTCGAGAATGGTCCAGTTTTTAGAAAAATGTTTGCGACATTGTCTTGGTTGGAAAAAACTGTTCTTACTTGATATGTCTGGGTGCTTGGACTATTATATGGTAGGAAAACGGACACAATTAAAATGAAAATTATTAAACCCATACAAATGTGTGCTTTGACCATTGAACCACATAGAGAAGGGATTTCAGAGTTGACTGTGACAATACATAGACGCCTGATGACAACAGGTCGTTGAATTATTTAACAGGAGTAAGGGCATCTTTGGACCATGATAGTGGATGGAAAAGCATATGATTAACATTAAATTAAAAAAAAATGTTAATGGACACTCACTAATATTGATATTTTCGTCATGATCGATCATCACTCGAACGCTGACAATTGAACACTAATTTCCAAATCACCATTTGAAGCTAATCACACTTTAAATAGAATATGCAAAACTTTCCAAAAATGAAGTTTAACCGGTGGAAAATTAATCGAAAGTTGACGTAAGTCGACATTCTTTGGTCCACAATATATTCAAATAATTACACAAGATTATCATTAATAACAGTCATCAACGCTTGTTTCTTCGAAGAGAACTCGCCCATCACATCGTCAGCGGCAAGATGCCACACAAACACGCCTTTTAGCTCGTTTTCAACTGCATATTTGGTCTGGAAAACACTACTACTAAAACCTCTATTCACCCCAACATAACTCACCTTGAAGGCAACAGACTGCTCATCATCATAAGTCAACCATGTGGTATTCTTGTACTTATACGGCGCCTCCTGCTCCGCATCCCACTTGGTAGTATAATCCTGATAGGTTGATAGGATCTGTCGGTATGTAAGAGCTGCAGGGCTACCACCGCCTTTGCTGGGCGCATGTATATCATGCTCCTCTGGGTCAGCCAGAATGAACGTACGTCCATAGAAGGGTATACCTATGGCGATTTTTTCATTGGGAGCTCCTGCTTTTACCCAATTTTTGACTGAAGCATCGACGTTCAGGTACTTTTTCTCATACTCAGAGTCCAGATGGTGAGAGTACAACGGCGAGTTGCATCCAGTGGTTGCACTCCACGCCCCGTTGTAGTCATACGTCATAACGTTGATAATATCCAGATATCTGGAACAAAGACACTACCAGTTATTTTGAAAATTTTATTAGAAATTACATTCTACGCCCTCTCCCTTTCCAGAATACGCGTCAATTGTTCACAAGACGGATTGCGCATCTTCAAAGCCTTCTTCAGTATGTCGGTGCGATAATACAACTCGTCCTCACAGGTGTCCTTGAGTTTATCAATAAAAGCCTTCTCCACGTGCTGCTCCAACTGGTCATCATGGTAACCATCCTTGACATAGTAAGCAACATTGAGGTTCTCTGTGACGCGTTTATTAGGGTACTTTGGGGAGCTGTTAAAGCTAAATTTGGGCTCGGAGTTTGATATTAGTATGACTAGTATCACACCCATGCACATGGTGAAAGCGACGAAATTTCCCCGATACGCCCTGTGGTTATCTTGACTGATTTCCACAGGTTCCTCAGTGAACTCCCAACCATCACCTCCAAAGAACCGACGCATGATTTCGTCAATTTCTTCGTCGTAGTCAAAACTCTTTTGACCTAGCTGACGTTCTGCGTCGTATTTGCTGCGCAGCTCTTCATTGGTCAGCACATGTAACGCTCGGTTAACCATTTTGAAGGCATCTCCAGCTCCTAAAGCCTGGTTTTTATCTGGGTGCAGCTGTATGGCGATTTTCTTGAAGGCTTTCCTGATTTCTTCTTTGGTGGCAGTTACGTCAACACGGAGAATTTCGTAGTAGTCCTTTTTGTTTAAAACGCTGCTGACCAAGTCTTCCGGACTTGTATAGTCCATTTTTATGAGGGAGAAATTATTGATGTGACATCGTAGAGGTGTGACAGTAATGCTGATGGGGTGTTCCGAACACAGATAATGATATCTTAGAAGAACCACACCAAACCGCCGGTCGTAAGGAACACTAAACGTAACGAGCGGGTGGGGCTATGTTTCAAGGTCAAGGGGTGGAGCTATGTCTGTCGTACAGTTTTCAATGCGGCCGCTCTGGTGTGGTTAAATTCAAACGTATGCACTTACCTGGACATTTCTGTGACATTATACCCCGAATTTCTATAAACAGGTATAGCCCTTACGGCAGCCGTAAGCAAATACCCTTTTTTCTCAAACACTTCCTTTGTTTCTTTGAGTAAAAGAGTGAAATTATCCTTATCAGTTTCAACTGGGAACTCCCAATCAAAATCCAAGCCGTCATAGCCGTGACTATCAATCAATTTAACGGCATTTTCAATAAGATTTTGGCGCAGCTGTGCGTTGGCTACCACAATAGACAAGCTACCATTTTTTGCCACACAACTGAAAAGTAGCTTCAAGTCTGGATTGGTTGCTTTCAGTTCGGTTAGCTTCGTGACATAACCTGAAAGCGAGGCCGTTCAGTTTTCCCTCCGCTTCTTGATGAATCGTACCTTTGTCTTCTCCCTGAACTGTCAAAGATCCATCAGCATTAACAGTGACAAAGGCATAATATAGATGGGTGACCAAACTAGCGTTGATATCTTTCATTTCGGGCACGAAGCTACCGTCTGAACGAAAGTAAGCACCGGCATACACTGGAAGTTGGTTATTAATTCAAATTACTAATAGTTAGAGGCACTTACTGCTTGTAACTACATTCATCAGACTGGCAACTAAAAGAATAAGGAAAATCATCATTGAATTAGTTGAGCACTATAAAACGTCCACTACAGTAAATGAACTTATTTAATGTTATAAATTATATGGGGAATTACCGTCTTTCGAGTGGCGATTCATATTTTATGACGTCTCGATTGCTTGTTTATCAGTGATAAGTGATTTCTGGTAAGTGGTCAGAATATAATATGGATGCATTTAGTTAGTAGTTATGGAGGGGGAATCCGCAGGGTAAGAGATACTAAGGAAAATTTTCTGCTGCAAACATCAAAGCGTTATCTTCAATATTTCACAAGATATTGTATTTTAAGCCCAGGTAAACGTGTACGAAAAATAGAAAAAAAAAAAAATCCAGGATTTGATTTCATTGATTATGCAGACATCCAGACACTTTTGTCTTGGTTATACGTCTATGACTGTGAATAAATCCATATTTTATCCCAAGTTAAACTCCCACAAGCTCCAGAGTTTTTAAAGTTATGAATGAATAACGATCGAGCCTTGAACTTTTTAGTTTCATATACCCCGGAAGTTGATGTTTGTCTTGATCAAAGTATATTTTTGTCCACTGTACGGGAAGTACCTGATGGGAATATTCACCGGCATTCAAAGTTCTTGGAATGCAGGTGAATATTAACACTTATTGCACTATATTGAAAAAATTAAGAATAGCAAAGTTGGCGAAAGGTGCATTTTTGGAGAAAAAAAATTGTGCCAGTGTCTTCGTTGGAAAAAACTACCCTTACTTGATAAGTCGCACTATATCAAAAAAATTATAGATGACGAAGTTGGCGAAATTTCAAGAACGGTTTATTTTTTTTTGAAAAATTCTTGCTCCATTGTCTTCGTTTCTATATTAAAAAAAAAAAAATAATAAAGTTGGCGAGATTTCGAGAACTATGCATTTTTTTTGGAAACATTTTTGCGTCATTGTCTTGGTTGGAAAAGACTATACCCTTAGCGCCGGTACTTCCACCTTCAAATAAGCGCTATTTGTCAAATAACTATCCGTCAGAGTAACACATCGATCAATCATTATCTGACGGATAGTTATTTGACAAATAGCGCTTATTTGAAGGTGAAAGTACCGGCGCTTACTTGATATGATATATCGTACTATTCAGGGTGTTACTTAATGATATGTCATAATTTTAAGGGGGAGTTCCTGGATAAATTATAAAAAAATAAAAATAAAAAAAAGTGTGTTCCTATACCATAATATCCTGTGGCAAAATTCAGTTCAAAATCTCAAACCGTCTTTGGAAAATGTATTAAAAACTGAAAATAAAATAGATCTTAAAAACCAAGCATTTTAAGACCCAAGTTTATATGACCTTTTCGACTTAAAATTTATCCAGGAACTCCCCCTCAAAATTATAACATACCATAAAGTAACACACTGTATAAAAAAAATTAAAATAAAAAAGTTGGCGAATTTTCGAGAACGCGGTGCTTTTTTTAAGAAAAATGTCAGCACCATTGTCTTGGTTAGAAAAAACTATCCACACTTGATATGTCGAACTATATCAAAAAAAAATAAAAATAACAAAGTTGGCAAAATTTCGTGAACGAATAATTTTTTTAGAAAAACGTTTGAGTCATTGTCTTATATCGCAATATAGGTATAAAAAAAATTGAAAATTACAAAGTTGGCGAAGGCTCGAGAACGATGCATTTTTTCGGAAAAATATCTGTGCCATTGTCTTAAATAGAAAAAACTACCCTCACTTGATATGTCGCACTGTATCAAAAAAATTTAAGTTAAAAAATTGGCAAAATATTAAAAACGATGCAGTTTTTTGAAAAAAACGTCTATTGTGTTATTGTCTTGAAATTTTGAGGACGTTGCATTTTTTTGGAAAAATGTTTGCGCCATTTTCTTAGAAAAAACTGCCCTCAGTAGATATGTCGCACTATCTCAAAAAAAATATCAGTTGGCCAAATTTCTAGAACAAACCATACACCGTTGCCGTCGTTGACTGAATTTGGGGAAATTTCCTTGAATCGTCACATGAGAATATTCACCTGCATTTCAAGAAAACTGTCTCGTTCTCATTCCATGTTATTGTTAACGTTTTGTAACCTGGAAAAATCCAAGGTAATCCTCTTCTCAGGATAAATCCGTCAACAAGCTGCTTATCTCAGCAAATATTTGCTCACCTGACACATGATGGATGCATCTTATTGCAACATAAAGTTTGTCATCGGTTTTCCAATCCAGATAATAAGTCAAGTGTCTATAAATGCCATGATTTGTTGTGGTTTTTTATTAAATCAAAATGAAGTGTTGTGCATTATTATTACTGTTTGGAATAGCAGTCGTTGTGGATGCTGCAAGCGGTAAGTTCCATCTTGTTGTGACAGAATGACAGGAGGCAGTGTTGCCAAGTTATAAATTATTTGTTACAGACAAGGTCATATACTGTTACTTCGAAAGCTGGACCGTCTATAGACCAGGAAACGGCAGATTCGATGTGGAAAACATCGATCCCAGCCTCTGCACCCATGTCGCCTTCACCTTCATCGGGTTGAACCTAGATGGATCCATCCACATCTTGGACCCATGGGAGTCCAATCCTGATGGACTGAGTAAGAACTCCTTTTACTTTACTTCCACTACCAATTCTTTACTCCAGATGGCTTTGAACGCTTTGTTGGTCTCAAACAGCACAATCCCAACGTAAAATTCCTGATTTCCATGGGAGGATGGAACGAAGGTTCCTATGTTTATTCTAACGTTGTGGCGGATGCCAACAAGAGAAAGATGTTGCTGAAGTCTGTTATGTCTTTCATCGAACGCTTTGGGTTTGACGGGTTTGACTTCGATTGGGAGTATCCTGCCCGGAGAGATAGTAGCAATCCTGCTGACAAGGCCAATTTTGCGCAAATGATCAAAGAACTGAAAACAGCTTTCGAGCCTAGAGGCTACATTTTATCTGCTGCTGTTAACAGTGCCAAACGCAACATAGATGCCTCCTATGACGTTCCTGCTCTCTCCCGGTAATTACGCAAACTATAACCAAACCAACATATTATGAACTTATTCCAGATACCTTGACCACATCAACGTAATGTGCTACGACTTCCACGGGGATTTTGACAGTTACATCGGACACCATACTCCGTTGTACAGTGCTGCCATCGATGCTGCATATAACAACTCAGACTGGAACATTGTGAGTACCACTTAATCATGCAGAAACTTCCAATATCAGTGATATTCAGGATACAGGCATCCAGTACTGGATATCCTCAGGAGCGGACCCTGCCAAATTGAACTTCGGCATTGCCACATATGCGCGGACATTTACGTTAAAAGACGCCTACAGCACCGCACTTTACGCACCCATCCAGGGCGGTGGCACTGCAGGACCTTACACCAGAATTGCAGGGGTTTTGGGTTATAACGAGATCTGCGAGGCCTACCCCAATGCGGAGGATATTTGGGACAACGAACAACAAGTACCCCATCTGGTGGTGGGAAATCAATGGATCGGCTATGATAACGCCAAGTCCATAGGCATCAAAGTGGACTATGCTTTGGCCAATAAGCTGGGAGGGTTTATGGTGTGGAGTTTGGACACGGATGATTTTACCGGACGGTGTGGGGGAGGGTCGTACCCCCTTATCAAACTGATTCATGATAAAATACAGAGTGTGTGATAAATTTTATTTTTGTTTTAATTTAACAACTAACAAGGCTCTGCCAATTGCACACCCCGGAGGTTGTATCGTAGTACAGACCGGAACTACAGCTCATTGTAGTACCCACGTAGGCCCCATTGACTAGTTGACAGACGTAGTAGACACTACAGTCGGAAGAAGATCTGAAGCTGCCGGTGGTGGTGCAAGAGTTGGCGTTTGCAATTGACGAGGATAAGGAGCTGGAAGAGCTTGATGAGGGGGAAATAGTAGTAGCAGCTGTGGTAGTGGTAGTGGCACTGGAACTAGAACTTGAGCTGGAGCTGGAGCTGGAGCTGGAGCTACTGATGCTCGAGTTCTACAAGACAAATCAACCTCAACTCTAGCCAAATAAACTGATGAAACTATGACATGAGGATGAAACCTACCTTAGTCCTAAAAATAAGATAAAACATAAACAAACATCACCCCAATCACCCAAATTTCACCATGAACTCTACATCCATGATTAGGCTGGAAGAAACAGACAGGAAGAAGAAGCTACTATTTTTAAGGTCATACCAGGTTGTTGTTGATGGCCAACAACAAAGGATATTGCGTTCCACTAAGACCGCGGAAGTCTTCGGTTTCGATGGACCAGAGCATTATAGCACCAAGGCCGAGGGACTTGGCGTAGGCCACTTTCAAAGCAATTGCCTCTACGCTGTCGTAACTCAACCAAGTGTTTCCATTGTAGGCGTAGGACACTTGTTGTTCTTCATCCCAAACAGTGGTCCAGCCGCCTTCGTTGAATTTTTCCACAATCTTGGACAGAGTCAATATATAAGATTATCAGACCAGCAACTTACCTCGTTATAACCCCAGAAGCCAGCAGTTTGAGTGTATGGTCCAGCCGCACCACCGGTGGCTGTGGTTGCTGATCCTGGAGTGTTGGCACTGGAACTGGACAAGACGTGGGTCCTACCATAGAAAGGTACTCCTAGGGCTAGCTTAGATGGCGCAGCCCCACGGCTGATCCATCCTTGGATAGAGGCATTCTTTGGATACAAATCAACTATATCAAACTAGCGGGCACTATAGGTACATACCACGCTATAATCCTCGTAGTCAGTACCAACCAAGCTGGCAGAGCTGTACAAGGGGGCGTTGTGATAGGCCACATTGTCCCAAGCCCCGTGGAAGTCATATGACATCACGTTGATAAAGTCCAGGTACCTTGATATTTGGAAAAGTGCCAATAACTGTGCAGAAATAAACAGTGACTTACTGTGATAATGCAGGTACGTCGTACGAAATGTCCACAGAACTGGGGGTGGCTGATACTGCAGCTGTTACAAGAAGACCCAGAGGGTTGAACACTTCGTAGAATTCTTTCACCAAGAGGGCGAAGTTGGCCTTGTCAGCTGTATTGGTACTGTCACGTCTGGCTGGATACTCCCAGTCCAGGTCAAACCCATCAAACCCATAGGTTTGCACCAATGATAATGCGGATGCTATGAATGTAGCCCTGCCAGTGGCGTTAGCTGCCATAACTGAGTACCTTGCTGAGCCTGTAACACATTTGTCAAATATTGAAATGTCAGGTAATGTAGCACCTTCGTTCCATCCTCCCACAGCCAGCAGTACCTTCAGGTTGCTGTTGGTGTTCTTCAGGGCAACCGCATCAGCAAAACCATCTGAAATTGTTTTTATTAGCAAACATTAGTTGTAATTGGCAGCCTTACTCAAAGATACATCCAACCAACTATCAAGGAGAACAACCTCGTTGGTTGCTGAGTCCAAACCCACAAAGGTGTAGATGTAGTGGGTGCATAGGTTGGCAGGTACGTCAGAGACCGAGAACTGGCCATTTCCCGTTCTGTAGTGGGACCAGGTTCCGTGGTAGCAGATCACGCTGGCTTTATTAGGGGTTTAGTGGAAGTACATGCAAAGGGGGTACTTACTTGCTGAAAGGTATTCGACAAGGCTCAAAACCGCCAAAGTTAGAAGTAACTTTTTGCACATGGCTCCTTTCGAACTGTAGTGATTGGTTTAGTAATTGGTATGTTATATTGGTAAATACTCACTTTATGTATATGTAATCATAAAAGAAAATATCACTATTGTTTCGTTCATACTACTATTGACATCAACGTGCCAGCTTGGGTTTAAATATGAAATTCGGCTGGAATTTATCTAATCTTTATTATGAGCTTTCTGGTGTAGTTTTTATTACATAAATTCTGGAAACTTTTCTATAAAGTAGTGGTCACAAAAAGGCCATAATCCCCTCAATATAAAGAAAGGTCCATTAAGATAGCCGACTAACAATACTAAGCCCACGAATTAGTTGTCTATAGTTGTTTTGCTTTGAATGTTGTCATTACTTATGGCGGAAACTTTTCAAAATAACATGATTTATTGTTTTATTGTGTCTGGATAAGTTGTTGAATAAAGCCAGAAAAACAAACATTTACTTATGAATTGCATCATATGGACGCCGAAGTGACCAAATCTCGGTCTATGGTTTATTATTATTTATGGTTTTTCCTTAATTCTTATCTCTTGGAGGGTTGAAGTTTTGGATACTGTTGAACGGGGGTCTGTTTTCATCCCATTTAAGCATCTGTAATCTGCAAGTTTAGCAAATATTTAATTATCGTCATATGAAGAAAAACACACTCATCACAACATACATTGAAATCATTATTTTGGATTCAAATCAACAAACATTCAACTCATCAGTCTAGCGCTCCACAGTCAAAACGTCGACAGTAACGCCTATCCTGCCAATGTAAACGGACCCGATTTTCTCCTATGGAAGTACGAACTTGCAGAGAGCGATCACAATTTGTTGGCTTTGAAGCCGTATGGGTCTTAATCGGCATCGGCAAATTGTGGAAAAAGCTACTCGGCAAAAAAATTGTATTTTTGGTTTGGAAAAAGTTAAAGTCAGTGGTGGTAATAATTCCCAATAAACGATAATTTCAAAAGTATAACTAGTTCTTTGCTTTATGTTATTGAGTTTTAGGAAAAGAGGCATTCATATTTTTCATTAGGTGTTTGTGTTTATGTTACACTTCTTACACCTTTTTACACTCCTGGTGTAAAATTTGACAGACATCAATTCCGTCCATATGAAACCATATGGACCATATATTCGCCTGTCAAATTTTACACCAAAAAGTGTGAAAAGTGTAAAAAGTGTAACATAAAGAAAAAGACCTATTGTTTCATAATTCCCGCGATTACTCCCTCAAAATCAATTCCCACAATATTAGCTGGAATTATTTTTTTCAAAAGATCAGCATATTCAGGACTGTAGAACTATTTTAACGTCCACTAATTCTGGACTTTCTAAAACATTATTCATTCAAAAGAGTAATTCCGATTCAAGTTCCATAAAGGAATTATTTTGCATTTGTTTTAGTATTTTTACCTGCTTTAATGAAAATGCTTATTTTTCGAAGATTATTATCACCGCTTCCAAAAACTAATTCGGAATCTATTATTCCCAAAGCAATGAACATATTCAGTTCCAGCTGTAGAAAAAATGGAAACTAACTAAGTAGTCCCGGAATTATTCAAAAATTAGTAGCTAATTCCATGCCCTAGGAAACTGGGAACTATTTGAGCAATATTTTACTAGATCTTACAAAAATGATTATTGGTAGACTTGATAACATTTTGAAGGTATATATTATCAACGCTAACTAGAATCAATTCCGGAATTAATAATATTATAATGTTCCCAATAAGAAATAATTGTACTGGTATGGCAGCCACAAATCTCACGTCGTTTATGGAAACTAATTCCGAAATTACTAAAAAAAATCAAGAGCAGTAGAGGTAATTCCAAGTAACTCTAGTCTCTTGGTAAAATGGGTATTAATACCAGAATCAATAGTTTTGCGGAATTAGTATTCTCTTTATTCATATCACTCATTATTACCTACCTACTCGTCTAAATAGTCTAAAATTTCAATCATGACAAAGGAAATATTAAGATCTAAAAAATAAGAATCTTGAAAAAGCAAAACTAGGTAAGACTGTGAGGAAACATGGAAATTAAAAGAGAACAAAAACACAGAAAACTCAAAAACAACTAAATTGAACAAAATAAATAAAAAATATATGTATATTTGTATTCCATTTCTAGTTAGTCTAATGGCACTTTTTTTTATTCCAGTCAAGCTGGTGTTCATCAACATAAAAACAGCCCTTCCAGATTTATCGGGCTCAAGTCTTTTTCCTGTAAATCCCATTTCAATGAAATAAACGATCCTCGAAGGCTGAGACCAGAATTGATAATGACTCTGATTAGACGTGTTCGCTTTCTTTGTTAACTAGAGTATGGTTTTAGTCTACTACGTGAACGTTTTAGATCATTTTGTCCCGCCTACACAAAATAATCATTTAATACTGGGGCTGTCATACAATAATCGCAGATAAGTTATGGGATTATTATAAAACCATTTCGCAATCAATCCATCATTCTCATGACACGTGTTTCTATTAAGTAAAGATTAGCACATGCGCATGAAGTCAAGCTGTCAAACGCTTTAACAACTTGTTGAAAAAAATTCATTACACCACATCCCCCATATCTGGCCAAATTTTAGCCCCAACAACACACTTCGTCAAAATCGATGTTGTGACGTCAGCGTGCGCAAATTTCCCGACGCCCGGCGTCCCGACGGACGTCTCGTTAGTCGTGCCGTTTACATCGTGCCAACCTGACGATGCCTCTGTTTTGGGGGCCGATTTGTCTGAGTTTTATTTCGATTTTTTCGGTATGCAACGCTGATCTGTTCAGTAACTCGTTTTTGGTCCGGTTCAAGCGCGATTTGAACCCGTTAGAGGCCCATCAGGTGGCTGAACGGCATGGATTTGTCAACATGGGACCGGTGAGTTTTCGTTTTTGTAGAGATGAACAGCTGTTTGGTGCGTTACACATTTTGATTAGTTATTCACTTGGATTTATTAGTTGAATTGATCTGATTTTTTTTTTAGTTAGAATGATCGAAACATATCACAAACATGTCTGCTCCTTTTATACTTTTCATCTTTTCCGTTTCAACAGTCTAGGATCACCAATGGTACTATAATGTACTCTCTTATGATAGGAAGGCTTGGATCACTTTGAGGGGTAGTCTTCCTTTCTAGACACTGTTGTGGGAGTTTTTCTTCGTGGATCTTCTTAGACGAAATGAAATAAACTTTGGAACTCCATTTTCAAGGTTGCACAATATCAGAAAATATATTGTCAAAGGCAAAATCAACAAAAAAATCACAATTATTCTTCCGATTGAGTTCGAATCGATGAACTGTAGCTGGCTTGGAATGACCATCAGTAAGATGAATAAAAAGAAGTACATAGAAAACAATGATATTTCACTCAGGAATTTCCTTGAAAATTTGTCACAGTGACAACGCCGCGCCAATCATATTACACGCGTAACTGTCAAAAATGCTCGTTGCCGGATCTTGTTTTTTCTGTTCAGTATGTCCCCGGATAGGTGTTGAAAGAGGGCAAATGGACATAAAGTCAATGTTGATAAAAGTTTTTGCTTGGACTAACAATATCATCTGTCGAAAAAAAAAACTTGGGATGTACAGGGAGACAAAAAAAATAACAAAATGTGAAAATCACTTAGAAGAGACCGCTGATATTCATTAAATTTTTTTAAATTTTGGACGGAAAACGATGAACAAGATAAATAAGTATAATGCAGGGCTGGTCAAAAAATATAAAATTGTTCTTTTGTGTATGAGAAATGTATCTTGATATCAAAATCTCAAAATAACAATTTTGAATTTTTTGATTTAATTTAATTCCGTTCAAAAATAAAAAAAATTATAATTAATATCAGCAGTTGTTTCACATTCTGTTAGTTTTCTGTCTATATATATAAAAAAAAAATCGGCATATGTTATTTTTAAACCAAGAAAAAACCTTTAACAGGAATGACTTTTTGTCGTATTTTTCAATGTTTCGTTCATTTGCCCTCTTTTAACACCATAGTGATGTGATGTGATGTGAAATTTCTATTTAGATTATTTGTGTAGGTGGAAATGAAAAAGTATTATCTCCATGAATAGTATTAAAACAAATAGGAACAAGAAAAAAAAACGATCAATTTCATGAAAAAACAACAAAAAACTATTACAAAAAAAAACGATCAAAAAAATCAAAATCTCAATCAGGAATTTCCTTGAAACTCACAGTGACAACGCCGAACCAATCTTATCATACGCCTAGCTGTCAAACCCTCGTTGCCGGATCTTGTTTTTTCTCTAAAAGAGTGAAAATTTGCATTTAGATTATGTATAAAGATGTAAATGAGCATCAAGAGAGAAATAAGCATCATATATCAACAACAGATCCATCCACGTGCACTTTGTATCACAACAAATCCATAAAAACACACAAGTGGGTCATCATTTATGCGGCTAATGTTTCGTTAAATACGACAGGAAATTAACTGTAGTTACGAATCGATTTTCACTTGACACTGGGGATTGTGGGAATTCTTTTTAGCATTATCGATTGCCCACTGTCTAATAAATAACATTATAAATCCCTTTTAAAAGATGATAGAGTCCTCATATGTACCTCGAAACAGGTATTAAATCGTATTACATCCCTTCAGAACTCCCCAGAGTGCTCTGATTTCAGCGACAACAAAAAGATTTTTACCTCAACAAAGGAAAATCGATTCACATCGCCCTCAATTGTGGGATCGTCTCAATTAGCAAGACTTGTTCTAATGCTGTGTAATAGCGCAGAAGAGATTGCAAGACAACGAGAATTCTTTTTCCTTTTGCTCATTTAGCTTTTGGTTAAAGCTGCCAATATTGAGGTCTCGCAGTTCTAGTTCGGTAAAAATGTCTTGTGATGTTGAAGAATTTGACTATCTCGACCACAATCAATCTTGTTCCTTTTCCATACTCTATCCGAATTCCTACACGTACCTCCAGTGGGAATTCGAACATATATGTATGAAAGAGATAGTGGTCAATCTATTCACTTGTGGGATTTTTCTTCCAAGGAAAATATAACCATGCAGACTCAATGACGTCTGGCACAGCAGTGGCGTCTAAGAATTTGCTTGTTTTGCACCCCTGCTGGCAAAACGTTCAAATGCTTTTCTACCGAATTAGAGATATTTATTCAGCTCCTTGGGAGCTAAGTCCTGATGGGTTAGCTATTATTACTCAGTCATCAATTTTCGTTTATAGCCTAGATATCCTTGAAATCCATTTAATTCAGTCCAGTGTTCTTATACAAATGAAACTATTCGTGATAACGTGTTATTTGTCCAAATAATCAATATATCGTAAATACATATTAGTTGGATAGACAATGTTGA
Organism: Orchestes rusci; assembly: GCA_958502075.1. Classification (NCBI taxonomy): domain Eukaryota; kingdom Metazoa; phylum Arthropoda; class Insecta; order Coleoptera; family Curculionidae; genus Orchestes; species Orchestes rusci. The sequence continues at coordinate 20,048,255 of OY293313.1, read as the reverse complement.
TTTATTGGTAAATTATGATTGCGTCATTCTCAAAAAAAGTTTGTTTTTTCACTCTTAAGGAATTTATAGCATACTTTTTTTTTTTGATTATTTTTTTGTATTAACAACATTTTCAAAATCATTGATTAATTCTTTATGTTGTTTTTGAGCATTTTTAGAGAACAAAATTGTAAAAATTCCCTTGAATAGCATAAAAGAACGATAGAAGTGAAAATAGATTAAACTGAAAACTTGTGAAGTTATTTGGAAAAGATCAGGAAAAAGAATTTATACCGGAAAATTCAAATGAAAAAAAACTCATTACTAATCATACTACAGTTTGTGTGAAAAGTTTTCAAAACCTTTGAATATCACCATAACTTAGCGCTCTACAGTCAGAACGACGACTGTACCGCCCATCTCATCTATGAAAACAGATCTGTTTTTCTACCATGAAGGTACAAGCTTGCAGAGCGCGATTTCACGGTGTTGGCTACAAAGCCGGTTCCCATGGATCTTGTGGAATAGTCTGAGGGTGAGGATTTATGGGAAATTTAGTGAGGAATCCAATGGTGCCAAATGTAAGTCGCTAGCTTGTTTGGTTCCCGAGATATCATCTGGAAAAAACTGCGAAGACTTTCACTCATGGTTGATGAGAAGTAAAGAGGAATCCAAAATTAATCTTCATTTACTTCTTTAACTTAAAACAAAGGCAATTGAATCAAAACCGTCGTCAAATTGAAATTTAATTAAAAGTCTTGTGATTTCTTCGAAAATTACAATGGGACTCTTGCGGAATGACAAAAATATATCACAGTTGTCTCCCATAAATCCTTCTGATGGTGTAATTTATTTTCGGGAGGGCGCAAACAATTTTTAACGAATGATGTTGGCTAACAAAATTATTCGATAAAGATATTTTCGATATTGAAGTGAAATAATGAATAATTTATAGTTTTTTCACAGAGAATTTGACGAGCTTATTTTCATTTTTATGAAGCTCGCAGACTGGTTTCTTGATTATTCAAACACACTTAGCCTGATGAAGTTTGCATGCCATTTGAATATTGACTTTATGTGGTGTATGTATTTGATCTAGCGAAAAGGTCTAGTATACAGGGTGTCCACTCTGAAGTGTCCCACCCCTGTAACATTTTTGTTTATTAACCGATTTTCATTTTTTTTTTGTTTGTTAGGTCTCGTCAAACATTTTTTGAACATTATACCAAATCAGTTCCAGGGACGTACTTTTGGGTGATTATGGGGGTTCAAAGTTGGTCAAATTTCAGAAAATCGTATTAGGGGATTTTCTAGGAAAAACTCGACAACGGAATCTCATTCAGAATGACCAAAAACCTCCCTGCTCACATTTTCAAAAAAAAAAAAAAAATATGTGACCGTTTTGGTTATTTTTTTTTGTCAATTTGTTAATTTAATACTTATATTGCTCATTGAGTCTTCCTGTACGTTCTAATTCTAATTTTCGTTCTAAATTGTTAATAAAATCCCAGAATGTGTGTTTTCAACAAAAAATCATCGATACCTAATACAGGGTGGATGACTTCAGAGTGGACAAACCGTATAGATACATATTTTGGTGTGCTGAATATTTTGAGACGCAGCCGTCGACGGCTTATCGCTGAGCCTACAAGACGCGCCGCGTCAACCAAATCAGGTTCGTAACGAAATCCCTATATACGAAAAAGGTTCGGAAAATAACCGATAAACGCCATAAGTGTCGGATTTGTTCATCAATGTCTTTTATTTAGAAATTTGATCCCTTTACACGGCCGAATGTCCATTAGGATGGCTTCGTTGTGGGTCAAGCATAAAAAGAAAATTCCAGCCATGCAGACGTAAGCTGAAAGCTGTCGATAGCTGACAGGGTCAACTTCAAAATGGGATTTAAAAATCCGTCAATGGCAATTCCATTCCAACATTTTCCCTTTTTCCGATAGCTATATTTCACGTGACGTTATGTGAAAAATATCAATTAACGAAACAATACGTCTACCACATCCAGATAATTAGTAGACATATTGCCAAACACGTAATTGGTAATTACAACAGAAATGGTAAATTCACTCAATTTAGGCAATAAAAGTGATAAACTCCTTTCCAAATTGAATTTTTCTGAAAATAAGAAACCCTCTTTAGCGTTCAATGGCACGTCTGGAAAAGGTGCTATGGCGAAATTCAATAAATGGACAATCTAGACCCAAATTAGTAGCCACTTTGTTGCTGAACATCCATCATGGGATATTGCACTATTAGCTGAATAATTGTGATCAAGACAATAGCTTGCTATAATGTTGCTACATTTAATGGAGTTTGGTATTTTGAAAAGAGTTTACTCAATCCGGCAACCTCGCCCACCGCATTGACATACAACTACAAAGCATCAACAGTCAGCGAATATGAAGGGTGTTTAGTTTTGAAGCGTTGATTCTCGTTTGTTTGTTAACTCAATGAAACTTTTTTGTACTTGTAGTGATTCTATAGGCGTTTAGAATAGTTACGAGTGCAGTTTGCAGGAAACCGAAGAAAGTCTTCTTTTTTCACATAGTTAGTAAAGTTATTGTTTTCATAACCTAACAAACTGCTGTCAAGGCATTCAACAAACTTAAAATGAAGTCAGGACGTTGATGTTGCCATATTGTGTCAACTTTCTTTGTTGTACACACAGCAGCTGAGTACAATCCACTACAACAATTATCGTGTTACTGAAATTCAACAACAATACCAATACAACTACACCAACACAATAGATCAATTAATCATTGTTAGAGCAACTCAAAGTGGATCTTGACGATCTCGAATTAATAGATCTAGGCGTAGAGACAGAGTTTATTGGACTAATGGACGGTGAGTTCTGGCTTGGAATATTAACCAGGTTGGCCGGGGATCAAGTGACCTGGACCATTACAGGAAGAGATCAACTTGATATTTGATACTCTGCGGCACTTGCATCAAAATATATAGGACTAGTTAAATATTCCATGTTTATAATAGAGTTAATAGATATACTTTACTAAATTGGATTTATACAATGTTTCATGGATGACCATGTTCATTACTGGTTTATGTATCGAAATATTCATCAAATCCCAATATAATTGACAAGTTTATCTTGTTTCAATTTGTTCAGTGATAATGGGGGCTTTAATCAGAATTACTGATTAGACATCTAATCCTTTCAGTTATTAGTGATGGAACATGTGTTGACGAGGAAATATCGAAAAAAGGGCTGTGCTGTAAATTTAAGCCCTTGGTTAAGTGGTTCGATAGATGTCATTAGCCTAGTTTACATCGATAACTCGTTTAGTTCGGTCCGATAGGACCAAGCTGGTGGGGATAGTACGGTACGACCAATGCTTGCTTCTTGCTCGTTTACACCGTATTGCAACGTGTGAACTAAATGAGTACGCCCGCAATTCGACAAATGTCAAAAACAAGTCGAAATTATTCATCAACACAATTCGTAACCAAAAAAACATAAGTAAGTACGCTCAGATTGCCTTAGAAATTCAGAACCAACACAATTCACAATAATAACAATCAACATAACCTCATAATTTTGATACAGATCGAACCAAATTTAGTTCGGTACACTTGCTGGTGAGTACCGAACCAAGAGCGGACCAGCTTAGTCCGCAACTGTTTACACCATTCGAACCAAGTATTTGGTTCTGATATAGTTCGAATTTGGTACTTGGTCCGTGGACCAAGTTGTCGGTGTAAACTAGGCTATTAAATTGTTTGTCACCACTTTTCTGGTTTGTTGTCTTCTCTGGCTCCCTGTATCTGTGGAACCAAAAGAATTCGGTCTGCTGTTAATGGGATATCAGCGATGATTTTCTATATTTCATCGAATCTATTAGAACACATGAGTTCGGAGCACAACCAAAAGAATACGGTCCGATCTCGGAGCTATTTGGTCGATTGATCTGTATTATATCAATTTGATTCAAATTAATTAGTATTTTTGTCCCACTTATTCACCTTTTTCATAGAACTTTTTGCAATCTCAACTGTTCTATTTTTGAATTTAATATTTTCCGTTACTTAAGAGAGGAAGGTATTTTCATCAACTGAGTAGAAAAATCGCTCATGATCACCTGCTTTCGGAGTTATCAACTTTCAAAGTTGAAGTGGAACCAAAAGAATACGGTTTGCTGTTAGTGGGATTTCAGTGATTGTTTGAGTTCGGAGCACAACCAAAAGAATACAGTCCGATCTCAATACTATTTTTGGTCGATTGATCTCAAGGACTTTAGACGAATTTGATCTATGTATTTTATCAATTTGCTTCAAATTAATATGTATTATTCACATTTTTCATATAATTTTGACAATTTATGAATTTAGTATTTTTCGTTACTTGAGAGACGAGGTTTTTTTTCAACTGAGTAGAAAATTGCTCATATGTAGATCACCTGGTTTCGGGGATATCGATTTTCCAATTTGGAGTAGAACCATAAGAATACGTTCTGCTGTAAATGGGATTCCAGCGATTGTTTTCTATATTTTACCGAACCTATCAAAACACATGAGTTCTGAGCACAACCAAAAGAATACGGTCCGATCTCAGTGCTATTTGGTCGATTGATTTATGTATTTTATCAATTCGCTTCAAATTAATTTGTATTTTTGTCGAGCTTATCCACAATTTGTATAGAATTTTTTGCAATTTCATTTTTTACACTGTTCACTCTATTTTTGAATTCAATATTTTTTAAAGAGAGGAAGGTTTTTTCATTAACTGCGTAGAAAATTCGCTCATGTATAGCTCACCTGGATTCGTAGATATTGATTTTCAAAGTTCAAGTGGAACCAAAAGAATACGGTCTGCTGTTAATGGGATATCAGCGATGGTTCTGTACGTATATTTCATCGAATCTGTTACAACACATGAGTTCTTAGCACAACCAAAAGAATATGGTCCGATCTTAGTGCTATTTGATCGATTGATCTATGTATTTTATCAATTTGCTCCAAATCAATTTGAATTTTTGTCCCGCTTATTCAAATTTTTTTAAGAGTTTTTTTGATAATTCACTCTATTTTTGAATTTAATATTTTTCGTTACTCAAAAGAGGAAGGTTTTTTCATCAACTGAGTAGAAAAATCGCTCAAGGAGATCACCTGCTTTCGGAGTTATCAACTTTCGAAATTGAAGTGGAACCAAAAGAATACGGTTTGCTTTTAATAGGATTTCAGTGATTGTTTGAGTTCGGAGCACAACCAAAAGAATACAGTGCTATTTGATCGATTGATCTATGTTTTTGATCAATTTGCTTCAAATTAATATGTATTTTTGATTTTTGTCCCGCTTATTCACATTTTTCATATAATTTTGACAAATACTTTCCGATGTTCACTCAATTTATGAATTAAGTGTTTTTCATTACTTGAAAGACGAGTTTTTTTTTCAACTGAGAAGAAAATTGCTCATATGTGTCACCTGGTTTCGAGGATATCAATTTTCCAATTTGGAGTGGAACCAAAAGAATACGTTCTGCTGTCAATGGGATTTCAGCGATTGTTTTCTATATTTTACCGAATCTATTAAAACACATGAGTTCGGAGCACAACCAAAAGAATACGGTCCGCTGTCAATGTTATTTGATCGATTGAGCTATGTATTTTATCAATTTAGGTACTTCTAATTAATTTGTATTTTTCTTCCGCTTATTCACATTTCATTTGTAACAATAAAATAATTGATGAACTACGACTGATTCGATATCTTTCATATACCTTATACGTATACCTAAATAGACGATGGTCAATTCCGATCACAATGCAAGTGTATTGTCCTAGTTATACAAAACCTTTTGGATCCAAGGTTGTCCACCACATAAATACTAGTATAGCTTTCTACACCGTAATCACCAAGATAAAACAAAGGTCGTGCGTCCCCACGGTGTTAGGCTATAGCCATATAACCTGTCACAACTATAGCTTTCTTGTTTAACCAGTTTGAATAATAATTCACATCTATACATATTCATCAAGCTCATGCCTATATTCCACTCTTAAAGCTTTCTACAACGTAATGCGCTAGAATAGGAAACAAACTAATAAGATTTTTCTTAATCAACCAAGAGGCAATACTGTATCAAGTAAGGTAACTCCGTAGAACCACAAAAAAATTGGTTTCCACGCACATATACAAGTGACTATTTTTGTCAGTAGATGAATTCGTACCCGCCATGTCTAGCCAAAGTTGACAGAAATTATATCCGTGAACTCATTTGATCTATCGATTGATAGACGTAGCTGTAGAGAAAAAAAACAAAATTAATGCCGTGGTTGGGTGAAAGAGTGGGTTAAAATAACAGTGCTATACAGTCTTATTGTGAATCTCATAAAGGAAATTGGAATTGATTATACAGACGTCGAAATGTCCGAAAATATATTTAATAAACTATTGGCAATGTAATTACAGAATCCTTCTTGGCAAAGAACAAACTATCAGCAACCCTGAGATAAGTGATTTTTGAAATTTTTTCTTTTTATTACACTCCTAATAAGGACAACCGACTTGATGCATGAAGTGTAAATATATTTTACTTCTACTGTGACGTCACCAGTATCATGACGAGATACGTGCATTTCTGGTGAGCAGAGCAGGCTCATTTTTTAACCGTTCATGAAATAATCATCTACGCCCTTATCTTAATATTTTTCCCATTTCCAAAGATTGTGTTGATTGACCCTTAAGATAGCGTTGTATGCAAGTTTCAAGCCCTTTAGACACAAAAGATTAAATTTGTCGCAAAATAAGCCATTTACTATAGGATCGCCAAGAGGAATAATTTTCATGAATTATTGATCCATGTTCAAATAGATCGCAGCTTCAGCAACAAATAATCAATATTGTCATGGTTATCAAAGCCAGATATATTTACCAACTAATTCAATATGTCACCGGCAACGAAATTATGGAGTGGGTTGAGTACTCCAGATGTGACAAGCATAACAACGGCTCTGGAAACTGACAAATTACGAGAAAATCGATTATGTCGCAAGGAATAGGGATAGGTTATTTTTAGTTCATGCAAAACAGCACACACGAACAAATCCAAAAACTTAATAACGATTAAATCCACCCATCCACATGCCCATTACGATGTAATACGAGCACGTTTGGCAAATACACTAAAATATCGCATCATTTATTTTGCAGGTCCTGAAATCGACGAGAGAATATCATTTTGTCCATCATGGTCTTCCTGTGGCACGCTCAAAAAGAAGTATCAGCCATACGAGGAAGCTCAAATCGGACCCTTTGGTGAGTAGCTACATTAATTCCACAAATTTTGATTTTCAGGTTAAACTTGTGACATTTATTCGCTCCATGTGGGGGCCATAAAAGCCTCTTTTATGTTAGATATTAAAATTATTCTTCAGTTCTTCATCTACCCACCTCATACATTATGATTATTAATCTCGTAAGCTTGATACGGAAAATCAATCCCGAAAGAGATGGAGAAATACACAAATAAACAACAATAATACGCCTTTAAGTCACTGGGTAATCAAGTTTATTGGAAGCCCCAGAAAATCGTTCTGTATTGGTTTCCAAGGATTCGACGATGTGAATTTGAATGATGCGGTAATGGAAAAGTGGGAAAAAAGTATATAACCAAGAGATGGATTCTTCTCTTGACAAAAAAGGGATCCGCAGCAATCACAGTACGAAAAATATGCTTTGATGTGGCTTTCTTTGTATTGTTCGAATATTTTTGGGGAGCAGTTATTTTTGAGATTGAGGGGCAAGTTAATTGTGAATTTTGCACTGAACCGTAGCTTCAAGTTTCCTCTGCGCAAGTTTTTAGAAAAACCCTGTAATTGTTGAGTTACAGACAAAATCATTTTTATACAAATCTATGAAATTTCAAATCAAAAATTCTCCCAGACCACTTGACCGATTTTGGTGATTTTTGCACAGAACCGTAGCTAGAAGTGTCCTCTTCAGATTTTCTTTCCTCAACTTTTTCGGGAAAATCCGTAATTTTCGAGTCATTTGACGACAATGGAAAAATCATTATTAACAGAGCTGCCAGATTTCTCGTTTCCGATGACATTTTTTGAAAAATTACTTGTCTCTTTGTTTTATTTAGACAAAACTACCCTCACTTGACGTGTCGCACCATAAAAATAAATAAATCATTAATAACAGAGTTGCCAGATTTGTCGTTTCAGACAATATTAAGGCCTGTAAATGTAAATTAATTCTTTAGGTATTTGACTTCGTAGGATATTGTGACTGTTTGAGGAGGCATTGACGAGTAATTCGTCCCAGTTGCAACCATCTACCTTCTTAGCGAGAGTTTGTACGAGTTTTTGAATAGTCTTTATACATTTTGGACAAGAATCTGTACATTAATTCACCCTGTATATTTGCTTATGGATTTGACTTCGTAGGTTATTGTGAATGTTTAAGGAGATATTGAGGTGATTCTTCCTAGTTTCAACCATCTACCTCCTCAGGGAGAGTGAGTAGGAATTTTTGAGTTTTCTTTATATTTTTTTTATGATACAGACCCTTGCTCTGTATCATGATGGCGTTATGACGAAAAAAAAAATCCACTAAATGTTCCAATTTTCAAATCAACAATACCAGAAAAGCTTGATTCAACCCTTACAAAAGATTACAAGATGCTCCAACAGAGAACAATGGTTATGGGAGAATGTAAAAGGATACAAAAAAGCCACTCTAAGTATAAGCTCTTCCTTTTTTCCAGATCCACACAGCCATCCAACAACCTGGCTTCGTCAGAGTAAAAAGAGGCTACAAGCCTCTGAGAGTGGAGAATCTAGTGGACAACATTGAGCCACACCAGGATCCTAGCGATCCCTACTTTCCTTATCAGTGGTATTTGAAGAATACCGGCCAGAATGGCGGCAAAGCCAAGCTGGATCTCAACGTCGAAGCTGCTTGGGCCCAAGGTGTTACTGGGAAGAATATCACTACTGCCATTATGGATGATGGTAAGCATGGTCTCACAATAACAAGCCTTTTTTTTTGTTTACTTACCGGTGAAATGACAAACGCACTAACCTCACTCAAGCTGTTGTTTGTAAACAATAGCATCCAGGCTTCAAGTCAGGGTTTTGCTACCAGATGTTGCCATGTTTCAACACAAAACGTGAACCTCATTTACCTTAAAAAGTCATTTTTGGTGTCTGGGATGGGTGATTTGGAAGATCAGCAGTTCAATTAATTTATTTTTCCTGGTACTTTTTCATAAAGCTTTAGAAAATGCAGGGCACATGGCAACATGGCTGACAAAAGAGAACATATTTACGGGAGAGATGTTTGGTTGGGTTAGTGATATTTGTTTTGTTACTTGTCTTATGATTTTTAAGATGGATCATGTTTCTTGTTGTTTCTACTTCATCGTATTTATTTTTCCCTCGAATTCCTATTATTCGAACAAAACAAGCAAACTTCGCCCACTTTCCATGGAAAACCTTCTCCATTGTCCTGCTTTTGTTTCCATATTGTAATTGCAAAACTTTTGTTCCATTTTGTTAATCAACCGTATGCAAAGTTTGGGATTTGTTTCAGGTGTCGATTATATGCATCCGGATTTGAAATACAATTATGTGAGTGTTGATGTTTTATATTTGTTTTAGTTTTCAACACTTTTGAACTTTCAGAATGCTAAAGCTAGCTATGACTTCAGCAGTAATGATCCGTATCCATATCCTCGATATACGGATGATTGGTTTAATAGGTAAGTTGATCCTTTCTACTGAACTTTTTGGTGTTTTTCGTTTAGGAGTTTCGGCTGAAAGTGGGGTTATAGTAGGATTATGACAGATGGGTTGTCAATGAAGGTATAAAATATGGACAGGCTTTGATGATGACTTTCTTATTCAATATGGCGGACTGTGGACAACTTTATCTGTCATTATACTTTAATACATTTCTGAAGTAAACAACTTTTTTGACAGCATGAGAACGATTTTCCAACGTCACGACACTTTCATCTCGCAAATGAAATAAAGTGGTTATCTCTGATGAGAAAGAGTTAATGGGAGAGAGATAAGAGATAAGTGTTCCGTTTTGGCTGAAAATGAGGTTATGAGAGGATTGTGACAGATCGATGACAATGAGGTATAAAATATGGACAGGCTGTTGTAATTAATGACGTAAATTCACCTTATTCCGCGTATTAGAGTGAAGTTTCTCTCAATAAAGATGTTGAATTTTCCCATGCACTATAAACCTCTTTTCATCATTCACGATTATGGATGATTTAGGGATGTTCAATGGACTAAAAGCTCTCGATCGATTGTTGAGTATGAGTATCATCATACATAAACTAACAAATGAAGCTGCCCATAAACGGAGATATAGTCCTTGAAGCTTCCCTTTCACGATGAATGAGACTAAAGCTCTCCATCCGCATGAGAAAAGGGGAGTGAAGCTTTCCATCCACGGTAATCTATAAGGGGGTGCGTGGACGGAAATTGCCACTAAAGGTTCTCATTCACGATAAACCCTTTCTCTGATGTTATCACGCTACCTTTCCAAGTTGATTTATTATTGAGGGATATGTTCGAGGGATTAAAGCTGTCCATCCCCTTTCGAGTCTCATTCCGATGTAATCAACAGATGAAGCTTTACATGGTCGAAAATAGTCATTAAAGTTTCCTCTTCACGACTGAACATGAAGCTCTCCATCCACGATAATGAATTATTGAAGAATGATTAAGGAATTGAAGCTTTCCATCCACTGTTAAGTATCATATGTTGAGGTAATCTCTAAATCTCTACAGATAAAGCCGTTCATAAACGAAAATAGTAATTGAAGCTTTCTCTTTATAATGGATGTTTCCTTTTTTTTAAACTAAAGCTCCCCATCCACTTTGAGAACTACGAGGGTTGCCATTCACGATAAACCGTTTTTCTGGTGTCGTCCACCGTTTATTATGATGAGGTTATCTAGAGACAAAACATTCCATAAACGGAAACAATCATTTAAGTTTTCCCTTCACGATGATTATTTCCTTTTTCTGAAAATAAAGCCATCCATCAAACTGAATTAGTAGAATAAGGGTTCCCATCAACGATGAACCTTTTTCCTGAAAATAAAGCTTTTCCTTCACGATGATGAATTATTATTGATTAAAACGAAGAAAGTTTTCCGTCAATAAGCGTTAATTATTTAATTATTATAAGGTTATCAACAGTTAAAGCTATACCTACACGAACGGGAATAGTCAATGAAGTTTCCTTTTCATGACGAATATTCCCTTTTTATGAAATTGAAGCTGTCCGTCCACGACAATGAATTATTGAGGGATGCTTAAGGGATTGAAATTCTCCAACCAGCTCTCATTAAAGCTCTCTATCCACCGTTGATTACCATAAGGTTATCAACAGATAAAACAGTCCATAAATGGAAATGATCATTAAGGTTTTGCCTTCACGGTGGATATTTCCTTTTTTTGAAAATAAAGCTGTTCATCCACTGAAGAAGTAGAAGGGTTCCCATTCTCGATAAACCGTTTTCCTGAAAATAAAGCTTTTTCTCCACGATATGGAACATTACGGAAAACAAAGAAAGCTATCCATCCACCATTAATTATCATAAGGTTATCAACAGATAAAGTAGTTCATAAACGGATGATTATTCGCCTTTTTCTGAAAATAATAAAGCTGTCCATCCACTTCAGTCAAGGGAAAAAGCTTTCCATCCACTATAATCAACAGATAAGACTGTGCATGGACGGAAATTATAAGTAAATGAGGTGGCCATATTAAACCAATTTCTGAAAATGGAGCTCCCCATCCACGATGATTGGGGATTGAAGTTTTCCATCCGATGTAATCAACAGATAAAGCTGTGCATGGACGGATCTTATCAGTAAAGGTTGTCATAAAAAACCAATTTTTGAAAACTTCTAGAGTTCCCCATCCACGATGATGGAATAACGTAGCCCTCGTTGATGAATATTTCATTTCATCCAGAATCCAGCTCTATTCATTCAATTCTAACATATGCATGGCCTAAAATACAATGGCTTGAATATTTCAAAATCACATTTGCACCTTTACATACATCGAAACCTCATTTAGAATGTGAATGGTGTATAAACAGCCAAATTCCATTAGATACATTATTGGTTAATGTTACATACATTAACCCCGTGACGTAACTAAAAGAGTTACATCAGGTCAAAAGTTCAATTCCAACAAGACTGAAAACTTTCGAGGTAATTAAATCTCGAACTTTTGTCGCATCGCACCGCTCAACATTGTCAAAAAGTTGAGTTTTCGTTAATTAAAATCTGAGATGTTCACGTGTTCAGTAATCTCATTTGAGTTTTCAACATTCTCTGCAGAAAGTAATTGATTGCATCAAAGAAGCATTTAAGCACAAATTTAATAAAATTTAATGTTCCTATAACCATTTTCAATTAAATTTAAATCAGGAACTTTATATACTTCACAGCGGAAATTCTTATGAAACATCCGGGCTGTCGCCCTGGAAGAATGATTATTTATGGCAAGGAAAAAGCTCTAGTACAAGGTATTCCAGTTTGATTATCTCCAAAGCTCGGGCTCATGGGAAATCTCCGTTTTGATTGTTATTCCCCACAACACTTCATTTAGTGCGGATTAGCTTCGGTCCACTTTGTAGAGTAGCTGTGTTGATACTCAGAACTTTGTAGTCTGAGTAGGTCAGCTACAATCAATATGATTTTTTTCGCCCGTGGGATAAAGAAAGGGATTCAAATAAAAATATAACGATCAGCACCTGAGCTCGCAGTTATTGCTGACCAGCACGTGGATGTTCGCTGTGAAAGCGATTTGTCTTTATTAGAGCTGTTATCGATGGGGAAGCGTAATGCTGATTTTAGTATTGGATTTACATCGTTCGCTGTGAGTTATGGTTGATATGTTGATATACAGCGCTTGGAAAAATTAAAAAATCGATTTGAAAATGGTTTTCTCAAATATTTTTCGAACGGTGCATTTGAGCAAAAAATGCAGGAGATAAAAATTATAGATCTTAAAATTGTCGACAAAAAAAGTATCGTGACATTTATTCCTCAATTCAAGGGTTATTGAGATACAGCGCTTGGAAAAAATTTAAAAATTGAATAGCATGGCGCAGACATCTTGAACTTGATTTCTCAATTCTACTTCATTTTAATGTAATTTCATTGTCGATAATCGAGGATCACAGCTTTGATCCTTTCACTCATGATTGTCGTATGTCATGTGTCATGTCGTCTCGAGTTTGTTCTTGTTGATATAGTTGCATTTTCTGATCCATGCTTTATCTTTATATGGGTATATACAGGGTGTCCCAGCAAGGGTGGCCACCGGCCATATCTCAGAAACTACTGGACCTAAAAGTTCAGGAAAAAAAAAATTTGAATTAAAAACTGTTATTTTCGTTTCACCGCAAAAATTTAAATGGTACGGTATAATTCTGATAACAGAATCGAAATGAAGATTAAATTTACAAGAAAAAACCTTAAAAAAAAAAAAAAAAAAAAAAAACCTCAAAAACCTTAAAACATTAAATTTTACATAATTTGGACTAGTTATTATTATCAAAATTATACCATACCATTTAAATTTTTGCGGTAAAATGAAAAACACTGTTTTTAATTCAAGTTACCCCTTCTAGCAACTTTTCTGGAGACAATCACGCATCACTGGATACGATATACGAAAGTACTCACATTTATCTTCTAAACAAGCCTATACGCAACAAAATCGGACAAGTCGTTTATAAGTTACAGCCACTTGAACAATTACACTTTCACTACCTTTCCCTACTCACACGAAGATCGGTACGCCAATGAGCCCTGTACCAAAAAGACGTGAAATTGTCTAGGTTTTCTAACCATGTTGATAAAGATATAAGTACCTCAATCTGAGAATTTCCGGAGAAATTTCGAATTTTAATATTTAAGCTTTGATTGCGCCCCCTAGCGGCAAAATTTCGAAGTTAAAAATATTTTCCAGCATTTTCTCGTGGCCACTTTAGTGATCATATTTTTTTTCCTGAACTTTTAGGTCCAGTAGTTTCCGAGATATGGCCGGTGGCCACCCTTGCTGGGACACCCTGTAGTAGTAGTTTATAATGAACAATATTTTAAATAACAAAACTATGCGAACATAACCTCACTATGTCATTGGCTTTTATAATTTTCTGATCCCAAATAGAACCTTACATACCTTATTTGAACAAAATCCTTTGGAAAATAACAAAACTATGCAAACATAACCTCACTATGTAATTTTTTGTTCAAATTATTTGATCAAATCCCAAATAAAACCTACATACCCAATCTGAACAAAATCCTTTGGAAAATAACAAAACCATGCTAACATAACCTCACTATACCATTTTTTGTTTAAATTATTTGATCAAATCCCAAATAGAACCTGTACATCAAATATTTATACCTACCTAATTTGAACAAAATCCTTTGGAAAAAAACAAAATTAATTATTATTATGATGGTATCAACAGTGCAAACTAACATGCAAACTAAAACTTGTGTTCCATTTCTTCAAAAATGTTCTGGATGCGGCCATGATGATTTACTCGACTCCAGCCGACTTTACCCGAAGGAGCGTTACATAAACGAGTCTGAGCCTGACGGCTCAGTCTCTGAAAAATTAAGTTTTTCCTTCAAAAAATGCAGGAAATCAAACATTTACATTTCCTCATATCATGGGGTGAAAAATACTCCATAACTTATGGGGTAGTTCTATTTGTACCTACTGATTCATCAAAATGGATTTCTTGTGAAGAAAACAATCATTGATGAATGTTTTTCTTTCAGTCACGGAACAAGATGTGCAGGAGAGGTGGCCGCAGCCAGAGACAATGGTATCTGTGGTGTGGGAGTGGCGTACGACTCAAAAATAGCAGGTAAACTCCTTAGAACATTGAAATACTGGAACCAGCATTCTAACAATATAAAGCCGCGTTCTTAGAAATGTCGCGGTAGACACACGGTCTTTTAAAAGTAACCACCGGCAACACTGCACTCTGTCACTTGTCACCCACTAATTTCCTTATGCCAGTTAATAGGTGTGTTGGCTTTACTCCACTAGTGCACACTTTTCTACACTGCGACACTCAGTGTGGCTTTGTTTGTGAAATGTTTGTCTGTTTTAAGATAGAATATCTTTACCAAACGTACTAACGCGTTTGGTGAATTTTCTTCGCACTGGTAGCCATTTGTAACAAAAATCAGCATCACACTATCCCACACCGAAATAACAAACACACCTAATATAGAATAGAGTTGAATAGCATAGAGTGACCATCATTTTCATAGAAGAATGGGTTTAAAAAGAAGAAATTGTCTATTATAGGGCGGTTTGTGTGGCTCTTTTCACTTTGATTGAGCCCTGTCTTTTGGAAACATTGTTCTGAAGCGAGATCGACGTCAGTGCTTGAAAGTCACTACCGGCAACACCGCGATCTGTCACTTATCACCAACCACTGTTACGTGACACTGTTGTCTAGTGTCCATAATGTTATAAAGTTTAATTGCATAGAGTCCTGTTTAATGTTTACTTTTAAAGAAAAAACACAGTCAAGGCCGCCGGTAACAATATTACACTTAGCAATAGCTGATGAAGTAGATATTGAATTCAATTTTGTCCTTTACTGAATCTTGTAGGTAAATCCAATAATTCCAAGCCAATTCCCAAATATGGATCATCCAGTCGCTCGTATTTTCCAGGATGCGGCACCAAAGTTTCCAGACTTTCATATGTAAATCAACTAGGGAACGAGTTTTATCCATAAGAATATTTTGTGGGCTTGATTAAGCTCCGCTGTCTTGAAATTTAATGAAGTTGACCCTGACATTGAAGACTTATAAGATGGAAGCAGAAATTTTGTTATCTTCTCATTTACATATTTCTTGTGGGCTTAACTCCTTGAAAATCATCTTCCATTTGCTGTCTATGATTAGAATTGATGTAGCTTTTATCATCCGCTAGGAATCTATTATTTATCGTTAAGGATAACATCGATTTTCTCGTCTTCTTGTCAACTAAAAATAACATCATTATCATTTCCGTTTGACGTTGCATTTTCTGCTAGGCGAAATGTTAAAGACAGTTCAGTGCACCGTCGCTTATTGGGACAGTGGGCGGAGCCTTGAGCGTTCAGTTTTCCGTTCGTGCGTACTATACAAAACAAAGCAAATAATCATTATTTTAGAAAGCCCTGCTTCAAGGCCCTCGTATATAAATTGATCGTAAAAACAAAAAAGGTTTATGAAGCTCTAACAAAAATAGCCTTATATTTGCCAAAAAAAGATGGTAGGGGCGACATTTTACGTCAATATCTTGTGTTATATTACAGGGATCAGAATGCTTGATCAGCCTTATATGACGGATTTAATTGAGGCGAACTCAATGGGACACGAGCCAAACCTCATAGACATCTACAGTGCCTCATGGGGACCAACGGACGATGGCAAAACTGTAGATGGGCCCAGAAACGCCACCATGCGGGCCATAGTCAAAGGAGTTAATGAGGTGAGTGTGGCTGCCGTTCAGTTGACCGTACAATCCAATCAAATGTCACAAGTTTCCTGGCAACTCGAATGGCTGGAGAAATATAAGATAGCTTTTAAAAAGTCAGCCGAAGTTCTTCAACAACTTTTCCGTGTTCAGTTTTGCCCCCGGGTGGATATAAGTAATAAAAGTTAGAAAAGAAGGTTTTCAGAACAGTTTTTTTCCGTTTTATGGGAACAACTGTTATAGTCGGGAATTTTAGCTTTTGTCTTGTTGAGTTTTTAATCCTTTTTATAAAAATGGAAATCTGTATGTTTGTCCTCTTATAACTCAATAAACGCTGAAATAAGTTGAATAAGTTGAACTTGCATGAAAAATTAAATCGACTTATTTTATTGCAAACTGAAGAAAATCGCAAAAAAATTCATACGTATTTTTTTATTTCGGAAAAAAAATGATTTTTCCAATAGCTATTCAAGTTTAAGGTTTTGTATATATAGATATACTGATCATGGTGTTGCAATGTTATGACGTCATAACATTGCAATTTTAGCACACTTCAAAGCGTTATATCTCCGTCAATTTTCGACTAACATCAAAAAGAAAAAATACGGGTCTCCTTATTTTTCATGGACTTTCAAATGCAGCAATAAAAAAAAATTGAGGCAAGTACCCCATTAGGGCATAGTCCAAGGGCATGATTTTATTCGTCAACACCGTCAACTCATAGCTTATTTTGAGAAATCAGGATTTATAGTCAAAGCTTTGATAAAAAAATACATTTGGCAGCATCGCCATTTTCTTTCATCTATTGACAATGACAGTGATTTTTTTCATTTGACATTGCGGCCGCGTTCACATTATTAATTAAATATCTACGTTATGTGGTAAATGTAAATGAGAAACGGTAAGTTGAATAGTGATATTGTATTAGGTAAATGTTCAAGAACATATTATTTGTGATATAATCTGAATCTAAAGAATCAATTTTTAACAAAATCCATGAAGGATGTATATGGTGAGACTATATAGTTTCACTACGCAGTATCGGCAAATTGACAATTATGACAACTAAATTCAACTTCCCGAAACGATGGCGGGAGATTCCAATAAAGCCCATGATAATATCAAGAAAAAACTTTCAGATCTGTAAAACCAGACATTTGGCAACATTGACAAATGTCATAAACGTCAAGACAAGGGCTGAGATGACGCAAAACGTCCATGATAATTGTTGAAAACTGGAAGTTGAATCAAAAAGGAAGCTTATATTTAAACACATCTGGTAGAAAATAAAACCTTGTCCACATTCCCGAATGTTTCACACTCCATCTCGTTTTAAACTCTGGGTCATGTTATGTCAGTGGGTTCAGTGCTCCATCGGTGTCATCGTCTTTTCAACGTTCAGTTTTCGATACCAAACAACCAAGAATATTAAATTTGATCTCAAAAGAAAAAGTTCTAAAGTATTCCAACCAACTTTTCCGAGTTCTGCCCTTGGGTGAAATATACATAATGGAGGTAATTCTTTTAGCACATTGTTTTCAGCGCAAGAGTCTTGTTTTTTATAACGGAGAAAATGTAATAGTCGGGAAAGTTAAGTTTTTAAGTGATGAGCAGAAAAAACAGATAATGGAGTGATTACAGATTTCAGGTCAGTGGGGCGGAGTCAACACCTGTTCAGTTTTCCGTCCGACCCAAGGTTGATGGGTGGGGTCAAAACATTGTTTTTCATCTTATATCAAGCGGCTGTCGAGTGCAGACATTGCTGGGCGTCAATCTAGTATATCCGTAAATACGGTGTTGAATAATTCAAAACAATCCACTTTCCGTCGGGGCCAGATATTTATTGCGATCCTACACATTGTGATTTTGCGTCGCTCATTTCCGTTGATGATGGATAATTGGTTTTATCGGTTTTGGGAATTCGATTTTTTAGGACTACGTTGAATTTGTTCATGTGGTGCAAATTTTGTCATTTTAATCAAATATAAAGTATAAAATTATGATTTGTTTTGAAAATTATGTCCAATCTCTTAAGCCTTGTTTGCATTAGGCCAGTAATTTGGTTTAATCTGTATTTATACGCTGCCCTCAACTTTCCCAGAAGAACTCCTATCACCGAGATACACGGCCTTGCGTTTAAATCAAGAGCTCAAGAATACGTTAAACAAATGTCAGGGAATTCATGCTTAACTTCACAGATAACCAACATAAAGCATTCAGACAATGAATCTCCATTTTGTTTTATCAAATCAGTTACACACCGTGAGAAATTTTTTCCCGCTAGTCGTCAGTTTCGGCTGTTATTGTTTTTTTTTTATTTGATTAGTATGGCGAGTTTCACCCTCTCTTCCGACAGATGACGCGTTTGTTTGTACACAGCTGACCGTTAAAAAAGCTATCTACTCCCGCTACTGATGCGAAAAATAGATATAAGAACTATCGTCGAAGCAGATTGTTTATTATATGAAAATTTGAGCTAAATCGGCGCAAAACTTTTCGAGTTTTTGAAGCGTACAAAAAACAACATAACATCTTATCAAACTCCTTGAATTGAAAATTCCAAAAAACCGTCTCAAATTTTTGCTGAAACTCCATAAATTGCTCGAAAATCCAAACAGCTAAATTTTCCTTTGAATTTCTGTGGAAATTATGTCAAATATACATGTGCTTTTAGTCGCAAATGTACCGAATTCCCTTGGCAACTCGAAAACACGAGTTATTCATGCGATTAAAAGGACTCCTTTGAACGTATGGAGTGTTGCTTTTGACGAGCGCTTTTGAACTAGTTTATGGAATTCTTTCGTCATTATGCAGGCAAAAAGGCTGTGATTCGAGATGATCTGAACGGTTGAACCAAACAAGAAAACGTCTATCCTACCCACCAACCCACCTCCCATTTTTTTTTTTAAGGGACCGGTCCCCATTGTCCCTATGCTGAGAATCTGAAAACAGACAGCCGATGACGGTGCACAGCAGGTAGTTTCAGGTTCCACTCACTAAACTCAGCCTCCGGACAGGTTTGCCATTAAAACCTTCCGCACCAACACCAGTTGTAGTGCCTTCTCCAGTTCTACTGGCGGTTTCACTAGCACTAATTTGTAGTGCCTTATTTCTTAGTTGTGCTACTTACAGATTGTTGTTCCACTGAAAGATACACCAGCACTGGTTTCACTTGTTCCACTGACAGCAGCACTACCACTGACTGTAATCCCTTCTCCTGTTGATGCATTGACAGATGCACTAGTACTGATTTCTTCAACTGTGCTGCTATCACCATTAATTTCTACCGTAGTACCACTACGAGCATCAACAATCCAAAATAGAACCAGTCATGCCGGTCACCACATCGGAAGCATAAACAGTACCTCCAGATTCTGTATAGTATCTTCTGTATTCAACACCGGCGTAAGTCAACTTGGACACATTGGTGACCACTTTGATATCGTCATTTCAATATGACTCTGGTGAAATGGAAGTCGAACCAGTTGTGGATTCCGATTCTTCTGCCGGGTTTTCTTCAGCTGTAGCAGACTCTTCATTTGAACCACTTCCAGACTTTGCTGCACTAGTAGCTGACTCTTCAGTTGAACGTTGAACCAGTTGTAGATTCCAATTCTCCGATACTCTATCTCTGATTCAGGATAATTTGTTACTCGATTTTGTGCAAATTTATTTCAGATGAATATGCAGAACCAAAGCTGTGCGATAAAACCCAACTAGTCCATTATATGGACATGTACACTCAAGGACGGCAATGTATGTTATGCAGTTGTCGTTGTTGTGTTATCGGTTATACAAGGCTTTGCTCCTGACCAGATCCTTTCAGAAACGAACAGTCTGACAAGAGTAATCCACTTATTTTATCGCTAATTAGAATGTTTGTATCGTCTGGATACACGCTCGAAGGGAAGAACAAAATCCAAATTTGTTTTAATGTATAGAACGCAAACATTTGTGAATTTTATAAAATAAACACCCAATTATCGTGTATTTACACGGAATATTGATCCCTGTTTCGTGCGGTTTATCGTTGCATTGAGAATGTCACGTTAATTATATACTCTTGTTATAAAACAAAGGTGTTTGGGAAATGTGGCCTTATTCTAGCGATTAAATCATCATTATGATCGTTTATTGAAACATGACGTTGAACGATTTATTCTCCAAAGAAAAAGGCCATTATTTACTGTCCCAAGATAAATGGCAAAGAGCTTACGATTTATAGTTCACGGGTTGATTGAAAGTGCCAACGTACTAGTGAGAGAGTTACATTTCAACTTCAAATTTGGTCACAGGGCAGACACGGCCTAGGCAATATATACGTCTGGGCCAGCGGAGACGGTGGCGAAGATGACGACTGCAACTGCGACGGTTATGCTGCCAGTATGTGGACAGTGAGCATCAACAGCGCCATCAACGACGGTCAAAACGCCCACTACGACGAAAGCTGCTCCAGTACATTGGCCAGTACCTTCAGCAATGGTGCCAAAGATCCCAACACTGGAGTGGTAAGTCATTAGTTACACGTGCACGTGCCCCGGAACGTAATTGATCGTTCCCCTGATAAAATCGCTGTGCAAATACAAAAGATCGGAGCGTGTTTTTCTGTTAACAAGGTTGGGTTTTTTCGAATCGTGGATTTGAAATTCAATTCGTGTAGCCATGGCAAAAGTTTTTACATTTTTGCTGGAGAATTTCAATAGAAGTCAAGGTCACCTTGATTTATCATAAAAGGGTGGAGATTTGAGTCGTGTTCAAGGTTCTGAATATCGAAGTTTCTTGCCCAACAATAAACAAAGCGGCTATTCAAAAATCGTGTCTGGCGATATACGAGCAAAGTTTCCCGGCCCAATCCACTCTGGCAAACTTTAAATCTTTCCGCTAGTTTCGGATTTACCTTCGAGAAACTTGTAATTAGACGCAAAATTTAGTTTTCCGCTCACGGGATAATAGATTTGATAAGGCTGTGATGAATGGGGCTTTAAGCGATTTTACTTCGCAAAAGAACGTCCCTATCATAGTTAAATTTCATGACCATTAAACCTGATCTAATCAGTCTCATTCAGCTTAGAACTCGGCAACACCGCTATACAATCTAGACTTTTACTTTGGAAGCTTTTATCCTGTCACTAACCCCCGTATGCACCGTAGAAATCTAATCCGGATGAAGTCTTTATCGCGATTATCTTCCATACAACCTAATGGAAAATAATCGCGATGAAGTCTTCATCCGGATTAGATTTTTACGGTGCATATGGGGGTTAGAACACGGTTGTTGGTTGTGGGATTCTGAAAGAGATCATAATAAACTGATGCCAAATCTCATTGGGCTTCTAGTGTGTTTCGCCTCAAAAAATCAATGTCGTGGTTGATATTTCATGACTCTTTAAATATTCATAAAAAGATTTTATCCAACTATACACTCATTTAGATAGATTTATTCTGACAACGTCGCTATATAATTGAGGTTTCATTCAGCATTGCGTCGTTACTTGGAAAGCTTTAATCCTGTAATAATTACAGGATAAATTCTGTTGCCGAAATGCATTAAACTCCATAGGTACGTAGTATGGAGTTCAATGCCGGAATGTGAATAAAATATAAACTCATTTCAAATCTGACGAAACGGTATAAAAAGTGAGTCAAATTATAAGAAAACCTTACTGAGGTTATACAATGTTGAAGTAACTATATTTTTTTTTTAAATGATACAACATTGTTGGAGAGATTTAAGAAAAACATTGAACCGTCAGCTTGACACATAGAGGTATAGCGTCTCATTTTTAACCACTTCTTCCACAAAACAAATCATGAAAGGTAATCCATATCACGAGCAAATACAGGATTAAACCCGTCACGCTTGGGACTATGAATAGGAAATTGGTCAATTATTGTCTGGAAAGTGTTGTTGCGTGACACAATTAACAGTCTGACAACAGCGCACACTGCCAAATGATGAACATTCGGAAAAATGACTTTCGGTGAAACCCGAGTAATATACCCAGCATACCCTGGGGCGAGTTCAGAAACGTTACACCCGGTGCGAGTGTGATCCAAATGTCAAACCCTAACCGTTCAGATATGGCAAGCCGTTTTGCTTTTTATTCAACCCTGCTCATGAAGTATCATAAAAACTGTTTGTATGACACTTTATAAGCACAGATGAATAAAAAGTAAAACGACTTGCCGTATCTGAAGGGTTAGTGTTTGACACTTGGATCACACTCACATAGTGTGTGACATTTCTGAACTCGCCCCAGATGTAAGCTTATCTTTAACAGCGTTGCCGGGCTATATATTATCCAGATGGATTCCAATTTTCCACAAACATTACATATCACATCGTATATTTCATATCATAATAAAGCCTAGTTCATAAGCTTCCGAAATGCGAAATCCGAAATCCGAATAATGTTCCTATTGGCTGGTTTTGAAATGGTGTGATCGGGTTGGCATTAATTTTAATATTTTTACGAATCGCAGAATTTGAAATCTAGGGGGCGGGAAAATTGACTTTGCTTCAAGATTTTGCGAAATTCGCATCAGATGACAGATGTGATTGAGGTTATGTTGATGAAGGATTCTTGTTTTGGTTTTCGTTTCGCTGTTGTTTTGGTTTGGAGAAGTGTTTGTAATTGTAATTCCGCATTGTTCCTGTGTTGAGTGTGTTCATGGAGGAAAAAGTAGAGTATGAAAAAATTATCTGTTATCATGTTACCACATAATGTGCCAGATGAATATTTAAATCTTACATATTGGGGGCCGAGTTGGGGTCTATGATGGAACGTTCACGTTAACTTAACGTATCTGTTAAGATTGTTTACTTATGAAAATGTTCCATTTGCTAACAGCGTTATCATGGTGAAATGCATACGTTAAGTTAACGGAAACCTCGACGGAAACGTTCAATCATACCCCCCATTATATTACAACCATAAAATAAATTTGGTACTCTATGTTTTATTTGAGTTTTCAATATATAAATAAACAAAAGGATTTTACTTTGATAATATCAGAAATTGTCTACAGTTTTATTCTTTTATAATACTCAAATAATGTCTGTGATTTGAGAACATAAAGTGTATCAAAACAGTTCTTTTGTTTTTACCACTATTGTACAGGGTGGCCTTTTCGTTGTGCCCTACCTCCTTATATGGAGAACCGCTTGTGCAATATAATTTGGGTGTTTACCAAAGTCAATGAGAGGAACTCTTCTAAAATATATTCAAGATTGTGACACTTCCGGTTATACCGGAAGTAGATGTCAACTCGCTTATTTTAAATAGATCACCCTATATATTATTACATTTTTGAATTCTACGCAAAATTCTTGACTTTTGTAAATATTGTGCTATACTTAAGTTCAAGCGTTTTTGACTTATTCAAGTTTTTATGTTATTTGCAGACTCGAAATCAAATGACAATTTCCCCTAGAAAAATATATTTATCTTTTGATCCGGTGTGTGATGATTGCTCATAAGGATCATCTTTATGAGTGTTTTATGCGATTTTAAAAAATTATTATACAGGGTGTTAAAAAAATGAGATTGAAAATAAAATCGAGAAAACGGCGAAAAATCAATTTTTTTAAATGGAAACCCACATTTGTATTATTTTTATCTTGAACAGCATAAAAAATAGCATAAGTTTGTAATGCTGTGTTGATGCTGTTTAAGATAAAAATAATAAAAATGTGGGTTTCCATTTGAAAAAAATTATTTTTCGCCAATTTTTCGATTCTATTTTCAATCTCATTTTTTTGAACACCCTGATTATAAAAAGCTCCTTGCTCCTTTTTTAGTTTAAATAATCGACAAGTACCAAATCTTCGAATAATTTTGTTTTTTCTCATTCTATGCAAGAGAAAGGCGGCAATCGCTCTTCTTCGTCTCCAACGGTAAAAATTTGCTGACATTTTGGGTATTGGGTAAATAGTTATAGCCTTGAGGTGTGGCACTGATATTTGCACAGAAAATAGACTAGTCTAGCATTTGCCTGACACATGTACTACCAACACCTCTAATATTCAGGCTAACCAACTAAACAAAAAGTCCCTAGAAATTTCGGAAGCGTATGAAATGTGAAAAATCCAGTGCAAAACGATTTTCCGAATTCGCGTTTCGGAATTCGGATTTCGGAAGCTTATGAACTTAGCTTAAACCTGACATATAAGCGAAATGAAAGCAATCTTGGTTGGTTATTTCGGATGGTAACCATGCATAGATAATTCAGCCCGCATAGAAGGGAATTTCGTCTCATGTTAACCTACTGAAGTCACAGTTGACGAACAGTTCCATCAAAAATGATTAGATTCTCTTGTGTTGTCATTATTCTCGTTTATGGCCGATGGCAATCATCAAAATCGTTTTAAAATGGGGCCTTTTCAATAGTTTAAAAGTAACCTGCTGTAGTTGAATCTCGGCTTTTCTTTAATAAAGGGATTAATTATTATCCCAATATCAGCAAAAGGAACACAATTTTCGCCACGCGGCACAATGAAATCTCCAAACAAACGGCGATTTCGTATCCGGGATTCTGATTCTCTGTTTAACCTTTTCGGGTCTATTTGCACTGATGTAAAAAATGGGACATATTTATTAGATTAGGTTCTATTTTTAGGAGTTGGAGGTGACATGATTTTTTTGTTATTGAATTCATAAGATAGTAATTAAACGCTTTTGAAGTTAATTTTTAAAGCCCCGGCAACGCTGTTCACGTCCATAGCTTGGGATGGATGTTATCACAATATAGACGGCTCTGATGTTAATGATGTTATACATTGGCAAGCGTTTCACCGAAAGTCATATTGAAAGTGGGCGTTGTTGTCAGACCCTCAACGAGATATATGTGCTCTTGAGTCACTTTTCTTAAAAATTATTCATTATCAATCCGATGCTGACAATAGTCGGGAATTAGAACTTCATTATAGTGTTCCACAGTTCCACTTGCCCATTCGTGAACGAGTGATTTCTTTTTTGGGGACTAATTTGAAGCCCGGCATCGCTGTATTGGCTCTAGGATGTTCCACAATGGCAAATCGTTTTACCAAGTCATTTTCCCGTATCAACTTACACATTGCGATGTTGTCAGACTCGCAAGAAAGTGTGAGTTTAAAATTTTTAAAATTGATACAAAGAGCATCAATAGCCTAGTTTACACCGACAACTTGGCCCGCGGACCAAGTACTAAATTCGAACTATATCAGAAACAAATATTTGGTTCGTATGGTGTAAACAGTTGCGAACTAAGCTGGTCCGCTCTTTTTATTACGAATTGTGTTGATAAATAATTTCGACTTGTTTTTGACGTTTGACTAATTGCGCGCGTACTCATTTAGTTCACGCGTTGCAAGACGGTGTAAATGGACGAGAAGCAAGCATTGGTCCTACCGTACTATCCCCACTCACTTGGTCCTATCGGACCGAACTAAACGAGTTATCGGTGTAAACTAGGCTAATATCACGAAGAAGTTTTCCACCATATGATGCATTTATAAAGAAATTAAACATCGTGACTCGCTATATTCTAATAAATCTACAGTCGACTCCAGCTCATCAAATATCGATTAACTAGCTCATCCATCAACGCCAGAAGCGTGAAAAACTTCGCTGTTACATCACAGTGAGTCAAAAATGATTCACAATACAAATATTGTCGAGAGTCTGACAACAGCGCACACTGTCAATGTCATAAGGAAAAATGACTTTTTGGTGAAACGATTTCATATAATATCTATCCTAATCCTAAGCAGCGTTGCCGGACTTAACAACTGTCCCTTAAATCAGGAAATATATATTTTTTTGAGGTTTAAATAAGGTCTAAAGTTTTGACGACGGTTAGTGTGATATTGATGATTTTTGTTCAATTGTCAGTTGAAATTAGCGTTATTGTCACAGCAAATTTTAAAAACATTTTATGGACAAAGGGAATAATATGACAATAAAATAGTAAAAAACAATATACAACCAGAACAAAATACACACATATGTTAACAGTACAATAGTTGACAACATAGCAGAGTGTTTGAGTCCACAATTCGGGACAAAGACTTTCGGGGCAACGACTTTGGTAGAATACAACAAAGACGAAATCCCGAGCTGCGTTGCTGGTCTTCAAAATTATCCCCAGAATAACAATTTGGCGAAGTGAATAAAATTCTGGTTTTTAACAATAGTTTAATATAATGTTTCAGGAAAAATGCAGATACTTTACCAAAGACATTTTTCACAGTTGGACAACAAACGCACACTGTCAAAGTGGATAATTCGGGAAAATAACTTTCGGTGGACAGCATTGCCGGACTTTGAAATTATCCTCAAAACTAGAAATAATATTTGGCGTGTGGATAAATCAGATACCGAATTAGTTTTCTGCTTTTTGACAATAGTGAAACAACTTTGATATTTGTAGAACTTTTCAAAATAAATGTAGAACTTAACTAAAACACACATTCATTATTCACAGTTTGACAACAACGCGGACACCGTCGAAGTTCATAATTCGGAAAAACGACTTTCGGTGCAATGACTGGGTAATGTTGATTATATCCCAGATATTCCCAAAACTGGGATCCCGAACAATCAGCTGATTCATGACCGATTGCACCAACTTATTTAAAGGATACTTGACGCCAAGGAACCCTTAACTTTAATTTATGCAATGCAATAAATAAATAATTAGGTTGGTGCAAGCGGTCATCAGTAGGTATCTAATTTATAGTCAGAGTTTCATTGATATTCAGAAATATAATGAGGAATCTCTAATTCCATGTGAAAATTAATCAATCAAATCAGCTGTCCCATACTTTCTCCATGTTCCCAACTCGAGCCAGATAAACAAAGAGTCAACAAAGCGCGCAAATTGATGGAAAGCCAAAACAGAACTCGATTGGAGTTTCCAATTTACATGATATGGAAACGACTATGATTTTGTAGCATATTCATTTCATTTTTTATTTGAACATTGTAAATATTCATTCTGTAGGCAACCACAGACTTATACGGCAAATGCACCACAACCCACTCGGGCACCAGTGCTGCTGCCCCTGAAGCAGCCGGAGTATTCGCTCTAGCCCTCGAAGCCAAGTAAGCTCCATTACCTCCTTGAAACTACTCTACCTTCTAGCCTCCACAGCAACAAACTCTCCTGGAGAGACATCCAACACCTTACCGTCCTCACTTCCAAAAGAAACTCCCTGTTCGATGCCAAAGGCCGCTTCCACTGGACCATGAATGGGGTTGGTTTGGAATTCAACCATCTGTTTGGCTTTGGCGTTCTGGATGCGGGAGCCATGGTGGCACTTGCGAAACAATGGAAAACCGTTCCTCCACGGTACCATTGCGAAGCCGGTACTATTTCGGAGCTGAAGCAGATTCCCTCTAAAGGGTACGTGGTGTTGAAAATCAACACGAATTCTTGTAAGGGGGACAGCACTGAGGTGCGCTACTTGGAGCATGTGCAGGCGGTGGTGTCGTTGAACGCTACACGGAGGGGGGATGTGGAGTTGTTCTTGACATCACCCATGGGGACCAAGTAAGAGAGTTCCACCATGGAGCAGGTAAATGACTAAAGTTTGCAGGTCAATGATTCTCAGTCGACGACAGAACGACGATGACGGCCGGGATGGATTCTCCAAGTGGCCGTTCATGACCACGCACACTTGGGGGGAGTATCCGCAGGGTACATGGACGTTGGAGATCAAGTTCAACTCGAACATTCCGCAATCGGGCTACTTCAAGGAGTGGTCGTTGATGTTGCACGGCACCAAGGACCCTCCTTACACCGGGTTGCCGGTTCTGGACCCGCATTCCAAGTTGGCAATTGTGAAGAAGGCCCATGAAGTGAGAAGCAAGATGTAATGAGAATGAAATTATAAAAAAATATATACACTGAAGCGGAACAAATTTTTAGTTGACCTGTGGGGTTTGGTTAGATCGTTAGGAATGGGTTTGGTAAACTGTTCTTGCTTATCTCTAGAATCAATTTCCTTTAAATCGAACTAAATCCTCAAGTGGGGAGACGCATAGTTAATAGTAAAACAAATAAGCCAAGTTTAATATTAATTGTGTCACACCTCATTTAATTATTAATTATGTTACGGGAGGCTTAGAAAATATATTTTCATAGATTAATCTTGTCAGCGTAGAAGTTAGACTAGGAAATCAATAAGAAATTATATCATAAAGAGATAATATATACTGAGTTGCAAACCTAAAATAAGTCTATATTATACACTACTTAAATTTTAAGATGATAAAATCGAATACACCAAAACCTGCTTGAATCAGCGCTGTATCGCACACAATGTGAATGGGAGGTGAAAATGACCAGTTTTATAAGATTAGACAACATTGTATGATTTGATCGACTAACGCCGTATAAAAATTGTACATAATATCAAAGTATATCTCCTCAACCCTTTTAAAATGTGTACATTGAAAAAAATTATAAAATTGTGTAACCCCAAGCAATTGATGTTATTATTTGCCCTCCTTGAACACAGGATTATTGAGGGTATGACAACAGCGCACACTGTCATTGTTGAAAATTCTGGAAAACGACTTTTCTTGCAAGGATTGCCTTTCCTCAAATCGCAAACGGCGTTGCCGGACTTCACAATTGTCCAGAGAACCAGCAAATAGGGTGACCATGAATTTCAGGCCAAATAGAGTATGGAAAAAAATTGATTGAGAATGAGTTTAGAGAAAAAACAAGTAGAGGTATCGGCTAAATTTTGGAAAGTATTTTTAGGGGCACCATTTAAAAAAATACAACTTTGATGTGCCACCTAATAAAAAGCATTTGAGAACCCAACTTTTGTATTCAAATTTTCCATTCCTTGTATAGTTAGTTTGTATAGTTGTATGATCGACCGTTTCCATACATCAGCGACCCTGTCCTGTATATATTCTCCATTCGACAATTTTAATCAAATACATACCAACACTCACTCAAAAACTCAAGAAAACATCATTTATATAGTCTGGCAGCATCGCTCACTGTCTAAGTTGACAATTCGGGAAAATGACTTTCGGTGCAACGACTTATATGCTTATTTGCAAAATCGTGAACAGCGTTGACGGACTTCAAAATTATTCTTGAAACCAGGCCTATTTTGCGTATAGATGAGGGAAATGCAAATACTAAATAAACATCCTTGTTATTGACAATAGACATTATTGCCATATTGAAATGTTGAGAAAGTTATAGAAGCTTCCACTCAACAAGAACACAAACATACTATACATAGTTTGACAGTAGCGCACACGGACTATGGCCCATGCACAGCATATGCGTGGCCCATGGCCGTGGTGACAGTTCGGGAAAATGATTTTCGGTGCAACGCTTTCCTTATACAATCACAAAATCGAAGTCCCGGACAGCGTTGTCGGTCTTCAGTATTATCTCAATTAAAGCCGAAAAATACTGTTTTGCGTGTAGACAAGTCCAATAATACACTTAAATACTTGTTGTTGATTATTGTTAAAAGACAGTGTCAAATTGAATTGTTGAGAAAGTTGTAGGGGAGAGTGGGGACGAATCAACCATTTTTCACTATAATATTTTATTTCAAAAATGGAGTTAGAGTGTAGGATCCTGGAATTTGAATGTGTTTTGGAACATCTTACATTTATTTAACATTTAGATTTAAAACAAGGGTGTATTTGCTCATCATGGTTAGAAAAAAAATGTGACAAATGGTTGCATCATAGTCACTGTAGATGTATCTACCCCGGTGCTGGAGCAGATTAAACCGCTCCATGGGTATAGTTCAACTAAAGAGTGAAAGTAAAAAAGTTAAATAAACATTAATAGAAACATAAACTCAAAAGCTATTGTTCTTATATAGAAACTATACGGTTCTTATATAGAAACTATACTCTGAAGTCGCCCATCCTGTATTAGGTGTCGAGGATTTTTTGTTTAAAACACACATTCTGGGATTTTATCAACATCTTATTAATTAGAACGTACAGGAAGACTCAATGAGCAGTATAAGTATTGAATTAACAAATTAACAAAAAAAAATAACCAAAACAATAACGCTTTTTTTTGAAAATGTGAACAGGGAGGTTTTTGGTCATTCTGATTAAGATTCCGTTATCAGTTTTTTTCAAAAAAATCCCCTAATACGATTTTCTGAAATTTGACCCACTTTGAACCCCGATAATCACCCAAAAGTACGTCCCTGGAACTGATTTGGTATAATGTCCAAAAAGTGTTTGACGAGACCTACCAAACAAAAAAAAAAAATGAAAATCGGTTACTTTAAACAAAAATGTTACAGGGGTGGGACACTTCAGAGTGGACACCCTGTACCTATATAGGAACTTGAGGTGAACGCTAATACAAAAACTATAAATTCTGTTGATGAGGAACAACGGAGATCTTCAAAATAAGATATCACCTACTTGATCCTTTTGATGGGGATGTATTTCAGCTACAACTTTTGATGTTTCTGGGGTCGAACACATCCTCGCCAAAAGGACCAAAGTGAAAGATATCTTCTATCTATCATTAGATGTGTTTGTTATGCTCCACTAGTGCACACTTTTCTACACTACAACACCCAGTGTGGCTTTGTTTGTCTGTTTTTCAGGATAGAATATCTTTACTAGTTCAGTGAAGCTTTTCCATCATACCATGCATCGTCTGATATAATTGGAAGATTGGTATCCACATCTATCACAAGATTGTGCGATTCTGACGACATTATCATTATATTCATTTTTTAATGAAACTATATCACCAGCCCTAAAGTATCAACGATCAGCCGTGTGGTTTGTTGTTTTTAGTTTTTGGTTAGGATCACACATGGCAATTTTGTACACACAATGCAGGCGCGACAAATCTTCACCAGCTAAAAAGTGGGTTGAAAAGTTGATCGCCCGATTTACCCGAATTGTGAATGAGTTTGAATGTTACTCGTCGAGAATTGTGAACAGCCGGAAAAGATCAGGGTCGCCGTGCGATCGTCCGACGATTTTGTGAACGCACCCCAGGTTACGAATTTTCCAAGCCAACTTTTCTTCGCAGTAGGGGCAAATCGCTTGGTAGGTACATAGGAGGTACCTAATCAAGTAGCTACGTTATACCATGAATAATACTTTTAGTAACCAGAACGTTTTGCTGGTATCGATACAGTAACCAGTAACCAATTACTTACCAAACCTGGTAACAACAAATCGTTACCTGGTTAACGCCAAAATCCGCCTATTATTGAGAATGTGTAGACGCTTTCACTCAAAATCACGAACATTATACACAGTTTGACAACATCGCACTCTGTCCATTGTCATGATGACAGTTCGGGAAAATGCTTTCGGTGCAACGACTTTCCTAGTCCACAATCACGTCGAAGTCCTGGACAGCGTTGTCGGACTTCAAAATCATCCTTGAAGCCAGA
Organism: Orchestes rusci; assembly: GCA_958502075.1. Taxonomy (NCBI): domain Eukaryota; kingdom Metazoa; phylum Arthropoda; class Insecta; order Coleoptera; family Curculionidae; genus Orchestes; species Orchestes rusci. The sequence goes on along the minus strand of OY293313.1, from coordinate 20,016,336 downwards.
AAATACTATTTTGTGTGTGGACAACTCCAGTACTAGACTAAAATCCTCGTTATTGATAATAGGCAGCGTCAAATCAAATTGCTGACAAAGTTATAGACGCTTTCACTCAAAAAAAAACTAAAAGTAACTCAACCTTAGATTATAAATATTTGGTATTTATTTATCTGAAAGTACAAATAAAAACTGCTCCATAATCAACCTAAACACAGTATTTTTAAATCCTATCATCAATGTCTCCTTGACTTCCTCTTGGACTTCTTTGCCCCCTTGACAAAGCACCAATCCACTCCAACAGTCTGTCCCAATAGCGACGAACCATTTAGAGTCTCCCTTGCTGTTGCTGCCTCATCGTAGGTACTGTATTCAATCAAAGCGTACCCTTTAAGAAATCCAGTTCTTCTGTCCAAATTGATGCTGATATTTTTAATCTGACCAAACTCTGAGAACTTTTCGGTTAAATCGTCTTCGCTTGCTTCTTCATGGACTGAAGTGACGAATAAAATCCAACCTTCGACGGATTTTTGGGGACCTAAACAACTTTGCTCACCACACCATCCATTGATCATGAATAATCCACTCACCCAGCTCATCCCCTTCTCCATGCTCCACACTTTCGTAGCCTCTTACTTTCTCGTGCTCCCGAGACTCGCCGGCCCCAAAACCACGGCCTTTTCTTTTGACCACTTTATCTTTTAATCTTGAAACACTCTGTTCTCCTTCGTCTTCAACGTCAATGTCTCCTACATCGTTGATGTCCAATACATCTGCCATTGTGGTGATTAATGTGAGAAATAACTGTTAAAAGGGGGCACCAACACCGTCAATAAACAACACGAAATCAAAGCCGCGAGTCAAGTGACAAGTGACAGAATCTGAGAAGACAGAAAGCCTAGATAGAATAGGTGTGTTTGTTATGCTCCACTAGTGCACACTTTTCTACACTACAACACTTAGTGTGGCTTTGTTTGTGAAATGTTTGTCTGTTTTTTAGGACAGAATATCTTCAGTAAACTAGTAACTAGTGAATAATTATTTTAAGGTATATGCTATGAACCTCGTAAGAACCTACAATTGAATACCGAGTTGCCAGACTTACTTATTGAATTTTTTCAACAATGCTCTCTTCAAATTGGGTAATGATGGATGATCTCAAGCTCAAGTTTAACAAAAAGACGTCGTATAGTCGATGTTATATAAATTAAATATGAATTATTATATATATAAACAAATATACAGGTTGCTGCAAAGCAAACAGATGTTCTTTTGCTGTGTTTAATTCCGTTGATTAATTCATAAGTCGACTACCAAAATTACCAGTTTTTCACACACCGTTTTATAATTGTCCGCATCTCTATTATTTTCCGTAATAAATTGTCCGGCAATTCAAACAAGAATTTATTCTTTCAGCAGCGCGCCGGGCTTTAGATTTCAACCCAAATTCATACCACCTTGAGCTTCGCTCAAGTGAGAAAAAAGAACCGCTTCTACCTGAGACTTTTTTGAATCGAGAGCACTTGACCGTCAGCGACCACTTGTACAAGTTCAGCCAAAACTCTGTTTCCTACCGCCGTTTACGATTACGAAATGAGATTCTTCGCCTGTTTTATATCCGAAATTCTCTCATTTAATCAACAGGGGAAGGTACAATACCGCGCTTGGTTGGTCCTCGTCGCGGTAGTTGAACGACGACGACGCTGTAAAAAAGGACTGATTTGTGAGGATTTTAACGCGAATGCGTTTTTCCACTACCGGGATTTGGTGCTTTTATAGTAAATTCAAGGGCAAGGTGGGATAATTTCCGGTTACTTTTCGAAACCGCGTTTCTATTATCACAGTTTTGAATATACTGTAGCGAAAACGATCTGGATTTTCTACTACATGTTAACAAAAGCCGGAGAGCCACATTCCTGTGCGATGAGTCATGCTGTTTATTCCGGTCTATACTTTTATATTCTAGAATTTACGGATTAGCTCTATAAGCGGGTAAATTGTGAACAGGAGGAAGCCTAGTTAGTTCAGTTCAGATTTTGATAAGCTGTGATTGTGAATATAAATATTTGTGGTGTTGTAAACCGTGTGTGTAGTGACTTTAAATAAATACATTATTTATATTAAATTTAACGTTAAATTCACTGGTACAAAAATGGAAATGACATCTAAAGATTCTCAAGCGGATTAGGAGTTATGATTTTTTTTTCCGGGGTTGTGACGTTTTAATCGAGATTTGTTAAAAATAATTTTCAAAATCAGTTTTCTCCAGAGGGAAATGGGAAGTTATGATTTTTTTCCGAGGTTGTGACATTATAGTCGACCTCTGAATAAGGTAATATTTGAACTCAATTTTCTCAAAAATTTCCCATAATGACATTAATGACCCATATAACAATCTCCCCTTAACAATCAAAACGATATCTCAAGCGAATCAGGGATTATGATTTCTTTTCCGGGGTTGTGACGTTTCTCGAGCTTTATACGAAGTTATTTTTCAACACAATTTTCTCCAAAATTTCCCATATCACCCCATATATTTTTCCATTGTTATTAAGAGTAAATTTAACGTAGAATTCACTGGAACAAAAATCAAAACGATCACGAGATATACATTCTTTGCGGAGTTGTGTGATGTTTTATTTATTTAAATTTTATTCAAAGTCAATTTTCTCAAAAATTCGCCATAGAACCCCTAATGGTTGGTGACTTTTATAGGAAATTTTTCGCCAAATCCACTAGTGCAAAAACCAAACCAATCTCTCCAGTAAATTTGGAATGATATCCCGTCCGTTTCATTTTCACACTTTCATCTCCGCGGACAAAACCAACCGCATATTCCCATCAACGCTATCCGCTGTTTGTGCCGAATTTTATCGGCATGTGGCGAAATTGTTTTTTTTTTGTAAAGGACATGCACAAACCATAGTATAATAAACAAGGAGTAGCGGCAGCACACGTCAACCCCTTTCTGTCTCAATGACAGAAATCTGTCTCATTTATACCCTGCTAACACCACAGGAATTTGAAGCTTCGCATAGATTTCTAGGCATACTGAATAGTGCATGGGTAATCGTATTGTATAATTTGATAGGTAATTCACCTATTATTATCTATCAGTCTAAGTGTTATTATCATGATTATTGTTATTATTATTATTATCAATATCATTGAAATAATGAAATTTAGATTTGGAAAACAATGATTTCACATTTCATAATGCAGTTTAGAAATGAGGCGAATTTCTGTCATTGCCTCATGATGTGATTTGACCGCTTAGGTAGAGGTATATGGAGTATGGAGCTATGACTTGTTGTTTATTATACAGGCCGGGTGTTACTTATTAATGGTATGTCATAATTTTAAGGGGTTGTTCCTGGATAAAATTTAAGTCGAAAAGGTCATATAAACTTGAGTCTACAAGAAAAAATAGAAAAAAAAATAAAATAAAATAAAATAAAATAAAAATGAAAAAATAAAAAAAAGTGTGTTCCTATACCATAATATCCTGTAGCAAAATTCAGTTAAATATCTCAAACCCTCTTTGGAAAATGTATTAAAAACTGAAAATAAAATTAATCTTTAACACCCTGTATCTTAAAAACCAAGCATTTTAAGACCCAAGTTTATATGACCTTTTCGACTTCAAATTTATCCAGGAACTCTCCCTTGAAATTATGACATACCATTAAGTAACACCCTGTATATAGTAAACGCTAAACACTTTCGATCTACATCATCCTTGCCACCAAGCTCGTTGTTATGAAGCTTGCTGGTGGCCAAATTTGGTCACCAGCAAATCACAACTCGCTTGGTGACAATTATGACGTGAATCGAAAGTTGTTTGGCATTTGCTGTATGTAAGGTTTACATTCAATTTGTTTCCGAATTGGAATTGTCAAATTTCCGCTTGGCAAACGGGAATCATATGCTCCTATCTACATTGAATTTGTGTTCAAAGTCACACTTATACCAAATACATTGTGGATGGTCCCGTCTGGCAAGTGGAAATTTGACAGTCCCACTTCGAAGTGAACTTCAATGTGGACCAGGCATTATACTATGCACAAACTATCACCGGACAAAGTTTTCAAAAAGTATGAACAAAAAAAAAATTCACATAGGTATTTTACTTGACTTTATGGCGCACACTGTATAATTATTATGATGCTAGAGAAGCCTTGGCAACATTGCACGTAGCAGTTGGATGTTGGATTATATCGACTCAGTTGTCCACCCGTCGTGTTATGAACAGAACATCAAAAAAAAACATTCCCTAACCTAACATATCATCATGTTTTGAAAATTTCATCACTTATTATTCTGTATTGAAAAATTACCAGAAAATGGTCAAAAAACATCCCAAACCCTCCTTAGCTGACAAAATAGCGGGCGTCCTAAGTGCAGTTCCAACGCAATTCGACCCTGACGACGATTGTATTGATGATACCAGAGCAAAAGTGACCGAAAATGAAGATTTCACTGAAGATGATGATGATGAGGCCTTGTTGAGCAAATTCAGGAAGCAAAATGTTGACCTGCTTTCAGATGTGGATAGTCGATATTCTGGCCAGAAAGGAAGCAGGAAAAGTTTGAAAGAAGAGGAATCGGATGAGTCAAACGCAGATATAAATGAAGACGAGGACATTGAAGAAGCTGAGGTCGAAGAGTCAGAGGAGGATGAAGATGGTTCGGATTCAGACTCAGAAAAGTCAATATCACTGTCAGACGCCGAAGACGACAGTTTCCAACATTTAAAACAAAGCAATGTGTCGCAACAAGTGAAAAAGGGCCTATGTGTGAGAAACCAGATGAACATTTGGGAAAATCTATTAGAAATGCGGATACAAATGCAAAAGTGCTTGGTAGCAGCCAACAAGTTGCCTCAGAATTCTTCTTACAAAGAAATGTTGGAAAGTGGCGACTACAAAAGCAAAATTTCCGAAACCAAAGAGGGTTTGAGCAGAGTTCTGGACAAGCTATTGGACTTGCAGAAGCTGGTGGTGAAGAAGTTTCCCGAAACAAGGAAGTTGGACAAAGTTGAACATGTTAAACCTGATGATGACGATGAAGAGATTCCCAGTGACACAGATGAAGAACTATCTGAGGAAGAAGCAGAAGAGCCGCAAGCCAAGCGCACGAAACTCGGCGATTTTGAACAAGACATTTGCGATATGTACCGCAGATATAAGGGCTACAGAAACGATACTATTGCAAAGTGGGACACCAAAACCCGGCTGTCAGTGAGCAAAAATAAAGGGCAAGCCCACTCTGTGGTCAGTCAAATAGAACACATCCTATCCGACAAGGATAAGCTAAGGAAACGAACTCAACTTAAACGTAGCGAATATAGAATACTTGGACAAGAAGAGGATCATGGCAACGTTGTTGAGAGCAACGAAGATGTTGGGGACGTAAAACAACCTGAAGAGTACAACGCGGAAATCTTCGACGACAGCGACTTCTACCATCAGCTGCTACGCGAACTTATCGAAGCCAAATCGTCAGATATTAGCGATCCTGTTCAACTGAGTCGGCAGTGGATCAAGCTGCAGAACCTCAGGAGTAAAATGAAGAGGAAAATCGACACCAGGGCCACCAAAGGAAGGAAGATTAGGTATGCTGTGCACAGTAAACTGGTGAACTTCACGGCCCCCTACGACCCGCAACTGTGGACTGAGGAGGCTAAAAACGAGCTGTTTAGTTCCTTGTTTGGTAGAGTTTAATCATCAATAAATTGTTATTGGAGAGTTATCGAAATTTGTTCTTTTAATTATTGCGCTTGACCCCTGGATTGACTGTTCATGAGATATTCGAGGGAAACTTTGACGTAACACGAAAATACTTACGTTTAGCAAAAAATATCAAGAGACACTTTCTGTGGAGAATTTCAAACTATAAATAATGTTGTTCTTTTCACTTTTGCGCTACGATTGACCGTTCATGAGATATTTGAGTAAAATTGTCAGTTATTGTTTCCTCTATACATATTGCCATTCAGCAACAATAGTGACACAACTAGAAATTCTTCATTTTTCTCATAAATGCTCCAACAATAATGAAAAACATACACTTTCATTTCTGAAAAGTGTCACAAATATACTTCGAATACTGGTATGCTAGATGGCGATGAGTGTGTTTTATGTCAACAGACGAGGAGGGATAGCGTGATCACATTTTTTATTGAACACTCGTTATAAATGTTATACACTACAGTCATTTTTATCAAGCATGTCAGTTCAGACGAGTTTTTCCATCGAGGAAGCTTTAGAACTTGCATATAATGATGATGCTCATGTACCCATCTCCCATATGATATTTTCAAGGCTCCGCCAAACTTTGAAGATTTTAGTGATTTCGAGTTGTGAGTGGGCACATGGCACCATTCAACCGTGACCACTAGTGGGTCTATTGTGGCTCACGTGATTGCCAGGTTATTTACCCATGAGGTCCAGACCTCTTTAAACAGATTGATAGCCTCTCTGGGTGAGGCATTATTCAAATCAATTGCAGTAATCCGAAGGCTACCGAAGACATTTTGTCGGAGGCGAGCAATTTCCGGGGACTCACAGAGAATGTGTCTGGCTGTCTCTTCCTCCTCCAGGCACAGTCTGCATTCAGTGTCCTCAGTGAGCCCCATTCTGTGCATTCTTAACAGGCAGTGACCGAGGCGGTTCAAAGATAAATTCTTTTGAGTGTCGCATGCCTGGCAGAGGTTCCTCCAGTATTGTATAAACTGGTGGTCCATCCATGTGGATATCGCGGCAGCCGCAACATTATATGCAATACCTAGTGCCGGGGCTCTGGTCCAATGAAGTCTCTGGTCACCGCTTCGCGTGCAAGTCGGTTCGCAACTTCATTTCCTTCGTGTCCAGAGTGGCCAGGTATCCATACCAGTTTTACATTGTTAGCTACGCCGAGCTTGTTCAGTGAATTCAGGCAGCTCTCTGTAGTCCTCGAAGAGTTCTTGTAGGATTCAAGCACCTTAAGCGCCGCTTGACTGTCTGAGAATATTTTTATTGTGGTAGCCGTCCAATCGTGGTTGAGCGCCAGATTAGTTCAGCTTGGATTATTGTAGCCAGTTTTCCCAGGCTGTGTGATATTTCAACTTTTTCCTGGCTACAATATAGGCTTATTCAGATCCTACGCCAAAGGACGTTTTTTATCCGTCCGTGTACCAGCAGGTGTCAGCTCTTGTTAGGCTGAAAAGTGTGTGTCCACTTTTCCCGGAGAGGAATGAGTATGTCATGCTCATGGTTTTTCCAGTTTTCTGCTGGTGGTCTTGGTGGGGCATGAGTACGATATGGTCTTCCAATTATCTGATTAGTCTGTTGGGTGTTACTGTGTCTGTTCTGCCACCTCTGTGGTTAGCTATGATTCTATACGTTGCCCTTCTGGCCTCCTCTTCTAGCACAAAGTGTAGATGAGGAAGATTTAGATAGACTTACTTTGGAACTTTGGAGAGCTCTCTGATGAAGATTAAGAGCACCAGTCGAGCTTAAACTTTCTTGATGGTAAAAGAATCGGTGGATGCTGGGAGGTACAGGAGATTGAACAGATGAACCCATTGTCAGGTGGACATACTTTTTCAACGTCCCAATCTTCAGAAAGATGTAGAATGGTCTAAATGCGACTTCCACACGGGTCAGCGTTTTTCTTGTGAAACTTTATGACAATTATAAAGTCACATATTATACAGGGTGTCCCAGCAAGGGTGGCCACCGGCCATATCTCGGAAACTACTGGACCTAAAAGTTCAGGAAAAAAAAATATGATCACTAAAGTGGCCACGAGAAAATGCTGGGAAATATTTATAACTTCGAAATTTTTCCGCTAGGGGGCGCAATCAAAGCTTAAATATTAAAATTTGAAATTTCTCCGGAAATTCTCAGATTGAGGTATATCTTTATCAACATGGTCAGAAAACCCAGACAGTTTCACGTCTGTTTGGTACAGGGCTCATTGGCGTACCGATCTTCGTGTGAGTAGGGGAAGGTAGTGAAAGTGTAATTGTTGAAGTGGCTGTAACTTATAAACGACTTGTCCGATTTTGTTGCGTATAGGCTTGTTTGGAAGATAAATGTGAGTAGTTTCGTATATCGTATCCAGTGATGCGTGATTGTCTCCAGAAAAGTTGCTAGAAGGCGTAATTTGAATTAAAAACTGTTATTTTCGTTTCACCGCAAAAATTTAAATGGTACGGTATAATTCTGATAAAAGAATCGAAATGAAGATTAAATTTACAAGAAAAAACCTACCTTAAAACATTAAATTTTACATAATTTGGTCTAGTTATTATTATCAGAATTATACCATACCATTTAAATTTTTGCGGTGAAACGAAAATAACAGTTTTTAATTCAAATTACGCCTTCTAGCAACTTTTCTGGAGACAATCACGCATCACTGGATACGATATACGAAAGTACTCACATTTATCTTCCAAACAAGCCTATACACAACAAAATCGGACAAGTCGTTTATAAGTTACAGCCACTTGAACAATTACACTTTCACTACCTTCCCCTACTCACACGAAGATCGGTACGCCAATGAGCCCTATACCAAAAAAACGTGAAATTGTCTAGGTTTTCTAACCATGTTGATAAAGATATACCTCAATCTGAGAATTTCCGGAGAAATTTCGAATTTTAATATTTAAGCTTTGATTGCGCCCCCTAGCGGAAAAATTTCGAAGTTATAAATATTTCCCAGCATTTTCTCGTGGCCACTTTAGTGATCATATTTTTTTTCCTGAACTTTTAGGTCCAGTAGTTTCCGAGATATGGCCGGTGGCCACCCTTGCTGGGACACCCTGTATAATGCCATTTGAATTATTATTAGAGCAGTTCATTTTTTATAATGAAGTTGTGAATCTTTTTGTACAGTGATCAAAATATCTGCTTTGTTTTTGAGTCACTTGGATCCAAAAATTACTGCTGTGGAAAACAAAATGCTTAGGTGTATCCTCACTCACACCCCACATAAGAAGCGAAGACGATGCGCGGGTGACGTATGTATTTCTCACGTTAAAACCTTGTACCAGAAGTGCAATGTTTTAAATGTTTCACTATATTTCATACTGTAAAATAACGAAATAAATATATAAGCTCCATCAAAACCGTGTATCTAGAATTCATATCACTTCAAAAACACAAAAAAATACTTTGATTTTGTAAAAAAAATAATTCGGACTTTATAATAATTTGTAGTTAAAACATTCCTGAAAAGTGTCATATTTTGAGTTGTGACAGTATTTTTGCCTGATATAAACTCTTCTACTGTAAAAAAGGCTAAAAATATTACACGAACAGTTTTTAGATCTGAAGAAGCTAAGTACGTATGTACCAATATTGAAACATCTTCGAAGGACACCGATGGCAATACTGTTCAGCGCAGTCAAATGAAAATAATCAATAAGTATGAAAAGGAATATCCATATACCTCCAAATATAAGTATTCCAAAGTGATGAAAACTTCATAACGGTTATTCTTAACAGAAAAGGAATCTTCAAGCTAAGAACATCAAACAGGAAAGAGCATATCAGGTGAGAATATCAATCAACAAAAAAAAATTATGCGTAGCAGAAGTAAAACTCGAACCAAAGAAAAACCCGCTTTCTCCCAACAGCCAAAAATTCTCACTACATTATATTATATCTTTTTTTCTCTCTCTCTGTACAAAACAAGACTCCAAAACCTTTCGGGTCACGCCATCAGAGTAGATCAAGCGGCTCTGTAGTAACGTGTAAATAATCTGCTCCAACTCCGTCTTGCCAAGCTGAACTCAGCCATTGTTGAAAAATTTCAGATTGCTAGTTTGTTCGACTTAACAAAGACGTGACCATTTATCTGATGCGTAGAAAAAAAGGAAAACTAGTGAAATCGACCGAAGATAAAAGTTCTAGGGATAAGTCCGACGAGTTTTATTGTTAACGCTTGACAAAATGTTTACAACTTGAAAAACTCATCACTCTCCTCCCCCAAAAACAACAGCCTGAATATATCGTTATAAAAATCGGGATAATAGTTGCAAGCCCTCTCGCAATCGGGCATAAAATTAATTTCCAAAATCTTGGGTTGCATTTCGACTTCCTTCCAATCCAGCATCAGATCAATCGCGTATAGAGCCCGGGATTGCGGGTTCTCTGCTATGCCGCAGGGGGGCTCCACCGAGGTTGCGCACTCCATCACCTCTTTGATCATATGTAAGATTTTCTGTTCCACTTCGTCCCACTTATGACTAGGGTACTGCAGAGGCCACTGCACCTTAAATTCCTCGCATTTTAGGTGTTTCAATGCGGCATCCGTATAATTCATTACGGTAAAATGCGTCTCATAATCGTCAAAGTTGTTCAACTCGAACGGCTTGTTCGCAAATCTCAAAAAGAAGTTTTTATAGACGTACACCTCAAGCGGCCTTGCTGATTTCAACAAAATAACGTAGCGTATGTCAAATTTAACTTTCCCGTTACAATCAGGCCGGTGAAACAGAACGGGATTTGTCAGATACTGCTGGGCTATTTTGGGGCCCGTAGCTGGCAGCCTCATGATGTAATTGAGATTATTTGTAATTTGCATGTCCATGCCTCTGGCCAGGTTGTACGGCTTGACTATCCAGTAGCCACCGTGCTTTTGATAATAACCGACAAAGTTCCCTATTTCGTTGACCAGGTTGAACGTTACAGGAAACCAAGGGGCCAGTTCGGTGTTGTTTCTGTACCTTCTACAGGTCATGCATAGAAGGTCTTTGACGGTAAGCACGTACTCATACGGAAACTGGTTCACAAGCTTGCCAGGGGTGTGGCTGAGAGCGTTAAAGTCCCTAAAGTGCTCCGTAAACCACAAAACATCAGCCCGGTCTTCATCATCAGTCAGCTCAAACCTAGAATCTGTCAGGTGCTTCTTCACTAAGCTATATTGGGAGTAAACCAGATACTTGTCCTTTTTTGCAGATATGATTGGTACATCCAAATCAGGCAGCGATTCGGGGATGTGACCACTCAGAAAGTAATCAGCGTCCGGAATTGATGGAGTGGTAAGTTCAAACGAGGTGGGAACCCACGGAAGTAGGACTGCCTTGCGCATTAGAGGGTCTGTAACCCCCTCGGCAAAGTCCCTATAAGTCAATTCCCCCTCCTCAATGTTCTTTAGCATGAACAACAACGAATAGACGCCGTCGTTGTGGTGGAAAAACGGCACCACGCGGCAGTTGGGCGCGTCGCTGTGCTGCACGGCACAACCGATTTCATCCATAATATACCATATCTGATTTTGCTCAGTTCCGTCCATAGTGCGCACTGTGTATGACGAATTAATCCGCCACATATTATCAAATATTTCATCAATTAATTCATGTTTAGGCTCAGGATTGAGCCCCAACATATCAGCCATGCGTAGTCTCAACGCGTCGTATTCAAGATGTTTTCGGGCCTCGTTGATTTGATAAGTCCAAGCGTGGTCTATGAGGTAGATGTTGTCCGCGTCGTTTTTGTCCAGGTCGGTGATTGCTTGGAGGCCCCAAAGTGGCTCGTGAGGTTGTCGCGGTTCGTCGTACTCGATTTTTACCAGTTGGAAGGATTTGCCAGCGTCGAATGTTTGGGTTAGGAGTTTTTTGTACAGGGGTTCCCAGTAGACTTCTGGTACTCCCGATGCTAGAAGTTGGCTTTTGTGTTGGTTTAGAAAGGTTTCTATGGGTGAAGTGTGACCCATTTTGCTTAAATTTAGTTAGAAAACTACTGTGAGTTTCAAAAACTAAAGTGAGGTTAAGACTTATTTAATTTAAGTAGGGTTAGAATGACGCTTCTTCAAACTTGTCTATAAATTATAACGAGGGAGTTATAATAATCTGAACGAGTTGGTTTCTTTTTGGAGCTTCAAAATTGATCTCATGATAAATAGTAAAATGCTGATTACACCGTTTAATAAAGATCGTTATTATTTTCGAAGATAATTCGTTTATTTACTATTATGGTCAATGCAGTTTTTAAAGATATCTAAAAAACACGATGTTATTGGAGGTTTCCATTCATCTCAATGTGTGACCCATTTTCTTCTGGGTCACCCTGAAAAGTTTAATAATCGTCCGACGTCAATAAATAAACTTTTTTCAGGGTGACCCGAAAACATAATGGGTCACACTGTATTATCGATATTATCATACTTCGCAAATACTTCACGTTTGAAACACATTTTTTTAAGTTTATTTATAGTACTGACAGCTGGGCACCATTTTGAAACAAAAAATTAAATGGAAAAGGGGGTCATGTGATACATTATTATTTGAAAGGTCCTTCCATTCTCTTTTCACCCCCAAAGTTTGAAGTCCTTATTATTTTTCATAAGGAATTAATAATTAAATAATTTTGCATGATTTCGTTCTTAATATTATCTTTAGTATTAGGTTTTTTGAAATTTTTATTAAATACTGTTGTAAAAACAATCACTTATGTTATAGGTTAGTTTTTTCATTGTTAATAAAGTTCTTTTAAGAATTAGAGATAGTATTTTGACCCAAATAATTTATTTTCGATATTGCGCCATTTCCTTAAGAAAAATGCTAAGGACTTCAAACTTTGGGGGTGAAAAGAGAATGGAAGGACCTTTCAAATAAGGTATCACATGACCCCCTTTTCCATTTAATAATTTGTTTCAAAATGGTGCCCAGCTGTCAGTTTGACAGTTGAAATTTTTTTTTGGAATTCAAAACTTAGTAAAGCCTACCCTGAACAACACCTCCAAATTTGAGCCAAAAATATTGATGCGTTCAAAAGTTAGAGGGGGGGGGAGACTATTTACGTCCTCACTGTATATTTAATACGAGACCTACGAGGTTGACTGATGGAGTATAAGCAACCATATGGCGCTTGAATCGTCAAATGGTACGTAGGTCGTTAAACATTTCCGCTGTATACAGCGAGGCAGCAGAACCCAAAATGTTAAATAGAAAGAAAGGCGAGTGATACCTGGTTTTGAAGTCCCTTCGACCTTGATCACAAACTGCTGAGTTTCAAGCCTCTACTGTGATTCCTGTTGATATGAAAGCTTGTCATTTTTTTTTTTCATCCAATAAATATGAATAACCGCAAGAGTTGTCTTCTCCATACTCAGAAGATATTATGATAAGGGAAAGAGACACAAGATTTTCCAAATGAGCTTTCACTCAACGACGATGATTTATTTCACCTTGACATTTTTTTTGTTGTTTACTTGTGGTGTTCTTTTTCTTCAAAAACCCCTGCCGTGTCCGTCCGTGAACCGTTTATTTTCACGCCGTATTTTCCGCGTACCGAACCGACCACATTTTCTCCTCTACGCCGCGCTATACGTTGTTCCAATTTCCAATTTCAAAATTCATTTAAACGGTTCGTAAAATCAAAATCCATCTTCTATCACCGTCGATTTCCGTATTAAAACTTTCACAAACTTGCTCACACCCCTGTCCCCCGTTTTACCTTTAACCATTCAAATGTGATATTTTTGGATTTCTATTTTTCTTTGAACCACCGTATGTGGTTGACTTATTCCGTTAATTCTGTGATCTAAAGATCAGCTTCTTAAACTAACGAGTAATAAACTGTTTTTTTTTTGTTCTCCAGTGTTTGATTGGCCTTTCAGGTCGAAGTTCCAGTCTTGTTTGGTTCAGACCACCAACCACCATCGCTGAACATCTAGACCATTTACTCCGCTGTAAGCTAGGCTACTCGATAGGCGCATGCGGACCTCCATACCACATAAATCCATGGGGTGGCGCCCGAGTTGTTGAACCTCGTTGAAAAAATCTCCGTAAGAACCCGAAGGTATACAGTGTGATCATTCAAGTGTGCAACACATGAGATGTTTTTGCATTAATTGCTGGAGCAAAATTCAAATATCACCAAAAGTTGGTGAATGTTCGATAAGATTATTAGGTGCGATTAGAATGGTTGCAATAAGTCAAACATAATACTCGGTGTGACAAAAAATATGAAAATTGTGCAAAAATACCCTTATTTCAAAAAACATTGCAATATGTTATGTGAAAAAGTTGTTTAAATCTAAAAGTTATGCCTAAATACCAAAATTATGCCCTCCTGGAAATGTATCTTTTTTTTTTAAATCATTCGTCATTGTCCTTTTTTTTTCAATTTCACCTTGAACGCATTCATACGGCGTGGATCAAAATCAAATCAGCTTCTATCGCATAACTTTTTTCAAATTCAAGCATTATTGTAGAATTAAATTGGATTTTTATTTTTTTCGGGAATCAAATACTTCATCTTTTTTTTTTCTTGAGCCACCGTGTATGCAACCATTCTAATTGCACCTAGTAAGTGTATCGATCAAGCACCAACTTTTGGTGATATTACAAGTACATAACCCTTACATTGTAACGAAGTTCAATGATTTTCCGATTTTTAATTTCGTTATACTTTCTTATCCAGCTACCGAAATGTTCAGTTTTTCTTCTGAACACCGTTTTATTATTTTCCGCATCGCTTAGACATTCTCCCGGAACGTCCGCCGTAATTCAATCCTTCGATTAAAACAAATTATAATTATTGTTATTCTATTCAGCAGCGCAGCAGAAACAGGTACCAACGTAAATTCATAACGAAACTCACACTCATGTGAGGGGAAAGAACCGCTTCTACCTGAGACAAAATAATTTTGGAATCGTGAGCACTTGACCGTCAGCGACGACCCGTGTACCGAGTTCGGACGAAATTCCCTCCGTTCCGATCGTACCGCCATAAAGACTTCGCCGGTTTTAGATCCAAAATTCTCTCTTCTGGATACGAATTCTTGAATTTCAGGAGATTGAACGTTTTTTTTTAGAGAAGCCAGGTATCATTTCGCGGTATCGAAAAACAGTTTTTGATCAGTCTGTGATCGTTCGCTTGAAATTTCAAATTTCACTCGTTCCCCGGTTTTTTAACGTGGTAGGTATATCTTTTGATGAAAGCGAAAATGAAAAATTGACTTCAAATCATTGGAAAAATTGATTGAGCGATATTTTTTCAAATGGAACACCCTGTATATTATTTTGGCTGTTAAATAGATCTCTGTCTTCTGACTCCAAATTTATAATTTAATGTTTGTATTTGGTTCAGCCGTTTTTGCGCTATTCAAGATCAAAGTCTCACAGAAATTAGATTACCTTGATCTGGGTTGATAAGATACGGTAGAATTCAGATCAACGTAATTTGATTTTCATGAGACTCTGAATTTGAATAACGCAGAAACGGCTGAACCAAATACCAACAAACCATATAATATTCAGGGTTTCCCAGCTTAACTGGTCACTACTTATACATGCAGCAAATAGAATAACCATAGATAAGAAGTTTGAGATTAACCAATTTTCATGAAATTTCTAGGGTTTAAATACTAAATGGTATTGCATGTTTCTGAGTATTTGAAAAAAAAAATACCTCGTCCAGGACCGGAGTTGGAGAACATGTGTGCACTATTTTCCAAAAAAAAAATGTATAACATAGCTTTTTCGGAACAATTATACTTTTTTCTTGAACTTGGTTCAATTTCCAACAAAATTGCTTTCCCGACTTTTTTCTTGTCCGTTGCACCGTTTTCGAGTGAAAAAATAAAAACCATATCTACTAGTGTCCTTAAAAGCGTTGATAACCGAAAATTTTCAGTTCTGGTAACAGTAAGAAATCTTATACTCTGTTCTACACTCGTCGGAGAGAAAAAACTCAAGAGACTTTTTTCGTTGGAAATTGAATGAGTAATTTGAGAGAGAACCAATTTTTTTCCAAAAAACAGTGAAGTGTAATTTTTGTTTTCTCGAATAACAAAACAACCTGTATCTAGGAAACGAGGCACTTCCGGCCATGGGTTCCCCGTCGTCTCAAACTTCTGCTTATTTATGGTTCCTCTATTTGCTGTATAATTGGTGACCAGTTGATCTGGGACACCCTGTATTTTTGAGATCGGGATAAAAAGGACTTTTATCCTGAGTGAAAATATACAGGGTGATCTATTGGAAAAAAGTGACTTTGCGATGCTTATCTGTTTTTATTGATATGTACGAAAAGATGATAGAGAAAAAACTATATGACTTTTAAAGTTTATAAAGTTTTTGTCTATCTCTTTTAATTAACGATGTGGGTGGGTGTCAAAATATGAATGAAAAGCCTGTACCTACTTATATTAGCTACATCCTTGAGGTATAAATTTAGTGAAGAATTATTTTTTAGCAAAATGGGATAATCATGAAAACTTTAAAAATTCCATCCCTTTTTTCCGCACTCTGTAGAAACATAGAAAAGCTCATCACAGACAAATCTACAAAAGTCAGTCCAATGTACGAAAGTCGACCTTCAAAACGCCAAAACACTTGAGAAAAAAAAGCTATAGGTTATTGATCATGGGCAAAAAAATTGCTATGTTCTTTAATCTGACGAGCAGTTTATTTATTTTTTCCATATACCTTAGGTATAATATAGATTTTTCTGTCAACAAGTCACCAGAAACACTCCAAGAATAACCATCATCTAGAGTTA
Organism: Orchestes rusci; assembly: GCA_958502075.1. Taxonomy (NCBI): domain Eukaryota; kingdom Metazoa; phylum Arthropoda; class Insecta; order Coleoptera; family Curculionidae; genus Orchestes; species Orchestes rusci. The sequence continues at coordinate 19,999,843 of OY293313.1, read as the reverse complement.
TCTTGGCAACGCTGCAACCAAATACACAATCGCCTCCCTCCTCTTGTCCCCATTTTCAGACGGTATTTGTCAAATCCATTTGATCACGTGATTGATAAGAAGTAGGTCAGATCATCTCCGACTACCAAAACAACTCAACAATTTCTGACGTCTATTTCGACCGCCAATACCGCCATAAACAGAGCTGTCAAGAAAAGCACGCGTGATAAACTTTGAATCAGTAAAATGTGAATTTTTCGATTATTTACGGTTAATTCCTGTTGAAAGTTCGCAAAGCAGTTACCGGTAATATTTCTCGATAGTTTGTGCCAGTGGGACAACGACAAAACAGTGTTTCAGCAGCAAAACTCGGCATTTTTGCGTAGCGTCATGCCGACTTGCTTGTGACATTGCTTTGCTTTTATTTGGGTAAACACACTCGTAAACAGTTTGCCCATTGAAAACTATCGTGTTTTTATTGATTGAACTTCAATTAACATTAATAAACTGTCTAATAAGTCGGCTATTACGTAAAGTTGTATTTGTGTCAACCTCAACATGAAGGCCCGTAAGTACTCTTTTGTTTGCATACACTCTAAACATTGTCTGTGTTTTAGTGTATAAATTTGTGTAAAAACACCAACAATCTGCAACGAAATCACAACAATCCGTGTTTATTGATATTTTACAATTTTACCATTTGAGCGGGCTGTCAGTGTCAGACAGCACGCGGTCGCCATGCGTCAAATAAAACGTGTTTCTTGTTTATTGTTGCAAATCACAACTTTCTATTTATTTTTCGTTGCAAATTTGCATTTTAACCATTGGGACTTGTGGTTTCTATGATTATTATGGTAGATTCTATTTTGGAGACCCCCCACTTGGTCATGGTGCTCATTCTAGAAGTACGGACATTTAGCTATTTCGGTTGTTTCGTAACGTGTGATAATGGCTGAATATTTTCCGATTTTCATGGACTATTGCTGAAGATCTCATTTACATTTCCCGTGTTGGAATTTATTATTTATAGCCTTGAATAAAAGTCAATTTAAAGCTTTAATTTCACGGAGATATCAATTTTAAAATTCGGAATGTGGAGTCTATAAATCAAGGTTATGTGGGTACAAATTTGAAGCTGATATCTCAAATTTAAGCTATATTTTTTGTTTTAGGAGAATGATCATCAATCTTTTAATCACCCTGTATAGCTAAAAATTGCGGTGTTGTCGGATTTCTAGTTTAATGAATGTGAAGAAGGTACATTGAGTGAAGTAAGGTCCAAATTTGAATCCGATATCTCAAAATTCTAGGGGGTAATGATTTTTGAAAATTGTTTTAGGGAAACTGTCATCCACTAGTAAGTCACCCTGTATAACGAAAAATGGCTGTGTTGTTGAATTTCTAGTAAGATGAGTGTAAAGTGGTTACGCTGAGTTTAGTGAGGTTCAAATTTGAAGCTGATATCTTATCAATCTAGAGTTCTGTTTTTTTTTTGTGAGAAGTTGTCATAAATCTATAAATCGCCTGGTTTTTGAGTTAAAAATTGCTGTGTTGTCGGATTTATGGTTTAATCAGTGTGAAGTGGTTGAATGAAGTGTGGTGAGTTCCAAATTTGAAGCTGATATCTCATCAATGAAGAGGGTTCGGATTTTTTTATTTTTTTTCTAGCTGAAGTGTCATTAATCTATGAATCACCCCATATATCTAAAAATTGCTGCGTTGTCGGATTTCGTATTTAATGAGTGTAAAGTGGGTGAATTGAGTATAGTGATGTTCAAATTTGAAGTTGATATCTCAAAAATTGAGGAAGTCACTTAATTTTTTGAAATTTGTTTTGTAAAAATTGTCGTCAGTCTATAAATCACCCTGTATATCTAATAATTGCTGTGTTGTCGGATTTATAGTATGATGAGTGTGAAGTGGTTGAGTTCAGTATAGTGAGGTCCAAATTTCAAGTTGATATCTCAACATTCAAGGGAGTTATAATTTTTTTAAATTTTGTTTTGGAAAAATTGTCGTCAATCTGTAAATCATCCTGTATAACTTGAAATTGCTGTGTTGTCAGATTTCTAGTAGGATAAGTGTGAAGTGGTTGAGTTGAGTGAAATGAGTTTAAATTTGAATCTGATAACTCATAATTCAAGGGAGTTATGATTTTTTAACTTTAGTTTGGAAAAAAAAAAATCACCCTGTATAACCAAAAATTGATTGATTTCTAATTTAATGAGTGTGGAATGGTTGAACTGAGTATGGTGAGGTTCAAATTTGAAGCTGATATCTCATTAATCAAAGAAGTTATGATTTTTTTTGTAGAGAAACTATTGTCATCATAAGTTCCCATAAGAAAATCTGAGGTCCATTGTGTATATTTTTGTACTCTTTTTAATGGTACTACTTTTACGTTTTTGTGTTGTTTTAGTGTTTTTGTTGTTTTTAATTTTTTACAGTTTTAGAATTATTGTCTTACTGTTCAAGTGTTGTTGTTTTCTTGTTCTGGTAATTTTGTTGTGTAGGTAACCCCCCAGATTATGTCATGTTAAATCCCGTGATACGAACCTAGTCACCCAAAAAGAGCAAGAAAAAAAACAACAAATTCAACAAAAACACTAAAACTACAACAAAAACAACACAAATAACTAAGAACACTAAAACATAAAAGAAGTACCATATTGTGCATGTGCAAAAAGGGGACAAAAACATGCAAAATGGACCCTAGATTTTCTTATGGTCTTATAGGAATAAACATGTAAAAATCGTCGAAATTTCTGCAGAACCGGCCCACCTCATCTACTTCTATAAATCACTCTGTTTAACCAAAAATTGTTGTTTTTTACGATTGACAAGTGGTGCAAATTTGAAGCTGATTCCCACAATTGAATTTATCTGTAAAAATCAAGTTTCTGATTCTGATTTTTTTTTTACTTTTTTCCAGGCCAAGAACGTTTCAAATCATCATCCAGCACCGACGAGATCGACTCATCATCCGACCACGACGACCAAGTCCAACTAACCAACATCATTCAAATCCCGCAACAATGGCACGACGGCGAAATCCACGAAGAAATCGTGTCCATGGACGAAATGAACCAGATGAACGAAGTGGACGGTCCCATGGACCCCATCAGAAAACGACGGGGCAACTTACCCAAAAATTCAGTAAAGATATTGAAAAAGTGGCTGTTTGAGCATCGCTACAACGCTTACCCTTCTGACGCTGAGAAGCAAACTCTATCCGTTGAAGCCGGCTTGACTGTTTTGCAAGTTTGCAACTGGTTTATAAACGCCAGACGCAGGATTTTACCTGAGATGATCAGACGCGACGGGCATGATCCTGTTAATTACACCATTTCGAGAAGGGGCAAGAAGTTGACGGGAGTGGGGGCGGATCAGTACCGGTACTTTGATAGTGTGGGCAGTAAACGAGTGCGAATGGACCATGATTATGATGAGAGTATGACGTTGATTTATCAGTCGGAAGAGGATAGTCCTAGTGAGGAGGAGAAGTTCAACCCGTGGGAAACAGTCATTAGATTGGGTGCACCCACTCCTGAATTGTCAACTCCCAGAAAGCTGCCCACAAAGGCGCAGCTGAAGCACTACGAACCAGAGACACCACAGACTCAGAAGGAACAGGAAGAAGAGTTTAACTGTTTCTTGTTGTTGGTTGATGCAGCTGTCGCGGTGCGGGAGAAGGAAATCAACAAACAGGTTATTAGAACGTAGTTGGGTGTGATTTGATCATCTCCAGTTGTGTGCCATTTGTGCCTTGAAAGGTTTAGGGGCATTTTTACTAGTTTCGTGAATTTGCCGCTACAAAATACCTATTTATAAGCGTTTTTATTATTTTGTTACACATGTTTCACAACAGATAACTTAGGCTAAGTCGAGTGATAAACCTAACATAGTCATACAGGTGTAATAGAAGTTTTTTTTAATGTTTTCTAGAGTTTAGAACGTGTGAACCTTGAATTATGATAAATGCGGATGAAATCTCGTAATTAAGTACGACTTATGAATGATTGAATTTCTTACTCTTGCCATTGTACTGGTGCCAATGTTTTCTATTTTTGATAATGTCGATTTTTCAAGAATTATTTACGATTGTTTGCTCAAACTAGTACAAAGTTGTATGGATTTTCTTCTTCTTTTATCACGTTGTTTTTCGATTTTATTCATCGATTGAGTTTGTAATTGATTGTGCATTTAGTCATTTAATAAAGGTTCATTTTTGTTTTATATATTTGTTTTTTTCATTATATATCTACATCGTTACACAAAAAGGGACAATTGGAAGATTAAAGCTAGTTTGCCGTTGAATTCCGGTAAGACGCTGAAATGGAGTCCCAGCGAGTCGCGACCCACACCAATGGTCTTCCTCTAGAAGACCATAGAATCAGTAGTATGTGACGCTCCCCGAGTATTTTTAGACGGTGTGAGAAAAATCGTGTTCTCCATAACTCGGGCGCCACCCTCTGTATTAACGTGGTAGAAGGCCCACAGTGCCTATCGGGTAGGTTTTATACAGTGAAGAAAGTCCTAGCGTTCGAGATCTCCAAAATAGACTTCTGAACTATTGACTGATAACAGCGGAAAAATAAATTACGATTACAGCAAATAATAACCTGAAAAATAAGTGTAAGAAGTTTTTGAACAGCAGAAATTAAAAGAAAACAACGGAAATGCAAAGAAAATTTGTCCAACGGCTTATAGTAATATGACACGGGAAAAATCGACGCGACGGGGTCAGTTTACGAACTGACAAGGTAGAAAGAGAGGGCGGAAAAGTAAAAGAAAACTCGCTCAGACATCGGTTGTCTGATTCACCGGTTGTGAGAAAATGAATTAAAACGTTACGATTGCGAGTTGTAACTCCAGAAGCAAAGTAATAATAATGTAACGAAGAGTACAGGACATCATGCATAGTCTGCTTGCTAATACCATACTCCACCAAGTTTGTTCATGTTACCATTATTGAAGTGAATGTCAATAAAATTGATGGTTCACTACATTAACGGTAAATTTTATTAGTCAAGGAGGCAATGACGATTTCCGGTACTTATTTTCCCAGTCAGCAAAAATATTAAAAAAAAAATGTTCTTTTAGTAATTCTGACCAAAATTCATTTCATGTTTTCCGATGGGTTGCGGCGGAAAATGCGTCACATTACTTGTATGTTCTAACATATCTTCCCCCTTTTGTTTCCACTGATAAAAATAGTTGTAGTAGTAACAGGTATTATGAAATTAAGTGAAAAAAATAGTCTGGCTTCATACAACACTTGGGTAATTCCTCTATAAATAATATCAACTAAACATTTCTTTATTGCAAGCGAAGCGGAAACTAGTAGGATCAAGTTCAAATTGCACTGAGGTCGCGCACCTCGACTGTTGGCTATTTCCTGAATAGAAAATGGATATCAACACGTTTTGGTTGCAATAATGTAAACAATCCCAAGTTCCTTGTTTGATATTTAAATCAAAAATACTTACATGCTGCAGGCAGGGCGGAAACAAGATGACTTCAGATTTATAAGTTAAATTTCGAGTTCACCGATTTCGCTCACCCCACCTGATGTTTATTTTTTGAATGGGAGGCGAAAAAAACGTGAGCAATCGTTGGTTCCTTGTTCGATATTTAAAACCGCAGTATTATTGTTCTCCACATAATTGTTGATTTTGCTATGTTATTGTTTTACTGACTAGCCATCATAACATAACTGGAAGTCTGCCAGTGTTTATTGTTGTCCATGAGCATGCAATTTCCATTTAAATTCAAATTTGACAAAATATTGGAGAAATATATTTTTGTACTATTTTGTTCTATTGTTCACATAATGTATAGCATTTTGCATTTGTATTTGCTTTGTCCATAAAATTTATTCAAATTTGTCTGTGGCAATAAAGCATATTTGGTTTGATTTGATTTGATATTTAAAACTCACCAGATTTATGCATTTTTATGAAGCTTCTCAAAACTGACATCCTTGCGAAAATGAAAGTTCGTCAATTTCTTCAAGCAAAATAATTTGGATGAAAAACTTTGTAAAAACGGGCTACTTATTGGTTTTTCCTGCCGAAAATGTGCAGGTAGATGGTCACAGCATAGTTGTCCAACACACCTGGATGGAGTTTCACTGATTTCTTGGTCTAGAGATGTCGGAAGCAACTTGCTTTGACACTATGGAAGCTCCTTATCTGAATTCAACGTCCAAAATTATGTGTTGAAACTTTTGGAACATGGTTTAATTATTCGTGAAAAAACTGCCAAAATTTACTCAACTCACGAGCCTATAAACTCTTATTTTTTGATGCAGAGGATGAGCCTTATTGCCATTCAGAGAAGTAACGCTGCCTCTGTCCTGAGAACACTTCACAGCCTTTGGATGGGGTTTTTTATCTTTAATTTATTGCTTAAGCAGGTAGTATATTGGATATTATTTTATTTGAGTTTTTATAATGTATTTATAATTGTTTTAATAAAACCACCATAAAAACTTCTACTGAAATGAGTGAAATGATTATCCTACCTACTCTATAAAAGGGTCACGGTAGTTGAACCACATATTCTGCATATTCATATGGCAGAGGTCGTCACCGTTATCCGTAAAACATAGTATACCAGTAAATCCGTGCTTTTGCTCAACATTTTGTGAAATACGCAAGTTCTGATAGCTGAGTTTTCGGAAAAATGAGAGTGAGCTTACCCCGCAATCTTGAAAATAAGGGACTTGACTCACGATAAAATATTGTAGAACCAAAGTTGTTCAAAACAAACAACAACTTTTGTTTTGATATATTTTGTTAGTATCCAGAATTTTATGTGACGAATAATACCAATTTTCATAACATAAAGAAATAGTATATTGTGCAACAAGCATGGAATGATACCCATTTCCTACGAGTATGAAGGTTTGTAGCACGAGCCGAAGGCGAATGCAACAATTCATACGAGTAGGAAATGGTCATTCCATGCGAGTTGTACACTATACCTTTTCTACGACTCTTAATAATTATTATCACTATTGTGTAATTAATATCGATTTCTACTTTGTGTTTTTGGCGGAGGTGCCAGATCATTTCATTTCCATTCAGTTTGCACTCGTTTCCATGGCAACAGTTAGGGAATGGTTTCATTTCCGTACAGTTGTACAATGTGCTACGTTTCCTAATCGATATCGATTGCACAATGGTGATATTACCGTATATAGTCGTAGAAAAACAAATTATCCTACTAGGAGTTTCAAGAGCCTTTTGTCCAAGACTATATCAAATCAAATCAAATCAAATATGCTTTATTGCCACAGAAAAATTTAAATAAATTTTATGTACAAAGCAAATACAAAATGCTAGAGTGAAAACAATACAAAACTTAATGATAGTATACACGTGAACAATAGGACAAAACTAGTACAAATATATTTTTCCAATATTTTGTCAAATTTAAATTTAATTGGGAATTGATCATGGACAACAATGAACATTGGCACACTTCCAGTTATGTTATGATGACAAGTCAGTAAAACAATAACACAGCAAAATCAACAATTATGTGTAGAACAATAATACTGCGGTGTTAAATATCGAACAAGGAACCAACGATATCTCACGTTTTTTTTCGCTTCCCATGCATTCAAAAAATAAACATCAGGTCTGGTGAGCGAAATCGGTAAACTCGAAATTAATTTATAAATCTGAAGTCATCTTGTTTTCGCCCTGCCTGCAGTATGTAATTATTTTTGATTTAAATATCAAACAAGGAACTTGGGGTTGTTTACATTATTGCAACCAAAACGTGTTGATATCCATTTTCTATTCAGGAAATAAACAACAGTCGAGGTGCGCGACCCCAGTGCAATTTGAACTTGACCCTACTGTGCTGAATGAATTACCAAACTAGGCGAGTGTTGACCCCTAAAATATATGAATACTCCAATGTTCACTGAATGCCCTAGAACAACTTCCACTTCACCAATGAGTTATTGTAAAACTTCCGCTCATGATGCCCAAACAGAGATATGGAACTATTCCGTGAAAAACTCATTTATAGAATAAAAAGGTCTTTCCAGGAGGAAGGTTTTCGTTTTTTTACGGAAGCTAGTAAATGTGGAAATAGATTTGAGGTGGAGCGGAAGATGATTGTATAGCTTCTTTGCGTTGTAAATGATAGAATTTTTGGTAAGATCGGAGGTGGGAAAGGGTAGGTAGATATCGAGATACGAATTCCTGGTGGGATACTTATGCTGTGACTTTTCAGGAGAGGTGATTTGGTGTTTACGTATCAAACAGGCTGTTTCTAAAATAAATAGAGCAGGAAGCGTGATAATGCTGTATTTTTTAAAGTAATGTTTGCAGTGAGCCTTGCTCTTTAAACCGAATACATAACGAACTACTCTCTTTTGCAACTTGGAAATGCTGTGGAATTGTTCAATGGTACAGCAGCTCCAAAAAGAAAGGCCGTAGCGGATTAGATTCAAATAAAGAGAAGTATGTGAGTCTAGCAGAGGAAATATTCAGATCTTTCGAAACTTAACGAATTGCGAAGCAAGCCGAAGAGAGCTTTTTTGACAAGAAGTCGATATGAGTGGACCACTTAAGATTGGCATTTATATTTAAACCATTGAGTAGTATTTAAAGTCAATGATTTAAACCCAGGAATTTTACCGACTCGACGTATATGATGTTTAGTTGTGTAAGATAAGATGAGTCTACCGTTTTATCAACGTTGAAACACAAGAAATTGGAATCAGACCAAGCTTTGATTGTGACAAGATCTTTGGAAATATTATAATGCAGGGACAAGGTATCTGAATCACTCCATGTGATGCTGGTATTGTCCGCAAATAGGGAAACTCTACCGTTGATTTTCAGGTTGGTGATGTCATTGATGTATAACAGAAAAAGAATGGGCCCTAGAACAGAATCTTGCGGAACGCCACTGGTGATTGATTTACAATCAGAATCAGAAGCATTTGCCCTTACAATTTGTTGCCTATTTTCAAGATAAGATTTGAACCAGATCGAAGAAACACCACGGATCCCATAAAACTCTGCTTTTTCAACAAAATGTCATGACACACACAGTCAAAAGCTTTTGCATAGTCACAGAAGGCTGAAACGGTGGGGCGTTTGCTATTCAGGGATGAGTAAACATCATGAAGCAAAGAGAACATTGCGTCGTTGGTGCACTTGTTTGGTGAAAATCCGAATTGATCCGGGGATAATATGTCATGTTTCACGAGAAATGGCATGAGACGATTTTTTAGTAACCTTTCAATGATTTTTGACAGCACAGGTAGCAAAGCAATTGGACGATAATTAGGTACTTGAGTTTGATTTTTGCCGTTTTGAGGCATTCCGGAAAAACTCATCCTCTCATGAAAGATTCATTTATCAAGTTTGTAAGGGCATCTAATGCGGGAGGTGGAAGGTTCTGGAATATTTTAATTGATAGATTATCGGTGCTACAAGAAGATTTACTTTTTATGCTGTTCATTACTTGTAGTTGTTCAAGGTTGGTTACTGGATGTAGGAAAAAGCTATCAGAAACTTTTTTAGAGCGTGGAAGAAACGAAAGGGGGTCAAGACCTGGTAAAATTCCGGAAGTAACGTTCTTGCTCACGTTAATAAAGTACTCGTTCAAGTCGTTGGGCTCCGGCATACTTTGATTCACGGAATTTACTTTGCCTCTTAGATCGTTGATAATGGACCAGGTTTCTCTGGAGACATTTTGCCCTTGATAGACGGTTTTGATAAAAAATGTTCTTTGCTGACCTTAGTAGTTTTAGGTAGATCCTCCTATAGTTCGTGATAAATTCAAGAACATGAATGGAGTCGGTGAATTTTCGGATATACAGGAGAGAACGCATGTTCTTTGCAGAAATGCGTAATCCTTTTGTGGTCCAAGGTTTATGATGTTTGGACTTCATTCTCCCAAGTGGAAATGCTTCATTGAAGGCACATGTGATTTTATTTGAAAAATCTTCAAAGTTGAAATCCACATCGTCCGATTCAAAATTCCAGTTCGTGCTCAAACAAAGATTGTAAAACAAAATTAGAGACTGAGAAGATTCTACCTAAGTGACGAGTTTCCTTCAATATAAACTTTATATGCCGGAGAAAATGTTGATCGTGTTATGTTTACAATTTACATCAAGCTCCATGATGGAGCATTTTTTTGAATATGGACTGTGTTCGTTATATTCTCTGCCACCCATAATCGCGAATTTATATACAGACAAAAGTTGAGACCTGTTACTGTTACCAAGTACAATAACAAACATCATTAGTTTGCTTGCGAATTATGAAAATTGGGATTATTGTCGTGGTTTATCAAAGTGGACCCTTACTATATTATGTTTTTGAAAAGCTTCTAAAACAAAAAAATAATTTTTTGATAAATATACAGGGTTCCACAGATTCGATTGCATGCATGGATGCAAAGTTGCGCATTTTTATTCTCAATGAAATGTCATTCTGATATTTTAAAAATTCCCACTACTTCCGAAAATATTAAAAAAAAACGTTATTATTATTTCCTGATTTTATTTGAGAAGATATTTTAAAATGAATTGCACTCTTTCACTGCCACTTTTTCTCCTCTACAATATGGCGATATCAAATTAAAAATCCGACGTTTTGTCTTTGAGCGGCCATCATCAAGTTCATTTCTTTAACTACGGACCTGAACTTATTCTATTTCCAGTTATCTTTTGACGTCCTTAATACATTGAGGTATGGCAACCGTCGAAAAAAATACTCACCTAAAAAATAATACCAGATAAAATTAGTTAGGCAACCCACATAGTTTGGTACATAAATCAATCTTTATTCTACACGTTATTCTTATGAGGAACTGCACAACTAAACAAAACTAATTGACTGAACCAACATCGAAATAATATCCAATAACAATAAATTAAATGAAATTAGATTAAATCCACAAATAATGACATGGACAATATGAAAATTACACAAAAGTGCTGAAAAATACTGCCATTTCAACAGAATATTGAAAATAACAATAATGGGTAAATGATAATTAAAAATATTGAGGTTGCTAAGGCAATCCATTACTCTACACCCTCATCTCATCACCTCAATGATGTCAAAAGATAACTGAAAATAAAATAAAAAATCCAGGTTCGTATTTGAAAAAATAAAGTTGGTGATGGAAGCTCGAAGACGAAACGTCAGATTTTGAATTTGATACCACCATCTTGTAGAGGAGAAAAAGTGGCAATGACAAAGTGTTATTTATCTTAAAATGTCTTTTTAAACAAACGCAGGAAATAATAAAAACGTTTTTGCAGAATTTCGGTTTTTTCCGAATATCTTTGGAATTTTTCAAAATTCAAAATGGCATTTTCTTGAGCAAAAATGCGCATCCATATAACCGACCCTGTATCTCTTATAACTGAGATACCCATGCATGCATTATAATCTGTGGCACCCTCATTAAAAAAAAACTCAACACTGGTCAATATTTCCAATAAAACAATATCTGAAAAAAAAACAGATTACGCCACTTATTTTACGTTAAAAGACTGTATTAGAGCCCGTTTCCACATTTCCGATAAGTAACCAGATAGCTGAGATACGAGGGGTGTCCAAAAATGCAACTTTTTCAAAATCACTCTGTAGCTCAAAAACTAAAATAGGTTTTTTTTATGGCATCTTTCGTTTCACAAACAAGTGACCAAGGAGGGACACCCTGTGCTACAGGTAGAACTTACCTTCTTGTCTATAACGAAGGACAATGGGCCTTGGAAGGTGACAAAAAATCAAACTCAAATCTCCTTTATCACCACCTTTATTAAAAATACAATCCTGTTTAACTTTCAGCTTATTACATACATACACTATACTGATAAATATTGTAGTGGAGTCAAGGCCTAAACTCGTCGCACGCACCGGCCGGACTCATGGCATGAAATGTTGAAAAAACACAGGATTAAGTACATGACAACCCAGAAGGGGGCGTTTATTCGTTTATTGACCAAACAATGCGCACGACAACTTTTTGATAGGAACAAGAACACAAGAGAATTTCTATTTGGGTTTACATTTTGAAGTAGTCTAAATATGGATGATATTTTCACAAAATACGCTATTTCCATAACCGACACTTCTCTATATGATTCAAGCTTTAACAAAAATGACGAGCGTTCTTTAGAAGCACGCTCGTTCATCAAGCGCAACAACATAACCTTTTGGATGGAATGGAGATGTTCCAAACTGTCAATTTAATTCAACAAATCAAATTTATAAGTGAGCACCATAGAAATGTTAAAGCTTAAGTTTGATTTTTATCACTATCCCCCTCCCATCTTCGGGCTCTGAACTGAAATTGGTGATCGTTTTAAAATGTTGAATCAAATTTACAAGTGTTCCAGAAGAAAACAGGAATCCAGATGCTTACCCGAAGCAACTGAACAAATTTGTCATGTGACGTTAAAAGTATGCTTATCAATATCCCTTGAACACCATGCATAACCACACTTTAAAGTAAACCATAAAATCCTGTAAAGTAAAAACGAAAAGACGTGCGTCTCTCATTTGCTAAAATTAAATAAACGTACAACTAAACAGGAAAGCTGCTAGATTTGGATACAAGTGAACTTCCTGATTAAGTTCTTGTAATAATCCACCGTTCGATATTAAGAGAAATTCATGGTATCCAATCTAAAAGTACGCTTGTAGGGGTAGTTATCGATTACTAATTCCGATAATCCTGGTTATCGGGACAGTCCCTCTTCAAATGGCCGGACTTGTGACACAAGTAGCAAGTTTTTGAACTTTCCGGACAGTTTCGGGAAATGTGCCCGGGCCGTTGACAGTTGTGGCAAGCGTCGTTCATGCGGTCGTTTCCGCCTTCTGGACAGCTGCGAGCAATATGGCCTAGTACAAAGAACAACATTTCCAAATGGTACTTCATTGGCCTTTTTATCAATATTTTTTAATTTTTCAAAGAAACAAATATCGTCCATTAAGGAAAGTACACGAATATTTGGCAACACAGGTAGAACCAGCAATTATCTATTAACCAATCTTAGCACGTACAGATGTATCAATCACACCATGAGGAAGCTTGGAGCAATGTTGCCGACTCTTTCAATTAATTAGAAAAAGTTGATAATTCAATATTTTTGTCAGCTGAAAAACTCATTTATGCATTCCTTTTGACGCGCAGCTAGAGAAATAAAATAGTTGTTTGATTCATTGCTGAAGAACCAAGTTTGATTGTTTAAATCAGAAATTAAACAGTGAATTATTAATTCTTACACGGCAAACATTATTTTCAAGATAAATGAGCGAGTTGCGGGAAAAAGTGGATTACTTGATTAAAACTTCGTTACAGTAGGAGTCTGCTTTTTCGGCTTTCTTGAACACATCTAGGGTGGGGGATTTTTTTTACTATTCATATTTTTTAGGGATAGTTTGGGTTAGTTGGCATGTCCGGTAACCAGAAATCAAATTTGACACACGTTATGAGATCATCGGTTTACCGTCTGTTTTTCGATTTTCATTTTGATGGAAAGAGTAAGATGAGTTATATTTTTTACCTCATTTGTTTCAAAATCGCTGTGCGGTGTTCTATGTGGATCAAAAACAAATTTTTTCTAATATATTTATTTTATATCTTGCTAAATTAGCATTTTTTTAACTATTTTCAAATTTCTCGCTAAACTCATGACATGTAGCAGAGTTGATTTTTTGGTAATCGGATGCAAACAATCCCGAAGAAAGTTTTTCAAAAACATAAATAATTATTAAAATTTTTATAAACGTGGACTGAAATAAGAGATTTGACAATTTTTTAAAAATCATCTTTTTGAGTAAAGATGTGTCAAAATTTCACTTATCACCATGTAGAAATTTTCTGACAAGGCACTAGGAAGATTTTTATGTACAAGGTGATCAAGTGAACATTAAACCATGGCAAGATTATTCAATTTTCAAAATCAGCCTTGAATTAGAGCCCTAACAATTTTTTTTTAAATCATCTTTTTGAGTAAAAATGTGATAAAACTTCACCGTGTAGAAAATCTCTGACAAGCACTACATGGATTTTTATATACAGGGTGATCAAGTGAACATTTAACTATGGCGAGATTATCCAATTTTCAAAATCGGCCTTGAATTAGATTTCTTGACAAATTTTCAAAAATCAACATTTGGAGTGAGAATCCGCTATCCTATTTGTCGATAATATACAGGGTGTTTCCTAACCTCTGTGACAAAATGAAAGGGGTGATTCTTCGCTTAATTTTAAGACGAAAATGTGGTATAACTTTTTTTCAAATTTCGCTTTGATTCCAAAATACAGGGTGTTTAATTTTTTTTTTTTTTAATAATTTTTTATTTTTAATTAATTTATCTTCTACTTGATTTTGTTGAAGTTTGGTAACGGTATTTATAGTGATAACGGGCTCATTTTTCCATGAACAAATAAAAATTATCGAATACAGTGGCGTCCCGAGCGGCACTTCAACCAATATTATTGGGAAAAAAATGTACGCCACTGACTTTTTGTGTCATTTTCATTTTTTACTCAGGTTATTCAACTAAAAACGCAACTTTTTGATCTCTTGAATTTTTATCGTATCTTGCGTAATTTTTGAGATAAACCACTTTATTGCATGTCTCTGGACTACACAAAAATAACAATATGATGCAAAGTAGGCTTTTTGCTTCGATCCATGGCAACCACATTATTTGTTTTCTTCATGACATTTGCCTACTGTATGAAAGTTTCCAACAAAATCGAGTAAAAGGTAAATTAATTAAAAATAAAAAACTAATCAAAAAAAAAATTAAACACCCTGTATTTTGGAAACAAAGCGAAATTCGAAAAAAAGTTATACCACATTTTCGTCTTAAAATTAAGCGAAGAATCACCCCTTTCATTTTGTCACAGAGGTTGGGAAACACCCTGTACATGTAGAGCGTTTAAAAAAATAACACAGCTACCCAGGAAATAAGTTATTTAAACCGCGTCTTGGGTCATCAGCCTCGGCTAAAAATTGATACATATTGGCGTCATCGATCCTAGCCGTTGATCGATGAATGGCGTTCTGGCAAAACATATCCGCTATAGTAACGATTTTTTTTTGTGACACTGAATGGTCATATTATATTGATCATTGATGAATTTTTAGTTTTTATTGCTGACAAAATTTTTAAATTGTCAACGTTTTTTAATAAACAACACTTTGCCAATTGTATTTGTGTGTTTTCAATATCCCTCTCGCTCATCAATATAGAAACATGTGACACACAAATAGACGTTCTTTATACAGTGCTTTTCTTTAATGTCCCCCCCCCCGCCCTTTTATTTTGAACGGCTCAACTTACAGACTTCAAATTCTAGGTGATGAAATTCAAGCATGTTTACTATGTTTTGACATACAATTGACATGAAAAATTCAAGATGGCGGTTGGGCGCCATCTTGGAATGTTTTTTTTAAATAGGAATAGGGGTCATGTGACACCTCATTTTGAAGGTCCTGAAGTGTAATCTATAACTCCAAAATGTTGAGTCGATATCTTCAAGTACTACAAAATGGCAGTACATTCAATTACTAAATAGATACATACACTTTTGAAAAAAATTCGTGAAGTTCAATTCAAAAGATGCTGGAAATATTCTTGACATAAAGTTTGGGTTAGGAATAAATTACAAAAATGTCCAAAAAGCATCTTTTGTTTTGAATTGAACTTGACGAATTTTTTTAAAAAGTGTATGTATCAATGTTAGTAATTAAATGTACCGCCATTTTGTAGTACTTGAAGATATCGACGCAATATTCTAGGGTTATAAAGTACTCATCAGGACCTTCAAAAGGAGGTGTCACATGACCCCTATTCCTATTTAAAAAAAACATTCCAAGATGGCGCCCAGCCGCCATCTTGAATTTTTCATATGTCAATTTTATGTCAAAACATAGTAAACATGCTTGTATTTCATCACCTAGAATTTGAAGTCTCTAAGTTGAGCCGTTCAAAAAATAGAAAGGGTGTCCCCCCATTAAAGAAAAGCACTGAATTCAGTTATTGAAAAATCATTGATCAACTAAATTAAAGACATAACAATAAAAAATGTGCAATCTCCGATTGAGGATGAAAAACCAAAAACAAGTCTTTCTCCGCACCCAGAGATAAACTCTAATCTTCTCCCATTGACAACCAGATTGAATTCAAAACATCAAACCGGTGCTTTTTAGGGAGTAAATGCAACAAAACACTAAAACATAACCTTATAAACTTACCGGGCTTTCTGCAATTGTAGCAAGATGGCATATCAGGACTCTGGTGACAGTCCTTGGCAAAGTGACCCTCGCCGTAGCAACGGTAGCAACGCGCTTGTTCCTCCTTGCAATCGCGCGCATAATGGCCGACTTTGTTGCACTTGTGACACTTGTCGCGGCCGCGGCTGTAGCCTCCGGAGAAACCTGCAAATAGAGGTTAAAACCGCGGGGTCCTTCACAGAGGCGTTACCATTACCGCCTCCGTCGCGCCCTCCTCCGGGCGTGGAACATTCACGGGCAAAATGGCCGGGTTGGTTGCATTTGTAACAGATGCTTGATGATGACATTTTGTTGTTTTTGCTACCACACGACAAAATAAGAGCGTTTGTTATGTGGTTGATGGGCTATCTGGAAAGAGGATATCTATGTTGATGTGCTATTGTTGGCAATATTGCATTCGCACTGAAAACCAAAAGACTCGCCTCCCTCAGACATGTTCATCAATTAGCAGAGTTTTGTCGTTAAAGCAAGGTTGCCGTGATATTTGAAAATTCTGATTTATTGTCATAATCGTGGTTCTATGTATGGAAACGTGCTCACAATCTAAATAATAAATACCAACAACCATATTTTAATTAGCAACAATTATTGGTATTAAATCAATATAAAACATTCAACCGAACGGCGATCAAGTCAATTTACGAGGCACTTTTTTACAATTGATTTGTTATTAATAAACGAATCGATCGTTAACAGTGCACTAATAATGATGGTTTTGCGTGACTGTTCGGATTAGAATAAAACTTGCGAAAATCCTTGCATACTTCACAAATGTAGAGCACCAAGCCTTTCTAATCTAGTCATAAAATGATGGTTTTATGACAAGTAGATAGAATGGTTATGATGGCCATAAAGTGTTGGACAAATTTCGCACCAGACTCGTATTTTTTTTCTTTATTTATCAAAAAGTAAGCGTTTTTTCCGGACAAACTTCTGGATCAGTTACGATTCATTTCAATTAGGTTGGTGTTACCAAGAGTAACATTTATCACTGTTGATTTTTTTGCAAAAATCAAGTCGATACCTCTTATGGTTTAGGAGATATTAACTTTTTTCTCGAGCCTTGCATGAATCACAGCTTAAGACTTTGACTCAACTTATCACAAAATTGTCTATAACACCCTGTTAATTTTTTCAATGATTTTGATAGGAAATTTAATGGGTAATCCATTTGTGCAACAATCAATTCAATATCTCTTATGATTTGGGAGATATAAATTTTTTCTCGAGCCCTGCATAAATTATAGTTTTAATCTTTGTTGACTTTGACCCAACTTATCTCCAAAATTCCCCATATCACCTTGTATATTTTATCAATGATTTTTATAGGAAATCCAATGGGAAATCCATCTGTGCAAAAATCAATTCAATATCTCTTATGGTTTGAGAGATATCAATTTTTTTCTCGAGCCCTGCATGAATTGTACTTTTGGACTGTTGACTTTTACCCAACTCATCAAAATTCCCCATAACACCCTGTATATTGTTTCAATGATTTTTATAGGAAATTTGATGGGAAATCCATCTGTGCAAAAATCAATTCAATAAATCTTATGGTATGGGCGATATCAATTTTTTTTCCCGAGCCCTGCATAAATTATAGTTTTAGACTTTGTTGACTTTGACCCAACTTATCTCCAAAATTTCCCATCACACCCTGTATATTGTTTCAATGATTTTCATAGGAAATTTAATAGGGAATCCATCTGTGCAAAAATCAATTCAATATCTCTTATGGTTTGAGAGATATCAATTTTTTTCTCGAGCCCTGCATGAATTGTACTTTTGGACTGTTGACTCTTACCCAACTCATCAAAATTCCCCATAACACCCTGTATATTGTTTCAATGATTCTTATAGGAAATTTGATGGGAAATCCATCTGTGCAAAAATCAATTCAATAAATCTTATGGTATGGGAGATATCAATTTTTTTTCCCGAGCCCTGCATAAATTATAGTTTTAGACTTTGTTGACTTTGACCCAACTTATCTTCAAAATTCCCCATATCACCTTGTATATTTTTTTAATGATTTTTATAGGAAATTCAATGAAGAATCCATCTGTGCAAAAATCAAGCCGATATCTTTTATGGTTTAGGAGATATTAATTTTTTTCTCGAGCCCTGCATAAATTGTGGTTTTAGATTTTGTTGACTTTAACCAAACTTATCTTCAAAATTCCCCATAACACCCTGTATATTTTTTCAATGATTCTTGTAGGAAATTTAATGGAGAATACATATGTGTTAAATCAATTCCATATCTTTCATGGCTTAGGAGATATTAGTTCTTTTTCTCGAGCCCTGCATAAAAATTATAGTTTTAGACTTTGATCCATCTTCTCCAAAATTCTCCCAGTATATTTTTTCAATGATTTTTATAGGAAATATAATGGGATCCATCTATACAAAAATCAATTCAATATCTCTTATGGTTTAGGTGATATAATTTTTTTTCTCGAGCCCTGCATAAATTATAGTTTCAATCTTTCTTGACTTTGACCCAACTAATCTCCAAAATTCCTTATATCACCTTGTATATTTTTTAATGATTTTTATAGGAAATTCAATGGGGAATCCATCTGTGCAAAAATCAATTCAATATCTCTTATGATTTGGGAGATAAACATTTTTTTCTCGAGCCCTGCATAAATTGTAGTTTTAGACTTTGACCCAACTTATCTCCAAAATTCCCCATCACACCCTGTATATTGTTTCGATGATTTTTACAGGAGATTTAATGGGGAATCCATCTGTGCAAAAATCAATTCAATATCTCTTATGGTTTAGTTGATATAATTTTTTTTCTCGAGCCCTGCATAAATTATAGTTTTAGACTTTGACCCAACTTATCTCCAAAATTTCCCATCACACCCTGTATATTGTTTCAATGATTTTCATAGGAAATTTAATAGGGAATCCATCTGTGCAAAAATCAATTCAATATTTCTTATGGTTTGGGAGATATCAATTTTTTTCTCGAGCCCTGCATGAATTGTACTTTTGGACTGTTGACTTTTACCCAACTCATCATCAAAATTCTTCATAACACCCTGTATATTGTTTCAATGATTTTTATAGGAAATTTAATGGGAAATCCATCTGTGCAAAAATCAATTCAATATCTCTTATGATTTGGGAGATAAACATTTTTTTCTCGAGCCCTGCATAAATTATAGTTTTAATCTTTCTTGACTTTGACCCAACTTATCTTCAAAATTCCCCATATCACCTTGTATATTTTTTTAATGATTTTTATAGGAAATTCAATGAAGAATCCTTCGTGCAAAAATCAAGCCGATATCTTTTATGGTTTAGGAGATATTAATTTTTTTCTCGAGCCCTGCATAAATTGTGGTTTTAGATTTTGTTGACTTTAACCAAACTTATCTTCAAAATTCCCCATAACACCCTGTACATTTTTTCAATGATTCTTGTAGGAAATTTAATGGAGAATACATATGTGTAAAATCAATTCCATATCTTTCATGGCTTAGGAGATATTAGTTCTTTTTCTCGAGCCCTGCATAAAAATTATAGTTTTAGACTTTGATCCATCTTCTCCAAAATTCTCCCAGTATATTTTTTCAATGATTTTTATAGAAAATATAATGGGATCCATCTATACAAAAATCAATTCGATATCTCTTACACTCCAACTCATAGTCAATTAAATCCTCTTCAATAAACTCTTTCCACTGTATAAGGCGCTACAGATTAAAATATAAAAATATAAAATCAAAAACGAGATTGCCGAAAGCGTTCATAACTCTTTCAAAAATGATGTGCTGATTCAAGCGACAAATTACAGTACCTAAATTTAATCATCTATAAACAATCAATAAATGTTTCCAAAAATTCACTGTATGAGGCGCTACAGATTAAAATATAGAAATACAAAATTGAAAACTTCCCCAAATTAATGTCTAACATAATATTTCATGACTCTTTTGAAAATGATTATAGAGGGGTGATTCAAGCACTAAATTAGAGGGAATTTAATCCTCTTCAATAAAAAATTAAACAATGTTTTAGAAAATTCACTGTCTAAGGATCTACATATTAAAATATGAAAATATAACATCAAAAACTTCCACAAACTAATTCCTACCAAAATATTTCATATTTCCTTCAAAAATGATGATAGAGGGTCGATCAAAGCACCAAATTATAGTGAAATGTGAATTTGATCCTCTTCAATGAAGAATTGAAGAATTATTTATTTTTTTATTAAAAACAGTCGTAAAGACACAATGTTCACTTCCATTGGCAAAGAACAATGTAATGTTTTCAAAAAACTATTGAAAAAAGACCCATAAAAAATTATTATAATTAAAAAAACCAACAAACACGCTTTTTAGCCCCTTGACAAGAAAATTACCTTGGCAACGTTGCATATCAGACGGACGGTTCAAGGATTACCGCCCCGTCCGTCAACCAACTTTCACCATCTTTCAAACAAGCCAAACGTCAGATAATTCAACAAAACAACAATAATTTTCTTTAATCACAAATGATTATTTACTTTTAAGTCCATTTTTGATTGAAAAAAGAAAAATTCGTTCAAAATTGAAAAAAAACTGATGAAAAGTGAACAAAGGAAGACAAACGTAAACCCATCCAAAACTTGAAAAAGGAAAAAGGACGAATCGGAGATCATACCGATAAAAATGGTCCCGAAACTAGAGGAAAAGATGAATTAGAAGGACAATGTTGCCAAATGGAGCACTAAAATTACTTATTCACAAAATTGAAGAAAAAGGGGAAGAACGGAAACCACGTGGAACTCAATAGGGTAACAAATTCATTGAATAAAGTCACTAAAAAAAAAACGAAGACAACTAGGAATACATTTATGCTAAAATCAATGGTGCATTCACCTAAGAAAAAATTACGATCAAATTAAGCTAGACAATTAATAAATCGACAAACCTGTTTTTGATTAGACTTAATTGGGTGTGGTTTAACAATAAATCAAAGCTATGTTGTTGTATTTATCAGGAATAACTAGGATGTTGATGGAACCCCACAAAACCAAATATAATTCCCCTATTTGCGGGCATTATACAAGAATTACATGACCAAGTGAATTAATTAATTTAATCGTGCATTATATAAGATTGCCGCTATCGTACCTCTTCTACACAAACACTTCATTTATTACATCATTTTTATCAACCAGTCTATTTTCAATAAATTGTCTTTATCTATAAATTTATCAAGTTACGACTTGCAGGCCGAAGAACAGTTCTTGGAAATATGAGTCATTTTTATGCGATAAGCTATTCCAACCTCAAACTTGTTAAATGTGATAAAATCCCGAATAAATGATAATGAAATAATATGAAGCGTAGTTGAAGAAGTAGATAGAATCCACAATGTGGGGTTGAGTAGTTGACCACAGATAAATCACATCTGGAGTAAACGGGGTGATTACCAACCATGTGGCCCATCGATATAAATCAAGAATTTGCTAACATATACGCGAAAACATACTCAAAACTAACATATAAAGCGATATAAGGACGTTATAAACGAAAAAAGCCAAGTCCACGTGTTTACAAGTCGATTCCATTTTAGTTGCGAAAACAGCAGATAACAAAGGCCGACCTTTCGCTTACCTTTTCACGCACAATCAAGTGGTTAAATCAGTCCGTATACTCTCACCGAAAACTGCTTGGAACCGATCTACACAACTGTGCCACATTCGCTTTGAATAAATTTAGTTGAACGAAAAAATCCACGCAAATATGTAACACTAGCCGAAGCCGAAACCGGTACTTCCACAACACGTTAAATGCCAAGGAATGTTTAATGTGTTGCGCACCTGCGGGGCGCAGTTGCTGTCATACGAATTTCCGGTTTCCGTTTCGTTGGCGGTAGGTTTGAAATTGTTCCACTTAAAAGTGAAATGATGTTCAAATTAGCTGGAAAATTCAACAAGTTTCTTCATTGTAAGATTGAGAACACGTATCTGCATCGATTTTTTGCTAAATATATGATATCGACGTGTTGTTGGCAACATAAAAGAACGTTTAAATAGATGTGTATCTGGCAACGTGCAAGTGAGGCACGCGTTCGTATTGACGGTTGCGTTCTTAGGCGTTTTTTATGATTTTATTCCGTTGTCCTGATTTTTAAAGCCCGCCATTCACGGGCCGAAATAGTTTCATTTATGTTTATGGCTCGATAACTGCCTTATTTATTCGTTGAATCTCCATGTAAATAAGCAAGAATAAAAAATATGAAGTCACCAAACTAATCCAATGAGAATAGCTTGAATTATTAAAAATTATTTTAGATTTTTCTTGAATTTTATTATGAAATTAAAATAATTAATAACCTTATTGGACACCTAACAATGCAAATAAACTATCTGTTTTGTATAAAATTCTAGAAGCAACAGAAAATACGTTGGTCTGAAGAAAAAACTTGAAGAAAACGAATCTATTGAAGAAACAATAAAGGTTGAAGTTGAAAGTTGTATAATCGAAGACATCCCTTTTAGATCGTCAGACAATAGCCTAGTTTATACCGACAACTTGGTCGGCGGACCAAGTACCAAATTCGGACTATATCCAAACCAAATATTTGGTTCGAATGGTGTAAACAGTTGCGGACCAAGCTGATCCGCTCTTGGTTCGGTACTCGCCAGCAAGTGTACCGAACTAAATCTGGTTCGTTCTGGATCAAAATTTTGAGGTTATATTGATTGTTATTATTGTGAATTGTGTTGGTTCTGAGTTTCTAAGGCAATCTGAGCGTACTCACCCATGTTTTTTTTGGTTACGAATTGTGTTGATGAATAATTTCGACTTGTTTTTGACATTTGACGAATTGCGGGCGTACACATTTAGTTTACGCGTTGCAAGACGGTGTAAACGGGCAGGAAGCAAGCATTGGTCCTACCGTACTATCCCCACCAGCTTGGTCCTATCGGACCGAACTAAACGAAGTTATCGATGTAAACTAGGCTAATAGCCTAGTTTACACCGATGACTCGTTTAGTTTGGTCCGATAGGACCAAGTGGGTGGGGATAGTACGGTAGGGCCAATAATTGATTCTCGCCCGTTTACACCGTCTTGCAACGCGTGAACTAAATGAGTACGCACGCAATTCGTCAAAAGTCAAAAACAAGTCGAAACTATTTATCAACACAACGTAAGTACGCTAAGATTGCCTGAAAATAGAACTTACAAAATCACAACACATCAACAGACAACATAGCCTCATAATTTTGATCGAGAACGCACCAAATTCGGACCAAATTTAGTTCGGTACACCTGCTGGCGAATACCGAACCAAGAGCGGACCAGCTTAGTTCGCAGCTGCTTACACCGTTCGAACCAAATATTTGGTTCTGATATAGCTTGAATTTAGTACTTGGTCCGCGCATCAAGTTGTTTGTGTAAACTAGGCTAATGATATACTTTGCCGACTGATTTTCTCGTAGCTGGGATTATCATTCAAAATAATTTATTATTGAGCTCAAAATATTAAGATTTCGCGATCGGACGTGTGCTAAGCACATCGAGAATCTCATCGCAGTATTTACCATTTTTCTTAACAGTTGACCGGCATATGGAAAATCTTTGCCGCTGATGATAAATCTGGATTCAGTTCAGATCGATCAAAAAACCTTAAATCGCGTTAGCAGTGGCTCAGGTCGGGAAAATACCACAGTGTTGACATATGTGCTTCTGTAGAGGGCACAATACTTCCACCTCTGATATATTCAAAGGAGTGGCGGTACAGGCTCGTTGGACATCACACACTGCTTTTCCTGGAACAGTGTACACAATATCGTGAATTGGATGGATGAAAAGACTACGAACTGGTTTCAAACGTGTTTTATAAGTCATGTTCGTAGAAAACGTATTGTCCTGGGACTATTGGATACAACAGTTTTGCTTCTATATAATGATGGTCACAGCAGTCATGCATGAACCTATACGTGTAATAGAACTTGCAATGGTGGCTCACATACAAATTATAACATTGCCCACCCATCTCACCGACACAACAAAATTTAGCCCTTGGATAAGTGGATAAGTATTCGGTCCAGAGAAAATAGCATGGGATCAAAAGTTGGCGGAGTTTGGTAAAGTGGATCGGGACGTTTGCAAAAACGTGATTTTGTTGAACTATTGGCCCCAGTTTGGGCAGAAGCTATGACAAAAGCAAATTTGTTAACAGGATAAAAGAATCAGTAACTCTAGCTGTGGATGAAGAATTGGATGATTCTCCCAATAACCCCTCTAGCTGTAAATGAAGAATTTGAGGATTCTCCCAAGATATATTCTCTCTTGACTATGAATCCGATGATTCTATGTTTCTTTTTGGATTCTAAGTTGGACATTTCACAAGAAAATGAGAAAGACAGAGCCGAGAGCTCGGACGAATCAGGCACATGAACATTCACTCGCAGAACTGTGAATAAATAAATCAAAGTTGGAGACTTCATACTTCCACAAAAAATTGTTGCAGAAGTTATGATGTAGATTCTATATCGGCTAAATTTTTGAGAAAGTCCAATAAGGTTACGTATACCTACATATTTCCGTTGGTGGAAGATAAGCTAGTTGTTAGTAACTTATTTTCATATGTTCATCAGAAAAAGTCTTGAAATGTAGTAATGTTTTTTACTCAAGTTTCAATCAAAATTATTTTTTAAGAAAAATAATTCTTCGGAGTGTTATTGTTTGTATTTCTCATGCATAAATCGTTCTCACTGACATTTTTGTTATCATCTCCACCCGAGATTCTATGAAGAATATTTTCATTTGCCCCAGTAAGGGCTTTACCCCAGTATTATGGGTTCATAGGGCAAATGGAAGATGGTAAAAAGTTTACTCCTTTCCCTTCAACAAATATCTACGTTTTTCTGTTTATATTTTGACAGGCCAAACTAAGAAAGAACCGCCAAACATTTTCATGTATTCTTTTTCTGGATTATTTAGAAATATTATATTCTTCAAAAATTGTTTCCATTTACCCCGAATGATCCTTATAATTTGTTCTGTTGATTGGCATGAACAAAAAAATCCATCAGCATCAGCAACCGAGTATTCTTTTATAAGATGGCGACTTTATTTCAACAATCCAAGTTCGTGCAAACCTTATGGCGCGGTTTTTCACTCTTAAATTGTTATAGTATTTTAATGTGTTGAGATGCCATACACGATAGATAAAAAAAACTATTTTTTTCTGCAGAAGTAAAAACCAATCTTTTCATATGCCTAGCACACCGGTCGCTAAATTTTATTTTTATGAGCTCAACAATGATACTATTTTCAGTGGTTAAAATCCCAGCGAAAATATGTGATCATCTGACGGTCTATTTTTTGAGTGTCAAACAAGAAACAGATTAACTTGAATATCAAACACAGCTTGGACACGATTTGGTACTTTTTTGCCGAGGAAAAACGAAATCTTTTTTGCACTGTGGGATGTGGGATGACGCCTATACAGATATAAGAAAAGTTGTTTTGATGTCCTTAAAGGTTTATATTTGGGAGATTTGTTAATTTTAGCTTAATTTTTATGTTCAGGTGTTTCTAGGATCGACTCTAGTTGGAATTGAAGGAAATAAGGACCGAATCAGAGGTTCAAGTGAATATATAATTATCAAGATAGTCGACAACATATAAGAGTCTTTCCAAGCCGGGGAAGTGGTTGAGAAACAATTCAATTAAAAGATAAGGGGTCTCGCTTTCCCAGTCCATGTAGAGCACCGAGCACCTAATATAAAATGTCGGAATAGATCTTTTTTTGTCTTTCCTTTATTTTAGCAATTTTGGTAAGGGTAACTGGTTTACAATAATTATTACTAGATAACCATTGTGTAATTCCTAAGGTGCGCCTTCCCCCAAACAGAAACAAATTGTTCTGGTGAGATCATTGCGCCACGCCGAACAAAACAACCAAACATTTTTCGCAGCTTGTTGGTGTTCGAAAAGCTCGCTGTTAGAGAAAACTACCGGGAACTGAACTAATCGATTTTTAGACAACTCCGAACACAATCTTTTTCAATAATAAAAACAAAAATGATGTACATAAGAACATTTTGAGCACACTGTTTACTTTTTTTCCTTCTTACAAAAGAGCCGATACTCTTTGTCGTCTACTTCTATCATTATAGACTGACTTTTACTTAAACATAGTCCTGCAGTGGGACTCCGATGAGTAGAAAAGTATTATCGCATGGAAAAGTGACGTCTCGAACGAGAATTGGCACTCACATGAAGTTTTCTACCGTAATTCATTTTCCCTTCATAGCCTCGTGAAATAGAAACGAAGCGATTAAACCAGATCAAATCTACTTGGTCGAATTGTATAAGTGGACATGTGTTAGAGTGAGCGTGCTACAACACAAAAATCCCCAAGTATTTCTGGAAATGGCCGAACTTCGTGAAGCATTTCATGAGAGTACCAAAAAGCGATTCTATCAGTATCGAGTAGAATCGAGACGTAGCGATTCTACTTTTATTTTTCTATTCATCAGAGTCTGCGAGCTGGTCCTGAGGCCCTATTTTTGATTCAGGCGAAGTGAATGTGATAATGTGAAGTGTGAACTACATACATTGGTTTTGTACAGCACATTCACTCGATTCTCACTTCGCCTGAATCGAAAATAAGGGCCCTGGAAACATCAATAATAGCACGATCTTTCTGCGCGGAATGTTTGTTGCACGGTAAAATCGTCTTGGCAACAACGCATTGCCTGAGCTACATTCAATTTCGCTTCTTTGTGTTCACTTCGAAGTGGAAACGACAGATTTCCATTTGCCAAATGGGAATCATATGCTAAGATACACAATGAATTCGGCTTGAGCGTGACATCAAACAGAAATAAAATGTAGATGGTACGGTATGATTCCCGTTTGGTAAGCTGAAATCTGTCACATTCACTTCGAAGTGAAATTGGATGTAAACCATACATTTTGTCCTCATTACTAGCCACTAGCCAGACAGCTGATCTGATTAGTAAACTGACGTTCAGTAAGTATATCATGTAAACATTTTCATTTGTTTTCCTCATTTATTTATCGATTTCCGCGTTAAAGTTAAACATACATAGAATACCCAAAAAATGGAAACAGAAGAACACCTCTTAGCTTTAAAAGGTAAAAACAAGTTACCTAAAATCTAATAAACTTATTAATCGCAATTTCAGTGATGAGACTTACCCGCCCCACTTTGGCCAGTCCTTTACCCATAACGTGCGATAGCAAAGACTTACCAGGAAATTTGTTCAATACCACCCTCCAACAGGACCCCAGTGCGGTTACAGGAACGGAAACAATCGCTGTGGGACAGTTTTTGTTGCTACCGCAAAATCCAGTCAACATTCATTTAGGGGAGACTTTTTCCAGTTATATTTGTGTTTATAGTGAGACGAAACAGATTGTTTATAACGTCAGTGCGAAGGTGAGTGGATATAAGGGATGGAATAACTCCAGCCAACTTGTCTTAGCACTCTTAACAACCGTTGACCGTTACGTCAAAGAAGGGTTTTTGAGGTTAAGGTTTCTATTATTAAGGTGTGTTCTTATGGTTGCGGCTACATTATCCTCTTTATTAAATGTATGTTTGCCCTTACTTTGATAACTCAAGAACTGCAGAAAGAATTTGAATGAAAATTCGCAGAGTTATCAATTCAATCAGGGACTAGTCCAAGGGCATGGTTTAATTCGTAAACTCATTGGTTATTTTGAGAAATTAAGACTACATTCAAATTTTTGATACAAAATGACAGCATTAAGCATTTATTGACAAATGACAGTAATTTTTTCATTTGACGTTGAGTCATGTTCTATTGGTACGTACAAAACATAAAGCTGCGTTCACATTATGGAATAAATATTTGCCTTGTGTGGTTAATGTGAATGAGAAATCGTAAGTAGAATAGTAATATTGTGTAGGGTTGATTTTTAAGAACATTTTATTTGTATACAAGCTTTTGTTCTATAAAAAATATTAAATCGGAGTCGCGGGTGCACACTTTTCTACACCACAACAGCCAGTGTGGCTTTGTTTGTCTGTTTTTTAGGAAAGAATATATTCACTAAAGTAGTAAAGATATTCTATCCAAAAAAACAGACAAACATTTCACAAAGAAAGCCACACTGAGTGTTGTAGTGTAGAAAAGTGTGCACTAGTGGAGCATAACAAACACACCTACCATTTGAGTGGTTATTCATAAAGTGTGTTTCTTTATTTCTAAATCGTTTTCAATCAATTCCATTACTGTTGTCAAGACTGGACTAACCTAACCTCACTTGGTCCTTCAACTGCCTTAACCGTCAATTCAGCAGTGTTATTTTGTTATTGATTCATATGAATATTTGTGGGGCTGTGACAGGTGCTATTTCTATTGTAAACAATAACCCAATTTCCAGGTAGATCTCCAAACAAGCTCACAAAGACTCCCCCTAGCGAACAATCCAGCAACTCCAGAACTCAATCCAGAACAAACTGTCAACACAGTGATACATCATGAAGTCAAAGAAATCGGCACCCACATGTAAGTGCAAACATTCACCGTTCACCAAATAATCAATTTCCCAGCCTGGTCTGCGAGGTTTCCTACCAAAACTCCGCAGGAACACCGATGTCATTTAGGAAATTTTTCAAAATCCAAGTATTAAAGCCGCTAGACGTCAAAACCAAGTTCTACAACGCGGAAAACGACGATGTCTACCTAGAGGCGCAAATACAAAACATCACCGCTGGGCCGATTTGTCTGGAAAAAGTTGCTTTAGATGCGTCACACTTGTTTAGTGTGACGTGTTTAAACACCAGCGCCTCTGGCGGGAGTATCTTTGGGGGCGTAACCCTTTTGCAACCTCAGTGTATAAGTCAGTACTTGTACTGTTTAACGCCCAATGATAAATTGATGTCAGATCCGAAGTCCTTGAGTGGCGCTACGAATATTGGCAAACTGGATATAGTGTGGCGGTCCAATTTGGGGGAAAAGGGGCGGCTGCAGACCAGCCAACTTCAAAGACTGGTAACAGTTTGTTTTTTTCATACAACAGTTGAATGCAAAAAATTCAGGGCCCGGACTATGGAGACGTGCGACTGTCTATTTCCGAGCTTCCCAACTTTGTTATACTAGAAAAATTGTTCGCCTTCAAGTGCAAACTGCAAAATAACGGGTGTGTTGCCTAGGTGACATAATTGTAAGTCTAAAGTGTTCTTATTGCAGAGAAAGGACACTGGACTTTGTGTTGTACTTGGAAAACACCAAAGAGGTCGCTTGGTGCGACATTTCAGGCAGGAAACTAGAACCTCTGCCTCCTCACAGTACCAGAACTCTGGACTTCAAGTGTATTCCCTTGGTGCCCGGACTCAGAGGGATATCAGGGGTGAAGCTAGTTGATACGTTTTTGAAGCGAACTTACACGTTTGACGAGTTAGGTCAGGTTTTTGTTGTTGGTAAATGAAGTTGTTTATTTAATAAAACCAGTGCAATATTATCATAATATTATCTTATTAATTCTCTGTAGATTCTTACTTTTTGAACAAAATCACCGTATTTTCTTGACCACTTGAAGGTATATTTTCGCAAAATCTAGTGAAGCACTACGAGAATATTTTTTATTGTCTATGTGCAACTGGTTGATGGGGAGACGAGAAACGATCCCGCGCAACTAGCGGAAAAAATTTGCAGTTTTGTGGGCGCGCAGTGTTGCCAAATTTGAATCAAGACCACTAGAAGCGAATGAAAAAATTGGGTTTAGCAGAGAATCAACTGAATTTATTCCACTATTTTGAGGAGCATTTTGTTTTCTTGGTTTTCTTGATACATCTTCATCTTCATCTTACTGTCTTTCTTCCTGATGCTATTTGTACCTTTTCCTCCACTCTAGAGGCCACTTGGCCTCATAGTGGAGCTCCACCTCGCTTTTGTCCTCGGGCCCCATGATAAGGGCTTCGCCTCATGGAGGCCCCGAGTCTCATAATGGAGCCAAAACTCGTTTTGGGGATTTCTGCCTCAAGGGGGGCCCCAATTCTCATAATGGAGCCAAAACTCGTTTTAGGGATTTCTGCCTTGTGGTAGGGCTCAGCCTCATGGGGCCCAAAGTGGGGCTCCACCTTATTTTGCGGCCCCCAGGATCCGTGATTGACTTCCGTTCCAAGAGGCTTCGTTTCTTTGCTTGTACTCCTCTTTTACTACTTCTTTATTGTTTTTTGCTTATTGTCTCTTCCTTATAATGTTTATTGCATTATTCTCCAACCTACCGTATTGATTTCTGGTAAATTATAAATCCACTTCGCGACCTTCATTCAAAATCACCGGAACTACTGAGAATTCTGCAAATTTGGCAACAGTGTAGTTGATGTTTACATCTTCATAACCTCAGTTTTCAACATCAAAACAGTAAAAACGATAAATTATACACGTAAGTATTGTAATTATTATAATCCTCTGCTATTTTATTGATAGAAATAATGATTATCAAATGAACCCGATGAAAATTATTCGTACGGTCGTATCAGGTATTTTCCTCTATTTTACCATTTGATCATGTATGAGAATAGCCCACAGTTTTGCCAGTTGCTGACACTAGATGTCACTGTTCGGATGTTGCACATACAGTGACTATATCATATAGTCACTGTAGTTGCACATAGCCAATAGGAGACTGCAATCCCTATAACGTGATTTGAAGAAAAAAAATGCGAAAAATAACGTTCTTACTGGGAAAAACTACCTGGTATGCTTTTTGTTATGCACCAGTACCACCTGTGAATACTGAATTCTCGGATATGATACGACGCCACTGGAACGAATGCAGTGCTGAATGGACTATTTCAACCGCGCTTTTAATTCTATCCTCTGGTTTGCATTTTAAGATTATTATTATATTAGCTCTTCAAGCACACGGTACGCAAAATTTCGATATGTAATATTGTTTAAATAAATATAGCAAGTATTAAGTATAAAATCATTGAACTAGTGGTTTCACATCCAACTCTTCACAAAACCTCTCTTGCTTGAACCTAACAAGTGGCGCAATTCGGCGACAGCGACCTCCTTCTGGAATCGACATCCGAGCCTTCCCCATGCATCAACAACAGAGAGAAAGAGGAGTATTTGCAAATGAAAACAATCTCAAGGATTGCAGTTGTATATTATGTAAGTGGATAAGTTTAAGCATTATTTAGTTTTCGTTGTATTTACATTTGCTATTATGTATGTCCAACCCAAATCCCGAAACTCCTACCTCAAACACTCAAGATCCTCAAAATCTAAATGATATGTCTGATATGAGAGCAATCATATCTGAAACTTTTGATGGTAATCGAGGTAAACTTTTTGATTTTCTTCAAGATTGTGGTCAAGCTTGGGGCCTTTGTCGTGGCCCTCAAAAAATACTTCTGATCTCATACATAGAATCCAAATTAGGAGGATCAGCTAGAGCTCAAACTAGATTTTAAAAATTCTATAAATTCGACGACATTCGAGAATCTTTAATTGAACCATTTGGCGATAAGGGCGATCTTTCTCAAATCTAAGAAGAACTGTGGTACACATTGAAACAAGGAAAATCAGAATCGGTGCAAAGTTATTTTAACCGAATAGAAATTCCAAACACTTGCTCTGAATACAACATCACTTCAAGATGTAGACGAATCGGTTGGCAGAATAGCCATTTTTGGAGAAATATTTTTGCAACGCTTCATTTTGCACTCAAACGAAGACATTTCTTGTTGTTTGCGTAGATCTAAACCAGACCATTGACGCTCTGAATCACTTACTAGCAAGGAAATCAAAATGTTAATTTCAATGAAAAGTACTGTAACCATTGTAACAAAAAAGGGCATACCTTCAGAGAGTGTTATTCAAAAAATAGAAATCCTATTAATTTTAACTCAGCTCAAGCGAGTATTCGAAACCCTCAGCAATTCAATCAGAACAAACAGGGTTTTCACAATCGTAATTCGTCTCAAATAAAATTTTGCAACTACTGCAAAAAATAAGGGACATCCCATCGATGAACGGGAATTCTACAACCGGAAAAAGGAACTCAATTCAACTAGTCCTTTGAACTCGAGCGAGTCTACACCTCAAAATCAATCAAATTCACTACGTAAAAGTGTAAATCATTTTTCGTTCAACTTAAATCCTAATAAAGACATTTGCTGCATACATAAATCTACCACACTTCGATAAAAACGGAGACATGCTCAATTTCCAGTATTAATCGACACTGGATCTAACGTATCTCTTCTCAAGAGTTATAAACTAAAAACATTAAATTTCGAATTTAATCCCAATGAAAAATTTCACTAAATGGCATAAATCCAAATGCACCCATAGAACCCATGGCAAGCGTAATCTTGCGTAATAAATGACTGCCCTCTTAGAACAAAATTTCACATTATCCGGGAAAATACCAATATTCCATTCGATGGATTGATAACGATTTGGAACATGGAATTGGAAATGCTAGCAATAACAGAGACAAGAAAGAAGGGACAAGGAGCGATAAAAATGGAAAAAGGCTTATAACCAGTGAAGTAGAAGAGAGAAAGAGAGCAGCAGCGGGAGTGGGATGCATTATACACAAGAGATTAGAAATGAACATACACAGCCGGGAAGCAATATCGGAGAGAATATTAAAAATTGAAATGGAAGATAAGAACACGAATACAAAAGAAACAATTATAGTAGTATATGGACCAAATGAAGATGACAAAACAGAGAACAAAGACAAATTTGGGAAGAACTAACGATAACATTAGAAGAGGCAAAAGGAAGAATATTCATCTTGGGAGATTTCAACAGCAGAGTAGGAAAAAGAGATGAAACAAATAAGAACATAATTGGAATACACGGAGAAAGTCCTCGAAATGGGAACGGTAAAAGAATGCTAGATTTCTGCAGAATACACGATCTGATGATTACCAACACATTTTTCGAACATAAAGACATAAACAAATACACAAGAGAAATGAAAAGCAGGGAAGAAAAATCGATAATTGATTACATCCTGGTGGAAAACAAAACAAGAAAACTTGTGAATGACGCAAAACCAAGAAGAGGACCGGAAATAGGTAGTGACCACTATGTAGTGATAGCCAAAATAAAGGAAGAGAAGACCGAAAAAATGCAAACAAAAGAAAGAGGAGAAGTTAAACAAATAAAACACGAATCCATAAAAACATATAAACTAAGAAATAGTGAAACAGCCGACGAGTACGAAGCACTGGTGACAGAAAAAATAGAAAACTTGAAAGATATAGAAGATGGAGTAGGAGATGAACTATGGGAGAAACTGAAGAAAATACTGATTGAATCAGCTAAACAAGCTTGCGGAGTATACAACAAAAATAACAACAGAAAACAGACAGCATGGTGGACAGAGGAAATAAAGACACAAATAAGAATAAAAAAGAAGACATGGGAACAATACCTGAACAACAGAACAACTGAAAAATACGACGTATATAAAAAGCAAAGGAAAACTGTGAAAGAACTGGTAAAAGAAGCAAAAAATGACGAATGGAGAAAATTTGGAGAAAAGATGGAGAAAAGCAGGAAAGAAGATCAAAAATCGTTCTACAAAATGCTTAAAGCTACAAGAAAACAGAAAACAAAAGAAACAAACTATATTAAAAATAAAAATGGAGAAATATTGAACGAAGAAAATGAAATAATGGAAAGGTGGAAAGAATATTTCCAAGAACTCCTAAACGCAGAAGAAAAGAACGAAGAAGGGACGGAAACACACGAGAAAACAGAAGAAGAGGATATACGCGTAGATGGAGGAATAGAGCTGAGAGAACTGCAGGACGCAATGAGAAGGCTGAAAAATGGGAAATCTCCAGGATACGATAAAGTCACGTCCGAAATGATGAAGAATATGGGAGAAAAGGGAACAGAAATGCTACTAAGAGTATTTAATAAAGTATGGAGAAAAGAAGAACTACCAAAAGATTGGCAGATAACACTAATAGTACCAATACATAAAAAATAAGACAGAAAAAATTATAACAACTATAGAGGTATAACACTACTAAGTACGGGAATGAAAATTCTGGAACAAATAATAGAAAACAGAATAAGAGCAATAGCAGAACCTACGCTACAAGATGCACAAAGCGGATTTAGAGGAGGAAGGAGCATACAAGACCACATTTTCACGATAAATCAAATCACCCAAAAAGCAATACAAGAGAAGAAAACAATATACATGGCATTCATAGACCTAGAAAAAGCGTTCGATAAAATCCCAAGAGTGAAGTTATGGGAGACACTGAGAGAAAGAGGCATCACAGACAAGATGGTTAGAATAATACAAAACATCTATACACATAACACCAACTCAATCATAAGTCACAATAAACACTCAGATACATTTACAACAAGAGACGGACTAAGACAAGGTGGATGTTTAAGACCAGTTCTCTTCATAATATACATGGACGAAATAATAAAGAAATGCTCAAAGCAAGGCGCAAAATTAAATATCGGACATAAGAATCTACAAAGAGTAGACATATCTGAATGTGTGTTCGCAGATGACATAGCGATCATTGCAAGAAATGAAAACAACTTGCAAAAGATGTGGAACAAAATCATAGAGGAACACGGAATGAAAATAAATAAGAACAAAACCAAAGTAATGACAATAGGAGAAAAAAGAGAAGAATTGACAATTGCAATTGATGGAACAAAAATAGAACAGGTGAATTCATTCCAATACCTCGGAGTGAACATAGACGAGAAGGGTACACAGGAAATCGAAATAAATAACAGAGTAGAAAAAACAATGAAACTGTACTACTCGATGAACAATACATTTATAAATAATAAGGAAGTCTCTAGAGAAACAAAAACAAAAATATTCAAAACAATTTATCGACCTGTACTAACCTACGGTTGCGAAACATGGGTCCTTAAAGAAACCCAAGAAAAGTAGAATACAAGCAGTAGAAATGAAATACCTGAGAAGAGTGAAGGGAGTAACCAGGAGGGACAGATTGAGAAACACAAAAATAAGAGAAGACCTACAAGTACAATCAACATTACAGTACATAGAAGAAAGACAATTGGGTTGGTGGGGCCACCTACAGAGAATGGAGGAGACTAGGACAGTTAGAAGAACATGGGAAGCAAAAATACTGAAAAACATGAAGAAAGGAAGACCGCGTAGAACATCAGTTATAGGAGGAATAATTGAGAGCAAAGGAAAAACTTGGGAAGATGCAAGGAAAATTTCGAAGGACAGAAACAAGTGGAAGAAATTTGTGAGAAAATTATAATAAGATAACCGCCCTACACCATTGTATGGTAAAAGGGTTTCAGATAATATAAATATATATATATATATATATATATATTTTTTTGACCACTTAGGACATGCATGCTATTTCACAACCCTAGATTTGACTTCGGGGTCTCATCAAATCAAGATGTATCCCGAGGATGCGCCAAAGACAGCTTTCTCTACCTCAAATGCTCATTACGAGTTCCAGCGCATGCCCTTCGGGCTCAAGTGTGCCCCGTCACTCCCGTCAGTTTTTCAAAGACTTTATGGATGCTGTCTTCACGGGGTTATTGGGTGAACAATGTTTCGTCTACTTGGACGACTTGATAATATCCGGCACAAATATCTTTGATCACGAAGAAAAACTTAAGTCAGTGTTTTAAAGACTCTCACAAAATAATTTAAAACTCCAACCCGATAAGTGTGAGTTCATGAGGAAGGAAGTGATTTATCTTGGTCATAAAATTTCTCAAAATTGCGTTCAACTATATAGATGTAACTGAAGCTGAATTTCCCAGTCCCTAAATCTCAAAAAAATATCAAACGGTTCTTGAGCCTCGTGCGTTACGCGATCGCCAAATCAATGACTGTTCTGTTGAAAAAAGACACTGCGAGTTCTTTTGGGGTGAAGAATTGTCAAGACCTTCAAAATGTTCAAATCAATCTCAACTAACGAACCTCTTTCACAATCAACTAAATTCATTATAGTCGATTCTGAAAAAATTAAACCAACTACTAAAGACGAAATTTGTAAAATCATAACTGAAAATCATTGTACGTCTGTTTCGGGTCACCCGGGATTTAGTAGAACTTACAAAAGAGTGAAGGAGACATTTAAATGGCAAAGTATGAAAAAGGATATTAGACAGTTCATAAAAACTTGCAAGAAGTGCCAATAAGAGCACCCATGCAAATTACTTCTATATCAACTTACTCATTCGAAAAAGTGTTTCTTGATATATACCCATAACGGAAAAAGAAAGTGAGTTTATTCTGACTCTACAAGACGACTTATGCGTATGCCATCCACAACCACGAAACTAAAACCATAGCTGATAAGTTTTGCGAAGTAATCTATTGTTACGGAACATGGTGAATGCGCCGCTCAAGCCACCACATTGTGTAGAATTGTTTGGAATCGATTGGCTTCTGGTACATTCTAGCAAGGC
Source organism: Orchestes rusci (assembly GCA_958502075.1). Taxonomy (NCBI): domain Eukaryota; kingdom Metazoa; phylum Arthropoda; class Insecta; order Coleoptera; family Curculionidae; genus Orchestes; species Orchestes rusci. The sequence continues at coordinate 19,963,105 of OY293313.1, read as the reverse complement.
TAGATGGCGTCGAACATTCTTCGCTTTTCTAAAAATATCTGGATTGTTCTCTTAATCCTGGCCAGGGTATATAATGAGATCCGTCATTTCAAGGAGTTAGTTCAGTTCTGAATACGTCGTTAAATATAAATCGTAAAACATAAATAAGCTGTGATTTTGTATGTGAATAGTGAGTTCTGTACATAGTGACTTGTAAAATAAATTATTTAAAGCTGAACAGTGTTTTCTATAGCGAAACTTGTTGCACTATATTTATAAAAGAGCTTGTCCTGACTGCGTCATCAACGCCGAGCCAAAACTATTATAGATAGCGCCATGAGATTTTGAAGAGATGTTCTGCTAAATATTTCTAGGTGTGCTAAGAAAGGATTTCGCGAAATTTTATTCCTAAGGGGGTGAAAAGGGTGGGGGTAGAAAAATGAAAAATCATGTATTTTTGGTCACATCGACTTGAAACTTCATAATAATAATCTTGAATGAAATCAATGAAATACGTGTTTCGTCGTTTTCCAAAATTCAACCCTTAGGAAGGAAGGGGTGGGGGTATGAAAAATCATAAATCAATAGAAAAATGTATTTTTGATCACATCGACTTGAAACTTCATAATGATGATCTTTAGTGAATTTAATAAAACACTTGTTTCGTCGTTTTCCAAAATTCAACCCTTAAGGGGGTGAAAGGGGCGGCGGTGTGATAAATAATCTATCATCAACGCCGAGCCAAAACTATTATAGATAGCGCCATGATATTTTGAAGAAATGTTCTGCTAAATATTTCTAGGTGTGCTAAGAGAGGATTTTGCGAAATTTTACTCCTAAGGGGGTGAAAAGGGTGGGGGTAGGAAAAATCATATATGGATGAAAAATAATGTGTTTTTGGTCACATCAACTTGAAAAACTTGATTGAACACATGCATGTCTCGTTATTTTTTGAAATTCAACCCCTAAGGGGGTCAAAGTCGGGCTCAAAGGAGATGAGGTGAGAAAAATCATTAATTGATAAGAGATTATGTATTTTTGGTAACATCATCCTGAAACATCGTATAAATAATCTCAAATTAAATTAATTAGATACTTGTTACGTTATTTTGTGAAATTCAGTCCCTAAGGGGGTCAAATTCGGACTCAAAGGAGTGGGTGGAAAAAATCGTTAATTGACAAAAAATTCTGTATTTTTGGTAACTTCATCTTAAAACTTCGTATAAATAATCTCAAATAAAATTGATTGAATACGTGTTACGTTATTTTGCAAAATTGAGCCCCTAACGGGGTCAAATTCGGACTCAAAGGGTGGAAAAAAGAATCGTTAATTAGTGAAAGATTATGTATTATTGTTAACATCATGTTGAAATTGAACATATGTATCGTTGTTTTTTAAAATTCAACCCTTGGGGGGGACAAATTCGGGCTCAAATAATCTGGTTTGAAATTAATGAAGCACGTGTTTCGTTTTTTTTTTCAAATTCAAATTTTATCTGAGGGGGCGGAAACAGTGGGTGGCAAAAATCCGAGCAAAAATCATAAAATAAATGAAGAGTTGTGTATTATATTTTTGATCACATCAACTTTAAATTAATAATCTCAATTGAAAGTGTTTGAAATTTTATATGACACCAGCAGTAGCCGTCACGGCTTCGCCCGCAATGATCATCATAGTGAAGTTTCAAGTCGATGTGACAAAAAATATATAATTTTTCATCAATATCTGATTATTCACACCCCCACCCTCAAAGTAGGCGGAGGGTTTTGAAATTTTGAATTCTCACTCAATTTTTCATTAAGACCAACTTCCTTCAATAACTTTTTGTCGTGTAACTCTTTTAGTCGTGAGAAAAATAGCGTTTGACTTTATTTTCAGGACACTTGATTTTTTGGGACTAAAAGTATAACACAAATTGGTTTCCATCCAAGCAGGGCTGAACCCCGCGACAAGAGCAATTGCGAAAGGCTTCAACCACATATAGAAATTAAAATCTTGTAGTACATCATGCAGCTGCAGCTAAGTACCAGCAAAGCCATCTTGAGGATTATAGATCAAATGAAACACGGGTTCCATTGATTTCATGCAAGATTATTAATATGAAGTTTGAAGTCGATGTGACCAAAAATTCGATTTTTTATTGATTTAATTAAAATTGCTGTCGAAGCGGGCGAAGCCGTGGCGGGTACAGCTAGTCCTATTATACGGGTTGACAAAATCCATTGTTACTGACAACGGTACGGACTTGACTACAAACTTACTGAAAGAGGTGAAAAAACTCTTAAAAATTAAACACATAACTACCTCATAATATAGACCTCAAATCAATGGCGCCCTAGAAAGGTCCCATTCCACATTGAAAGACTATCTCAAACACTTCACAAATAAAAGTCAATCTGATTGGGATTCATTCATTCAAACAGCTATGTTCTCATATACATTATTTCATTCCTACCACCCAATTCATACCCGATGAATTAGTATTTGGTCGTAAAGCGACTCTACCAAATCAAATAACTCAAAACCACATATCACTCAAAACTGTGAAAATAAAAACCAAGGTAGTCTCTTATCACAAGGGCTTCTTACTTACTTAAACCATTTATTTCAGATGAAACTGAATCGAATACTTTTTGCGACGAGGATCCTCCTAGTGACGACTTTCGACAGCCAGGTAGCTCGAGCCGAAGAACCGGCGTATCAGATAACACCGATTAGCGGAACGACTGGTATTCTTCATCAGTCATTGGGAAATGTTAAACTGTATGACAATTCCTTCACACTCGTTTCTTTTGTAAATATTTCCTTTTCTATTCACAAACTAAAAGTCGTGGAAAATATCTACATCAAATCGAAAAATTTATGTTATAACCCTGACCTCGAAAATAAACCCACAGATTCACTAGCATTATTTGATTATGAAATCAAAACGCTGAATAAGAAGCTTGATACCTTAGAACATAGAACCCACTAGAACTAGCGTACACCCTAGATTCCGGGCAAATTGTTTGTCACTATAATAAACATGTTATTATTTACATCTCGTCCGTTGAATTCGTTCAACGTTCGTTCAACGTTGCCTTATTGCAAATAAAAAGCACTCAGAATTTTCACTTTTTATAAAAAAAAACAGTGTATTAACGAGGATATGTTTTAATTGTTTATTTGTTTCATTATCGTTGGTGTTATAGGACAGTTATAATTTACTGATTATTGATAAGATTTGTTCACATAAATCAGCTGTTCGGCCTTTAAAAATATTGAATTTTGAACAAGCCGACAACAGTGTTCAGTGGCGTATCCAGGATCTGTTTCTGGGGGGGGCAAACAAACATATCTACTATATTATTATGTATGGTCATTTTTACGTAATTATTTTTTTTTACTATTCAAAAGTGTAAAATAGGTACTTTGGTAGGGATAATAATTAATTGTATAGACATACTTTAGAAAAATGGGTTTATTAATTAAAGTATTATGAACATCAAAATAAAATAAGTACAATCAACAAGAATGTATAACTGAAAGGACTCCATCTCAGCATAACAAAAACAAAAATAATCTTTGATTCAACAAAAACATAAAATATCAAGTAATACAAAACAGGATAACATAAATTAAAGCATATATCTGTCTGACTTCATACGGACTAAAGAACAATGTCAAGCTTTCTGGCTTTCAACTGCATCTCGTTAAGTACTTCTTCTGTACTAACCGAGATTTCTGGATAAACATACAAAAGAGATAAGCCATTTAGTCGGTCCTGGCTTATGGTATTACGTAAGTAGGACTTTAACAACTTAAGCGTGGAAAATTTTCTCTCAGGTGTAGCTGTACTAACGGGTAAAGTACAAAAAATTTTTAAAAGGAGAAATATGTTGGGAAATACGACCTGGTCACATATTAAGAGGGCATCGAGAGCGGAACTTGGATAATCTTCTGGTGCATAGTTTTCAAATTGTCTATGCCAAAGCATGAATTCAGCAGAAACTATTGTTGATGAGGAGTTTTCTAAGTCATTTTTATAAAAATCTAGAAGGTATTCAAGACCGAACAGTTCATTGTGAGATTTTTTGTGTGGGGATGGAATAAGACAGTTAAATGAGCGAAGTATGTCTTTGTGCTTAACAAATCTCTCTTCCAATTGTAATATTGCGTGATCTAAAAAAGGAATGAAGACTGATAATCTGTAATAATCTGACGCAGTTTGGGTTTCAAAATTCGATCGGTTCTTTTGCCTGCTAGTTATTCGGGGTTTTGTTATTTCTTGTCCAAATAATTTGTCCATGTTTCTGTTTGCTTCTGTAAAAATACTTGCAAAGCTGGTATTCGAATTGTTTCGTAGGTTTTTAAGTTCCTTCAGACAGTTTTCAGCGAGCAATATTGCTTTACATAAATCGATATTGACTGACTGTAGTAGTTTTGATAAAGGAGTGGTAAATGCAAAAATATTTTCTGTCACTGAAAGTGCAATGAGGAACTCTGAAGTGCTCAGAGTATTTAGCAACAACTTACCATTAGTGGAAGCTTCTTTTTCTGGCCACTCCGTTATTTCCTCTAACGCCAATACAACAGGCTTTAAAAGCTCTTTCATTATACTCACCGAATCCTGTCGTTGAACCCACCTGGTTGGACAAAGTTGTTTTAGTCTATCTCTTCTCGACCTTTCTTCCTCCGGCAGCTCGTTCACTTTTTTACTCAAAATATTTTGACGTTTGGGTGTATTGAAAAAATTGTAAGCGTTTTCAATAACACCCATGCAGTTTCGTACAGCCTGAACTGAGCTTGCATCAGATATAGCAAGGTTCAGGGAATGTGAAACACAATGTACATACAAAGCTGTAGGATACTGGTTCCGTATGATAGCCTGTACCCCGGAAAATTGGCCACTCATAGCCGCTGCCCCATCGTAGCCTTGGCCTTTAAGATTATTTAAATCTAGACCCCACTTTGTTAAATTTTCAATGATTGTTTTAGCCAAATTCTGCCCAGTAGTTGAAGTTACCGGAACAAATTGAAGAAATGACTCTTTTATAGTTTTATTATCGCACAAGTAACGAACACAAAGAACAAACTGTTCTATTTTGGCAACATCCGTGGTCTCATCAGCCAAAATCGTAAAATATTTTGCAGACTTAACTTCATCAATTATTTTTCTCAGGATGATTGTATTACATGCATTTATTATTTCATTTTGTATCATGCTGCTCAAGTACGTGGCGTTTTTGGCAGCGTTCAATAAATGGTTTTTTAATACCTCATCTCCAGACTCAATTCGAAATTTCAACAAAGCCCGGAATTTACCTTCACCAGGCGTACAAGAAGATAATTTGTCCGGGTCCAACGATCCAGAATCTCGATGTCCCCTTAATGAAAGACCGTTTCGACCGCAAAATATAACAGTCTTTATAATAGGTATTAACTTCAATCTATTTTCTTGTACCTGTTTTTCGCGACTGGTAAACACTAATTTATCTACTGACTTTTGCTTATTTTCTAAAACTCTTTTTCTATTTACATAGTCTAAAGCCGACTTTTTGTGGTATCCGGCATTTTCATGAAGAGTAAGCTTTTCGGCACATTTTTTCCATTTACGGTAAGGCTCAGTACAAAGCATGCCGACCTGTTGACTACTGGTGTGGCCAACTTCTTTTTTACAAAAAAATGCACAATATTTACAATAGACTCCATCTTCTTTCAAAGAGTATACTAGCCACTTATACTGGTCCAAATATTTCTTGTTAAATTTTCTCGTGAATTTACCTTCTTTTTTTGCGGGAAAACTAAAGTTTGAAGGTGGCACCCATATCTCGTCCATGATTTTTATATAGTTGGCACATTGTTCCTCTTGTAATTTACGTGCTAGAATATTGCTAATGTCGTTGACGGGAAAATTTTGGTGGTTTCCCGAGTGAGTTTCCGTCGATGGTGTGGGTGTAGACGACAGCTCCTCCAACTGCTGATTCATGTTTATGGTTGATGTGTTATACGCGACGTTTTTGAAAACGTCACAGGCACCATATGATTGGTCGTGGCCGAATTTGGTATCCAAACAAGCTTTTGTGACTTGTGGTTTTGTATTCTGTGAGTTTTAAATCAGTGTTTGTGTTCAATTTGGACTTCTTTGGACTATATTTTTGGGTTTATTACATATATCGTGTGTCCCGTTAGTGCGTATATGATTAGCCGAGTGAAAAGTCAGCTTTTGAGGTAATAAAAAATAGCTTGTTTGGATATTTCCGTCTGACAGCTGACGTCATGACGTCACAGAAACCTAGCGTATTGGCTGCAGACGAGGAGGAGGGCATAGATTGGTTCCCATCTTCTATTTTCATTTTTTTAACAAAGTTCAGTAAATCACTTTGAACTCCCGCCCGTTTCATTGTGACAAGATAAACACAGCGACTGAATGTTGGATCAACACAACTTATAACTCCGTTTATTTATTATTGCACAATTCACTCACATAACAGCATTTAATAATAATTATTAATCACAATCGCTATTTATTGAACGATGGCATGTGGCATGTGGCGTCTGTCATCAGATCAGTGTCATCTGATCTCTGTAGCGCATGGAATTAAAGGCCGCTCTACACTCGCGCTTGAATTTACGTGGGGGAACTCCGCGAAGTGTGGGACTTGGGGCTACATTTTTTATCTTCGGTTTGGGTAGTCTGAACTGAACATTGGTATTATTAACGGTATTATATAGAACCTACATACAAATATCGACAAAATACGAAAACGCTCTCAGTTCGTATGCTGTATTTAGTGATATACATGAATAATATCGTGACAAAATAAGACTTTAAGGGCTGACCAGATATGTCTGGGGGGGGCAATTGCCCCCTTTGCCCCCCCCTGGATACGCCACTGACAGTGTTCCAAGGGAGCTACAGGCTATGATTGGTTAAAATGATTATCAGCTGTGATTGGTTGCACATATCACTCAAAATATATACAGTTCATTTTTTATTTAAAGTTACAGTGACAGATCAAAATTGTAGGTTAAAGGTTGGGTTAGTTTGGGTTAGTTGGGTTCTTTCACGATAGTCGTAGATTGAACTGTGGTTCGCATTATTTTGCTATGTTCAAAATGTATTTGATTTGATAGAAAAAAACGTTCGAGCATAGACAGCGATGATAATTTTGCAATTGATGATCAGAACCCTTCTTTAATCGAGAAAATGAAGTTTATTATCAAATATTTTATCATTCCATTTCAATAAGCGAGCACTTTATGACATTTAATTTTTTTTTGCCAACCTTTAACCTCTAATTTTGATCTGTCACTGTAACTTAAAAAAAAAATGAACTGTAGGAAACTTGAATGGGAGCCAATGTATATGATGTTTTAGGCAACCAGTTAATCAAGTCGGATCTATTTAGAGGACTACCCGTTGGATGGCGCTCGAGACGGAGGTTTACCTTAACAACGGTTGCCATAAATAACCAATCCCTAACCCTAGACGTCATTGTCATTCCACGTGTAATTTGAATTTTGTGCCGAAAGTTTCTAATTTTCAGTACCTAGATTATCTTGAAATTTGTGTTTGAACCTTGGATGGGACTTTAATGTAAGCTTATCATGAGTTCTTTGAGAAATGCATCGTCCCCTGGATGTGTGGCTATTTTCAACAAAACACATCCTTTCCTTTCCAATAAAAGTTCTTCCACTGTTTTAGATAAATTGGTTCAGCATGTTAAAAATCCGATTTTGAACAACAAAACTGAAGCACAAATGGGTATACAAGACCTAAATTTTGTGGTTTGCATTTTATAGACTCAACACTCGAAATTTAATTTAAATATTGATTCACATGGCTTATCAAAAGTTATAAACTGAAAAATAAGCATAGGTTGTATTTGCCCAGGACATAGTTTTTAGACATTATAAAAATAACGTTTTTGAAAAATAGTTATGCATTTTTTGAGAATAACTTTTGATATACCATGTGATAAATATTTGAATTACCGTATGCAATAAAAACAGATTTCTTTAAGTTTTTGAGCAAAAAAAGTCAAAAGTACGAGGTCTACCCGTTGTAGGGCGCTCATAATCACTTTTCTATGAGGGCGCTGGCGAATTTCATTTCAAACTATTGTATGGGAGTTTCCTATATTTTTTCAGTGATATGTGATTGGTTGATCTCAAATAGGCATTTGTATCGTGTTGCCAGATGTATTTCGTTTCGTTGCATCGTGTCTACATAAGTAACTAAGGTTCATGGAAAAATATGGGTCTCATTGATGATGTTTTATTATCACTAGTGATCTAAAAATGTACATATTATATAATTGGTAACCACCGGAGATGCACTCATAGAGTATAGAGTATTTTTAATTAGAATTAAAATACCTTGAATACAAGGGATCTCCTTATTAAATTTGCAGTTTGGCAAACTCGCAAGAATTCCTCTCTCCCCTCAATGTATAAACATGTGACACACAAACGTCGGGCTATATCTATTTGTTTGAAAATCATTGCTTGATACAATCACTCATTTAGTCGGTCATTCCTTTGAACATGATATTCGTGGACGGCGAGTTATTATTGGGGTTTCTACAGCATTTAAATGGTTGTTGCTGACGACGCCCAATATTATTTTTTGAATAATAAAAACCGCGAGACAACTGTTAATGCAACAACAAATTAGAGTGATGTCTTCGGCAATACAAAATTATAATAATTTTGTGGTCTCATTAAAACTTAATGAAGAAACATAATTGAACCAAAATTTTGAAAAGTTCAATACTTTCTCGTCTCAACTTAGTAATAAAGTAAATGAAATGTCTGATATTCGATTGATTACAGATCATGTAAACTTATTATTTCAGATGATCACTGAGCTAAATAATGAGTACGATCTTTTAATAATCTTCGCAAAAAAGAATGTTATTCACCCTAATGTGCTTAGTCGCCTGCAGTGCGCGCACACGATCCCTCTTATTGACGAGCCGCCACTGCTTTTGACCAGGTTGTCATTTATGATCATGAAATTTTTGTCAATATGTATATTTCACATTACAATAATTATTATTAAATACAGAAATATAAATAAAACCAAAATAACAAATACGTTTATTTTTTCAAAAGCATTGCTCTAAAGTCGCTGTTGCTTCTCATTTTCTTCTCATCGCCATTCTTGGGCGGGTCGGTTTTAACTTGTAAAGTGCGCGGGATTAAAGAGGTTTGCAAGCGACTCCTTGCATGCCGCACGGGCTCTTCTTCGTCCCGCCGTTGGAACAATCTTGGCTTGTCCTTCTTCGGAGGCGGAGCACTGATGGCCACAGTAATCACATGATCATCTATGGTCATCTGATCTGTTTCCTTTATAGCCTTCCGAGCGTGGCTTTCGGATTCGAATTCAACATAAGCCAAACCCTTGGGCTGGCCGCTTTTGTGCAAAACCAGCCGCACATCAATGGCTCCATGTTTTTTGAATATTTCCGCAATTTCTTCCTTGGTTTTCTTAACAGGCAACCCACGTACAAACAGCTTATTCTTTTCCTCCTGCGTGGCATACTTAAAAACTTGCTTCTTATCAGCCTTGTCTCTCTTAATCTCCGATATAAACACCGGCCGGCCGTCGAGTGGTTCGCGATCACGCGCCAACGCCACCATAACTTCTTCGGGGGTTTTGAACTGGACATAACCAAAACACCGCGACTTTCCTCTTTTGTCCATGGCAATCTCCATGTTGACGGCGTTGTGGAATAGAGTTGCCAGTTTGCTCTCATTGACACCCGGCAACAAATTACTGACAAACACAGTGGTGTCGGGGTTTCGGTCTACTGGAGTTTTGCGCTTTTCCTCGACTTTTGGCTTTTTCACGTCAACGCGGATGTAGTCCTCGGGCTGTTTACGCTTTTTGCCTTTATCCGTCGTGGGCGTAGGTAGTTGGGGTTGATAGGTGGTGAACTAAAAAACATTTTTTCCACTACCTTACAAGTAAATGTATACTTCCACCCTCAACTGAGGGAGGAAAATAGTTCTTTTCATCCCCGGGAGAAAAAATGTTTGACAAAAAAGTACTCACTATAAGTGGAGGTAGCATGAAAGTAGAAATAGTATATTATTTTATATGGAGGAAAAGTGGAACTTTGCGGCCGATACTCAGTCGAACAATGTCCGTTTTACTGACGTTTGAAGAAAAAAAACTATATACATTCCGTTGGAGTAAAGTGCCACACTATCCTCCCTTGGTATGTAAATAGCTTTAACACCTCCACAACTCAAGGTGGCCACGTAACCAATGTGCGAGAGACGGAAGGGGAACTTGCGACATCAGTTGTTGAAATTGGGTTGGAGTTTTTGATGTGAAACTTCTTCACACGGAGTTTACGATGTAGTATAGATACTATCACAGGGAAGTTATTTATATCTTTTTCTACAGCCGTGCGGAAAAATCAATTTTCCGAAACAATATCCGTGCCGAAAATAAGTTTTTTCTACGAGCGTGCGCAAAGTAGCCACTTCGCACACTCATTTGCGTGTGCAAAGTAACCTTTTCCCGCACTAGTGCGGGAAAAATTTTTCCCGCACTCAAATGTCAAATAACTACCTACCAATTTGTTGTTTCAAACTTCGTTTCCATACCAACCAAACTGTAGATTATGCACTTTGTAATTCACAAAATAATGTTCTTGTTACTTTTCCCTTTTCAGTCAAAATCAAAATGAAACACACAATTCTTTTTTTGCTTTAAAAACGCATTCGCCAGTAACGTAAACAGACATTGATAATGACGACTTTCAATCGGCATTTGTGAGTTGTTCTTGCTTGATTTTGGTTCAAACTACTGTGTTTATCGGAAATATTCGAAAGATCTGAGCTGAATACTGGCATCAAAAAAACCTGATCATGTATACAAACCATAGAAATAAGTGTTATTTCTATGATACAAACAAACGAAAAACGGACAATCAAATTTATAAAAGTATAAACGATTAAACGAAGACTGACACTGACTGCAGCTGTCTAGATTGTCATGTCAAATCAAAACAGTGTTGCCAATAGCAGGGAATAAGGCGACAAAAGAGGAGATTTTATGAACAGTGATCGGACATGCAATTGCATTTCAAATATAAAATAAATCAATTATGATTTTGATTAAACCCATATTATCCAATTTCCAGCTGCCGCCACAAACTGATCTTTCAATATAAATATATTGTTAAGCATAAATAATCATTATTCTCAAGTTCTATGTTTTTAAGTGTGTTCAAATAATATATTATCTAAAGTTTTCGTGTCTAATCTGTGAACGCTCGTAGAAAAAATATTGTTCCTAACAAGTTCGCAAAGTGTCTTTCCCGCCCTTAAAGCATATCCGAACTCCGCTTCGCGTCGTTCGTCTAACTGCTTTTGCGTGCGGGAAAGCATCACTTTGCGAACTTGTTAGGAAAATAACTATTTCCGCACTAGTGCAGGAAAATTTTCGGCACGCAAACTTCAGATTTCGGCATGCATACTTCAATAGCATAGCACATAAACAAAAAGCTGCTTGAAGCCCTGATCCGAGTGTGTTCTATTGGCTTGGCAACGTGTAAATCAACTATCTGACATTCCGACATAATAATTATTATTTATTTGTTTTTCGGACTTTTAAATGAGCATATGCGTGCCGAAAACTGAAGTTTGCGAGCCGAAACATTTTTCCGCACTAGGGCGGAAAAACTTATTTTCGGCACGGATATTGGTTCGGAGAATTGATTTTTCCGCACGGCTGTAGAAAAACTATTGTACCTAACACTTGCCAGGATAGTGGGATTGATTTTGATTAAATGGTGTGAGAGGATAGGTGTTTTTTTTGTGATTCTTTGATTGTCTGGCTATTGAGTACTTTGATTCTTTGGCTTTTTGGTACTTTGGTTCTTGGGTTCTTTGATTTTTTGGTTGTTTGACTCTTTGATACTTTGGTTGATTGGAACTTTGGTACCTTGGTTCTTGAGTACTTTGGCACTTGGGTCCTTCGATACTTTGGTACTTTGGTTTTTAGGTTCTTTGGCTCTTTGGTATTTTCGTACTTGGGTACTTTGGCGCTTTAGTACTTCAATACTCTGGTTCTCCGGTACTTTGTTTCTCTGGCTCTATGGTACTCTGGTTGATTGGATCCCTGGTTCTTGGGTGCTTTGGTTGATTGGATCTTTGGTACCTTGGTTCTTGAGTACTTTTGCAATTGGGTTTTTTGGTACTTTGATTGATTGGCTCATTGATACTTTGATTCTTTGGTTGATTGGATAAGTTCTTTGATACCTTGGTTCTTTGACTTTTTGGTACTTTCGTACCTTGATTCTTTGGCTTTTGGTTACTTTGGCTTTTTGGTACTGTGTTCCTTTGGTACTTTGGTATTTTGGTTCTCGGGTACTTTGGTTCTCTGGCTCTATGGTACTATGGTTATTTGATTCTTTGGCTCTTTGGTACTCTGGTTCTTTGATATTTTCATACTTGAGTCCTTTGGCTCTTTGGTACTGTGGTTTTTTTATACTTGGGTAGTCTGTTTCTTTGATAATTTGATAATCTGGTTCTTTGGTACATGGGTACTTTGGATCTTTGGCCTGTGGTTCTTGGGTACTTTGGATCTTCGTTATTTATTATTTGGTTCTTTGGTTAAGTGGTACTTGGGTTATCTGGTTCTTCAGCAAGATCAAATCATACAACCAAAGTATTAAAGTACCAAAGGGTCAATCAACCAAAGTATCAAAGTACCAAATAATCAAAGAAACAAGGTTCCACATAACCAGAGTACCAAAGATCCAATTGATCAAAATACCAAAGAACCAAAGAAATATGCAAAGTACCGAAGCCAAAGAACCTAAAAGTACCAAAGTACGAAATAATCAGAGAATCAAAGAGCCAGACTAACAGAGTATCAAAGAGCAAAAGTACCAAAAAAACCAAAGGACCATAGTACCAAAGAGCTAAACTATCAAAGAGCCAGATTACCAAAGAACCAAAGTTGCAAAGCACCAACGTACCAAAGTACCTAAGAACGAAAATACCAAAAAAACAAAGACCCAGAGTAACAAAGTACCAAGATAACAAAGTACCAAAGAACTAAACTACTAGAGAATTAAAGTATCAAAGAACCAAAGTGCCAATGAACCAGAGTACTAGATAAGCAAAGAGCCAAAGAACCACAGTATCAAACTACCAAAAAGTCAAAGAACCAAAGTACCAAAGTAAAGTAGTTTCACTTAAAAAAAAATCATATTACCTAATGAAAAATCACACAGGTCTTCAGCGAAATTGATGTTTTTGAAATCCTAAATCCGAAACTGGTCTTAGTTTTATCATATCACATTCCAATTTTTCATAAATCGATCTTTAAATAAAAAAAAAATTGAAAACAAAATATAGCGCTCTCCAATTGCTACTGAAAAACCAATACGGAATCATGATTTCTCACCTAAAAAAAAAACGGGAGAAGCAATTTTGTGCGAAAATATAATTTTTTGCAAAAAAATATTTGAAAAATCGAACATTAAATCTCCAATAATTCAACCCTCTATTATAGCTCCGGAACTAAACAAACAAATTCTTATGTAAGTGGTAGTAGAATTATTTTGGGTCCGACTAATAACCTTCTGGCATTTTATACCTTTTTTCCGAAAATTGGATAACTGAACTTGAATTTAATATTTGCATTCATTTTATTTTTTGATTTACAGAAATATTTCACGTGAATTACATGATATACAGAAATGGATGAAAAAAATTGAAACAGTGCATCAAAATTATAAAAAAACGCCTATCAAAAATAAAACATCTCGCAAAAAGTTTCATTCTGTAAACCTGTGTTATTTTGTGAACTGCTAGAGAATTTGTTATGGAGACAACACTTAACATCTGCGAAAAAGTACAACCTTTGTTCATTCAACTGGCACTATCTGTACATTAATAATATTCAAAGAGATATTCTCTTCCCAAATACCTTATATCTCTATCATTAAAACCCGCCATTTTCAACAAATGACGTCACGCTAATATCGGAAAAGTTATTGGGCAACCACTCAAGTCATTCTTACCTCCCGACACTTGTCCACGCACTTCATGACATCATCCAGGGTGCCAAAGTGCCTTTCGTACATCAACCATTCCTCTGCCATGTTGCCATCTTTAAGCGCATTCAAAGCTCGTTGAAATGCAGCTCTGACGTTGCTGGGCTCCCCATATTGCTTCTCCATGTTAACAAGTTCCAGCCACAGATGATAAGATCCTGCACAAAATCTATACAAAAATCTATAACTACATTTACGAACCTTTATTAGCACTCCACGACAAAATATTGCTCCAAACCTTGCGAGCCTCCTTTACCGAGCCCCTATGCGCTAGAATTCTGGCAAACAACCTTGTGATTTGGCACTTTAGGTCACTTTCACCCAGTTGTTGTATTGCCTGAAATTGTCCATCAACGTGGTTTAAAAAAAAATCAAAAAAGTACTTGTTCAAACAGTTTGTCTAACTTTTCCACAGAGTTGACACATCTGAAGTTGTACTCCAAGAAAGCGAGCCACAATTCGAGTCCAGGGTTGGGCGTTATGCTTGAAATCCCTTCTTCGAAACACTCCATTATGGTACTTTCCTTTTTTTGTAAGTGTTCCAGCACACGGAGCTTGAACACCCACAAGTCCTCGCTCCACGGACAATTTCTCAACGACTTTATGCAAACCGGCAACGCCTGGTCGCCTAGTTTATACGTAAATCGGCAGTAGTCCATCCATAATTCTGCACAGTAAACTATCAACAACATATTATCCAACATGAAACATTACCAGGAACTAAACAAAGCTGCACAGCTGCACGTTCGAATATACAAACAACCGTTGATGGATCAGCAACTGCTTTGATATACTTTCTGTACACTTCAAGCCGCTGCTCGTTACTGTCAACGGCTATAAGTTCGTCCTCATAAGGCTTGTAAGTGTCCAACAGTTTCTTGGCTTTGTTGTAACCATACTCGACAGGCTTGTCATCAATCAGACCCTCAGGGTAACTAGAACGCCACTGCTTCCACTCGCCGTAAGTCTCTTGCAAATTCAACAGCGGCACTGACAGTTCACGTTTGAACACGTCTGCACACTTCAACACCTGATTCTTCCAGGCCTCACTGCCCTCTTCCTCAAGCGATATGTGCAAGTTTTCAATTTCTCTGAATGTGGCCCATACTAGATGCCCCCCATTACATACCATACCTGCCGCGTTTACAGCGCGCTCTAGTATGGTTCTGGTTTTTTCCAGAGTGGTCACTCCGATGGCGTATTGTGCGTATTCCGACCATAATTCGACAGCTATAAGATTTTTGTTTTTTTATTAAATATTCAACAGAAATTGATCCTATGTTTCACAACTTGGCAACAACGCTATCTGTCATTCCAGCCCACAACAAATCAGAATCAGTATTGTTATGTCACCAACGTCAAACGTTGAACAGAGTGTTTCGAAATATCTCACTCCGTTATTATTGTTTTGTTTTCAGTGCATGCTCAATGTAGCGGAAAACGATAATAACACTAAAATGAACAACTTACAAAGGTAATCCTCAACAGCTTTGTCAAACAGCCCAAAAACAAACTCTCGTTGATCTTCTGTTGTTGCCAAGTTTTTTTCGGTGTTGATCCAATCCATCCACAGAGTGGGAGTGAGAGGAAAGTACTCGTGGAACCGTTGGTAGGCTTCGCGGAGCGATTTTAAGTCGCCCATATGTTTGAATACGCCTATGAGCTCGACATGCGTGTCGTAGAGGTATTTGTTGTCGGCTATGTCGTTTTCTAGTTGTCTCGCTTTTTGTAGAAGCTGAAAAGAGATGGGAGTCTTGTTTTTTGATGTGTGAGACTCGAACCAAGGATCGCCGGATTGGAAGTCCAATTTTGATCAGCGTTGAAGATATTTATAGAACTGTTATGTTGTTGAATTTAGTTATGTTATAGTTGGGTTAGTTCTGGTTAGAATATGTTATGTTATGTTGAGGTTTGTTCCAACCCAACCGAAAACCGTACGATCATCGTTTTGTGCACGTCCAATTAAGCGTTCCAACCTAACCTGGAACCGTTCGGAAATCGGAACGATTCGTTCGATACCTGACTAAAGACCGGTTGAAATCGCTTGGGACTTATCATGACATGCGCACTCTAGCTATCACCGCCATTTTAGTTTATCTCCTTTGAATAAAATGATATCAGAATAACTATAAAAGCAAAATGTTCAGAATAAATTAAACTTGAAAACTTTAGCATAGGAGAAATTCTATTCTATTTCTACCTACGAAATTTCCTGAATTTCTCCTATGCTGAAATATTGAAGTTTCATTCATTCTAAACACATTTTGTGTTTGTGGTCAATTTGGTTTTTTTTTTTTTTTTTTTTTTTTTAGTAACACTTTTATAATGTCACTGAGTATATTTACGTCCATTTTTTTTGTAGACAGTTCAGTTTAGATTTCCGTTTTTTCGTTTTTTTTTCAAAAAAAAACAATTGAATATAAAACATTCCAGGAAGTATAACAGCTACAAAAATTATCTTTAACCTTAAAAATTTCAGAATAACGGTTTTTTGATTTTGACATTTGGTGAAGGATTCTGATTGGCCGTCCCTGGTTACTTCACCTACATGGCATTGGCTGATGTCAGCGTTGTTGCCACACATCCGTTATCATTTTGTACTGGAGGATGGATATTTTTATATTATTATATTTACACACTTTTTGCGAGTTTTATAAAAAAAAGGAAAGCTTTGTAAAAAATACAAAAATGCCAGTGCAAGATACTCAAAAACTAAGAATATCAAATAAAACTTCCAGAAAACGTTGTAAAAGAATCTATGAAAGTATAAAATGAATGAAATAAAAAAACTTTGGTGTCTCTTGCTATGTTTGAGTGATCTTTCATTCTATTCAGTGATTGATTATATATATTTTCGGGTATTTTTCGTGATCTTTCATCAAAAATAACTTTTTTCAAGGATTTTTGCCCAATTTTTTAATCTTTTTGTGTTTTTTTTATGACTTCAGGATGCTTTTTCTAAAGTTTTCTGACATTTTTCCTGCTTTTCAGAGGTTCAGATTTTAACCGGTTTTGTCAACTTTTTATCTGCTTTTAGTGACTTGTTTCACTCTTTCAAGGATGTTTTTCTCATTCAATTTGTTATTTATTTTAGTTTTGTCAACTTTGTTTTGCTTTTTAGAGATTTTCAACTTATTCAACGGGTTTCTGTCAACTTTTTATCTGTTTTTGTTGATTTGTTTCACTTTTTCAACACTTCTAAGGATTTGTTTTCCTCCAATTTGAGGCCCTTTTCCCATTTAGTTTGTTTTTTATTTCAGTTTTATCAAATTGGTTGTGCTTTTTAGAGATTTTCAACTAATTTAAGTGACTTTTTTCGCTTTTCAACGTTTTTCTTGACAACTTTTTATCTAGTTTTGTTGACTGTTTTACTCTTTTAAGGATCTTTTTTTTCCAGTTTAAGGTCTTTTTTCCGTTTAATCAGATTTTGATGTTAGTTTTGCCAACTTTGCTAAGTTTTTCAGAGTTAAAAATCCTCTTTAACGTTTAAAATTTGAAAATAACGGAGGCTTTTCTTCAGAAAAATTATGGAAGGGTTTTTAACTGCTCATGCATGCATTGTTGCCACACATCCGTTATTTTTCCGTACTGGAGTTTTATTTGTCATCGTTAATGCAGTTAATCAGGGAACTATTTTGAGACAAATTCTCTCCTAAAAAAATATCTCGAAATTTGATCTGCACCCTTACTAAAATCTGGTAAGTTGTTTCAAATCATAAACTTGCAATTTTAATACAAATCCTTGAATCAATCTCAACAAATCTTCTCTCCACACACAGTAGAACCCATTAATCACATCAGACCTTGTTAAAGTTATAAATATTCTTGAATCTTGCGAAGAAACCGATTTTAACACAAATCCTCCTATAAACATTCACAAACTTCTCCAAATCCTATATTAAAATTTCTTTAAATCTCATTAAAATCCATTAAATTTACTTAAATCTTGTTAAAACGATTTAAATTAAAATCCTTGAATGAATCTAACTAAACAAATCTTTTCGATCGAATCGAAACGATTTTCATCCAAATCCTTGAATAGATCTTAACAAATCTTCTAGTCAGACAAATTAAAATTTATTAAAATATCTTCAATAATTAAACCTCAGCCCCGCATTGATCCAAACAAGGACGCCACAGCCCCATTCAGCCAACAGTGAACCCTTCAGCTGGGATGTTTATAAAGTAATATAAAGGACTCCCCCAGGGATCGCCACTAACTCCCATACTTTTCAATATAAAAACAAACCCCTCCATGCAAGGAAGTTCTAGAGGAAGAGATCAGACTGATCAAGTACGCGGATAATATGGCCTGGACCACAGCCTGACCTTCACAGCCATGTTCTTTAGTAGGAGGAATGCCAGACCAAACACACACATAAACATGCACGGTAAAATGATCGATTGGAAGTGATTTTGGAGTCCTTCCGGACAATCGACTGACTTGGAGGAGGCACGTGGACTACATCTGCGACAAGGCCACTAAGGGCCCCACGCAGCCTGAGAGAGATGGAAACTTCGTCGGTGTATTTATAGCTCTTAGTTGTTTCGTACTCTACATTGTTGGGTTCCTTGATTCAAGGAAGGTTATGGTTCTGTTTTACATGGGCATCTTCATTCATTCCACATAATCTTTATATTCTTAATTTGTATTGGATTAAAATATTTGGTTAGTTTTTTCACACTTCAATCTATATTCCATATTCTACATCTTATTATTTTATGGTGTAATCATTATCAACTCAATTTTTTCCAGCGGGCATTTGAAGAATAAAAACCAGATAAGTAAAAACATTACCAAAAAAAAACAAAATCAAAGAATGATCGATAGGAAACAGCCCTGCAGCTGTCAACTTCACATTCCGCTGGTACGCTTGATGGCCAATAACCAAAAGCTCATTCCGCAACTGTTGTTGCTGCACGAAAGAAATATTCGTTTTTCTCGGGATTTTACAACAAACATCTGTTGTTCTTCGAGCTTCTGATGTCAGTTGCTCTGCAGTTGTTGCCAAGCAAACAATGTTAATCTGAAACTGTTGAGTTTTTATGGAGATTTAAAGAGAGTGAACCAACCAGACTTGGCAATAGCATCAAAAACACAACCGTTAGGGCTAAATCGTCATCGTCATTAGCCAACATAAGACCAAGGCATATTTGGAAAAGCATTAGCGCAGCAGAGGACATTACAAAGGTAGCGACATTGCTTCCAAAAACTTTGTTAAATGTTGCTATGTAGTCACACAAGATACGATGGCTTCCGCCTCTGATGACAAGCAAATCGACATTGTCAATCGACTGAATACGATCATTGAATTCTGTGAACAGACTCTTGTGATTCATCAAGAGAAGAATCAGAAAAATAATCGAAGATTCTTCTCTAGCTATCAATACATTTTGAGCAAACAGCAGCGTACGGAATACCAAGTCAGCAGACGGTGGTAATGTCAGGTTAACAACAACCACCCTGTAAGATACAACAAAAGCACAACAGCTCATTGCGATTTTCAACATAATGTCGTGCTTTCTTCTCTGCTTAGTGCTGATCTCTGCGTCAATGTTTCGAACCAAACTGGTCATTTCTTCTCCATATCTTACAAGGTTTATTGACAACATCAAGTTGGACAAACATCTAAGTAATAGATTTATCAATGCGGCGATATTCATCGAAAAGATTTTGTAATAGTATTTACTCGATAAAGCAAAAAATACATGAATGCCAATTATTGTTAGCGATAAAAACAGGAAATAAGCATAATACGCGTATCTGATGGATGTGTTTTTGATACAACAAGGTGGTAGTATGCTTATAAGCCAGCCGAGGGCAATCAAACCGTTCTTGAACGCTGACATTTTCTGATTAAGTGGGAACATTGAAAATAGATGATGGATTGTAATGAATAACTCTTAAACTGATTGAGATTGAAACGATCGATAGCTTGATGAAACGGGCAATCAATCAATGTTAAGTTAATGGCGATCTAAATGAATGAGAAATACATTTTTTTGATCTTGTTTCTCTTTATCAATTTCCAAGCTAAGGTTCTCTCAGGAACCCCAAACCTGTACAACAAGAGGTCGTGGTGACCAATCCATAACAAGCACCGACCAATCGGTTAAAAGAAGAACACATCTCAGTTTCTACCACACATTTTCTACAAGTAATTGCGAATATATCACTTGATTTTGGGAATAGTAAAATTACATTGGGGATAAATCATATGTATTCGAGAATTTGTGATTGACATTGCGAATATATCAAATTTAATTGGGAATATATCAAGTGTAATTGAGCATGTATGTAATTTAGTCATTATGTGTTTCCCAAAATGCCTTTTCTACAGGGTGGCGCATTAGTGTGTGGAAGTCCATTTTCTCCCTTGTCAAAAGAGATAGGAAAACATTTTCTAGACAAAACTTATAGGGTTCCAGCAGGGTCACAATTTAAAAATATTACTGTGTATACAGAGTGTTCTAGGAAACCGTGGCATCAAAAAATACACTTTTTTTAAACAGCAACCCCAACTTTTGATTGGAGATTTGCATTCAGCGTAATATTCTGCGTATGATACAGTGGTTTTATTTGCCAGAACGTGCAGTGTTGTCAGGCTATCGAGGATTCACTAAAATTTAGGGAAAAAACATTATGTTGGGAAACAAAATTTTTTAAAAATTTTATAACCCAAGTTTTCTTCAGTAGGTTCGGAATCAGGGTTGTGAATAAGTTTGGAGAAAGCTTTTATCTATCATTTCACTTAAAAGGCCAAAAAGTTACTATTTGCTCTTGTTTCATTTTATGTTCTCTCAGTTTTGAGTATAATAAAAATCAATTTTCTCATGGTAGCTCCTATTTTTGCAGCAAGTAGACTTTTTTTTATCAAGAATGACTTTCAATTTTTGGTACATTGGACCTCTTGTTAACCGCATCCGCGGACATACTGAATATGTATGTATTAAATGAAAGGGCCTCCACCTTTTCTTGGCCTCGTGTCCCCCAACCCTAAATCCGGCCCCTTCTAGTGCCCACAAGTTGTCTTGTTGGTGTCGTGTTCATTCAACTGATACTAGTGTATGATGAAAAAAAAAGGAAGAAACTTTTTATCAAATTTATAAATAAATAACCCCTGCTTGTTATACGGACTGAAAAACAACACATGCGACGCGAAGTCAGCATGAATCAAATTGTAAGATAAAATCGGTAAAAATAAGATACATTTTTTTTTTATAATTTTTGGAATGGACAATCTTTTTATTTCTAATGCTCAATAAGATAAAATTATATAAATTGAAGGTTTCCATTTCAAAAGAATGATTTTTGGCAGTTACTTTAATTTTATTTTTTATATTATTTTTGGGCCTGTAATAATAGTTATCAAAATATTGTGAAAAGTCTTGCAAAGTAGGTCTCTTTCAACAAGAAATCCAGTACAAATTAAATAATGAAGGCATTCTCACATACAGGGCGGCTCAAAAACGCCCCCCTCCTCTTCTAACTTTTGAACCGTTTGATATCATATGCGAACAAAATTTGAACACACCATATTTGAGGGCGTTCTGCATTTTTTGACATAGTTGTGACATCTGAAAATGTACAGCTGGGCGCCATTTTGAATGAAAAAATCAAATTGAAAGGGGGGTCGAGTGATACCTTACTATTAAGGCCCCTTGATCTTGATCAAAAATTGCCGAGTTCCAAACCTCTGCTATCATTCCTGTTGATATGACAGCGTGTCAATTTATTTTTGTTACTTAACTAATACTCACACGCAAGAGTTGATTTTCCAAACTAAGAGGATATGATGAAGTATAGAAAATCTTCCAAATGAGCTATTACTGAATCTATTTGACGAGGATGAATTTCACAAAAAAAAAATGGGTTGAAAACATAATAACTCATTTTGGAGATCTTCTATACCTAATCATATCCTCTTAGTTTGGAAAAGTCAGCACTTGGTGAGTATTGATTAAGTGGAAAACATGAAAAAAATATAACACGCTGTCATTTCAACATAAATGATACCTGAAACTCGGCGGTTGTAATAAGGGTCAAAGGTCTCAAAATAAGGTATCACTCGACCCCCCTTTCCATTTGATTTTTTCATTCAAAATGTCGCCCAGCTGTCATTTTGCCATTTTCAGCTGTCACAAATAATCAGAAAATGCATAACGTCCGCACATTATCCCAATCGCTTTATTTCCCAAAATACTCTAGGGCGCACCCTGTATATTATGATAGATAGAGTTATTATTGTGGGTATTAATCTATGAATTGTGAAAATCTTCGATATCTCTAATTCTCATGATAAATAATAAATTCATTGTCGGTCATCAAAAACAAAGTTTATTGATTACGGCAAATTCGTGATTATAAATGAACTATTTACTAAAAAGTAACTCAATTTTTTCCAGCGGGAATTTGAAGAATAAAAACAAGATAAGTAAAAACATTACTTAAAAAAAATAAAATCAAAGAATGGTCAATAGAAAACAGCCCTGCAGCAGTCACCTTCACGTTCCGCTGGTAAGCTTGATGGCCAATAACCAAAAGCTCATTCCGCAACTGTTGTTGCTGCTCAAAAGAAATATGCGTTTTTCTCGGCATTTCATAACAAATATCTATTGTCCTTTGAGCTTCTGATGTCAGTTGCTCCGCTTCTATTGCCAAGAACAACATGTAAACCTAAAACTGCGGTTTTTATCATTAATTAATTAAAAGAAATTGAACTAACCAGGCTTGGCACGAGCAACAAAAACAAAATCATTATCACTACATCTTCATTATCCAACGAAAGGACAATGCATATTTGGTACAGCATCAAGGCAGCACAGGACATTACTGACGTAGCGATAGTGCTGCCGAAGATTCTATTAAAGGTTGCTATGTGGTCACACAAAATACGATGGCCACCCCCTCTGATGACAAGCACATCGACATTGTCAATGGACTGAATACGATCATTGAACTCTCGGAACAAAGTCTTATGTTTCTTCAGAAGAAAAATTAGCAAAATAAGTATACATTCTTCTCTTACTACCATAAAATTATGGCCAAACAAAAGCATTTGGAACAGCAGATCTGATGGTGGTGATGACATGACCAGAAATATTATCCTGCAGCATACAAGAACAACACAGAAGATCACGGCAGTTTTGAACATAATAACGTGCTTTCTTCTCAGCTTACTCTTGATCTCTGCGTCAATGTTACTGGCCAAATTGATGATTTCTTCTCCATATCTTACAAGGTTTATTGACAATGTTGAGTTGGATAAGCATCTCAATGTTTGATTTACTACTGTGGTGATTCGTATAGCACCTGTTTCATAACTTCTTTCACTCGATAGCCATATTACATGAACGCCAATTGTTATCAACGAAAAAAATAAAAAATAGGCGCAATAGATGTATCTGATGAATTTGTTTTTGATACAACAAGGTGGTAGTATGCTTATAAACCAGCCAAGGGCGAACACACCTTTGTTGAACGATGACATTGTCTTATTAAGTGGGAACATCAGAAATAGATAATATAGATGATGGACTGTAATAAATTATTTTTAAAGTAATGAGATATGAAAACGATAGCTTAATAACCTTTGATTTGAAGTTAATGACTGTCAGTTGAATCAATAGGAAACCAATTGAGATTGAAATTTACGGAGATTGTCTACAAAAAAAAAAGATATGCAATATAGTTTGTCTTTTACTGGGATCATTCACTTTTGTAAAAATTGTTTCGAGGAAGTTTAGATTTGGACCATCTCATGGTACTGGAAACGTTTATGTGAGATAAATAATTTGTTGACAATTAAGAAAAGAATCCATTGGTACCAATAACAATTTACTGGTTCCCAGAATATTCGATGAACGCTAGGCATGGTTTTCATATGGTTCCACTCATGATTCTGTAAAAATGCATACACTGGCGGTTCAATGGTCTGCGCCGCATTTTAAGGCATTTCACATGATATTAACCCACCGTAACATTTTGCTCCAGAACCGTTGAGTGCATAAAGTTTTATTTATTGAGCATTTTGTTGGGAACATGGTGCTGAATCACTTTTATGAAAAAATATTCAATGATGTCCGGGCGTGGTATAAGGTTGATGTAAATATACCTACAGGGCATCTCAAAAAATACGGGACATAGGGTTACAGCAGATTCCTTACTTTTTGAGATAATCAAGTTATGTTGATGAAATTTGGTATATACAGGTGGTTTGACATGCAAAATTCAAATCTGACCTTACTTGTGGGGGCGCCACTTACACATCTTTTCACTCATTTAAATAGTCATAACTACGCACTCGAACAGTTTTTTTTTAAATAATGAATATGTTCCCATCATGTTGCTAGGAGTATCCCTTTTCAAGATATTTGCACTTGATATCAAATTAACTTAAATTCATTGTTGACCGGAATTTATCGTCGGGGAGTGTATGTTTGAAATTTTGTAAAGATTTCCAAAATTGAATAATATACTGGGTGTTCTATTTGGAATAAGTGTATAAAAAGTTTTTGTTGGAAAAAATGCAAAACCAAAAACATCAATCGACGAGTCCGAGCGTTTTTGCGAAAATGTTCCCATTTATTAATAATTATCGAATTTATTCCATTTGGCAAACTTTATTCATGAACTTTTGAGGGGTGAACTTCAGAAAATAAAGAGAAAAAAGAAAGGGGGGTCTCACTTCGCAGACTGACCCTGTATATATATATATGCATTTGTTTGAAAATAATGTAACCGCTGTACCATAGTATAAATAAACTAGTAGATGCACTCGCCGAAAACCCTTTTTCTTTTGATCTTTTTCTGCCCTTTCCGACCGCCGAGTTAGCATAGTTACCATAGCTACGCCAGAGATGTATTTTAATTTTTTCGTATTTTTTGACCATTGAGATACCGTTTTTGTTATAGTTTTTTTTTCAAAAATAGATATTGGGTTACCTGGTTTGATATCTTTTACCTACCCAATAAAACTTGAATTGTTCCAAAAGTTGATGTAATAAAAAAAATGGCGCATTCCAGAAAAAATGCTTGCATTGAGTAAAATTTCAGAGCGGATGAATCCCCTCAAAACAATAGCTCAACTTTCAAAATAGAAGTTAAACCAAATATTCATCATGATTATTATCAACTTGAAGACGAGGGAAATCTAAAAAAACTCAAAAATGGTGTTGAAGACTTGGTGTTTAAGCTTTTTCATTCCTGTGATTTGTTTATTTTTTATTTTCTGTTTTTAGCCTTGAGAACGCAATAAATTTTGACGAAACGTTGCGAGAACAACAAGAGAAACGTCTTTTATTTGGTCCCAAGTCCAAGATTCACTTTGAATGCAAGTTTATTTTAGTTTTTTTTATGAGTGCTGATTTTTTGTTAAGGGATAGATAATGTCAAGTTTTATTTACAGTGTACATTTTGTATGCAAAATTATAAAATTGTTATATTTACACATTTATTTTTTTCCAGGACAATGTAAGCACACTCAAGATTATTGAACACCTTATCCATTTTATTATCAAATGCTGTGATACCACTACCAGTGCTTGTTGTGCAGTTTAGATAAGGTATGTGTACCTCGATTACCTACCCACTCGAGCAAATTGAAATATACAGGATGTTTCATTAATATTGCGAAAAAATTCAGGATGAGTTTCCCCCGAGGTTTTCCCGCTTCAAGAACAAAAAATTCTATAAACATGTATCCGAAAATGCTTCGTTATAGAGCTACAGGGTGTTAAAATTTTATTTTCATTTTTGTTTTTTCTAAATAATATTTGAACCAATGTCGATCTTTTGATGAAAATTGGTGATTGGGGGTTTCTTATCGTGTGAAATTCGAATTTGACCTTCGTATGGCTCTAACTTGTAGAGGGCGGTACTGTTATGAACAGTAATAACTTTTTTGGTCGAACCTGTATTATATTTTTAAGTTAAAAAACAGATTTTTCTATCATTTTAACACACATAATGTATTAGAAGTAGCTACGTGAAACCATTTCCGAGATATTTGGATTTGAAATAATTAATACATGAGATTTTGAAATTATGGTGGAGGTAACCTACTAGAAGTTATAACATATTTCGTATGATTGCTTCATATTTTCAGTAAAAAAGATAAAAGTCGACTTGTGTGTGATGTTATCAACATTTCTTATTCAAATATTATTTAAACAAAATCAAGTGAAAAATTAAATAAAATAAAAACTTTAACACCCTGTAGCTCCGTAACGAAGCATTTCAGGACACATGTTTATAGGAAATTTTCTTCTTATTTTTCAGCAGGCAAACTCATCCTATATTTTTGGCACTATCAATGAAACACTAAGCTTGGCCATAATTTCATTATGTATTCATTTTTTCTAATCCAAATAGGTCTCTCGTGAATGGTTGCACGTACCGACTTTCAACCGGTATACATTTTCTGCGTAAAAGTGATAAAGAAATCGTTGTTTTTAGTTGAAGATATAATACAGAGACGTCCAAAAAAGGGATGGCTGTTCATATCCTGAAAAGTAAGTGTAGGTAGCGCCCTCTACAAGTAAGAGCCATACTAACATCAAATTTGAATTTCGCATGATAAGGAACCCCCAAATACCAATTTTTATTTAAAGATCGACGAAATATTATTTAAGAAAAACAAAAATGAAAATAAAATTTCAATAGCTCTGTAACGAAGCATTTCCGGATACATGTTTATAGGAAGTTTTGTTCTTATTTCAAAGCGGGGAAACTCATACCGAATTTTTTCGCAATATTAATGAAACACCCTGTACAATATGTGAATAATTGTAAATAATCTTATAATTTATAATATAAACTGCAGATGAAAAAGCTTGAATAACGGATTGTTTTGAAACCAACTGCTGCATTCAAATTACGCTCCAGTCATGCAATCAGGTGCTTCTATTGACAACATTGGTTCAACAGACCAAAAACTGTTTATCTTAAAATTCTCAATGCGCATACTCGCGGGAGGAAGGACGTTTCAGCATTTGGGACTTTTGGGATCTAGTATCTAGTTTCTAGTTGATCATCACCTGCTAACTTGACAACACTGTATCACACGATTATCGTCGACTTTATATCGTTATCGACGCGTAGATACCTACCTATGTTGGTAATTTTGGTATTGCGGATGCGGAAATAGAAATTTACGATACTAAGGCGGTAAATGACATTTAACGGCTGTGTATCGTACATTGTTTTGTTTCATACTGTGATAAAAATTTGTATCAATTTAAAGTGCTTTCTTGTCAAACCATACACTAATAGCGTTTTCGATTGGTAAAATCGGGCAGCACTGGTGCAACACTCGGGCAATATTTATGTTCGATTGGTAGAAATCGAGTGGATTTTTATGTTCGATTGGGGAACGGGGTCAATGAGTTTTGCACTAAGTGCAGATTTTTCGGCACGAAGTCTTTGAGCTCGTGCTTGTATAGTGCAATTTTAGTGCATTAGCAAAATTGAAAAAAATCATGAAAAATGGTGGATATAAACGTTGTGTGAGGTGATTCTGTGAGTGGACAACAGATTTCGAGTTGGAGTTATCATTGTTGGAATCCAGTAGTGCCGAAAAAAGAAAATACTGGCATTGACGAGTTATGGAAAACGAGTTCCTACTCAAAACTGAATTAATTTCATTTAAGATCTGGTGCATATACCTAATTTCTCAAAAAAGTTGTTCCTAGTACCTATCTATGATCGATATAATACAAAACTATTGATTGGTCTCAAGATTTTGTCATTTGGCAATGAGAAATGGACTTCTAATTAGTTAAGTTCAGAGTCACTTCAGCCGCTACGCAGAGACAACATAATATTAGATTTTCAAGACGTTCAATGATTCCAATTTCAATTCAATCGGAATTTTACCGTGCAATATTATAGCACTCGATGAAAAATGTATGTTCGATTGGGATTGCCCTAGAGCAAATTTTCATCATAACTGGTTTTGCCCGAGGTCAAACCCAGTGCAACCCTTGTTTTCCCAATCGAAAACACTATAAGAGTGGCAGTCCGCCTCACATTCAGCTACGCCAGAGATGTATTTTAATTATTTAGTGTTAAGGGAATTGAATATGCGTGATACATGTATCTGATGAATCTGTTTTTGATACAACAAGGTGGTAGTATGCTTATAAGCCATCCAAGGGCGGACACACCGTTGTTGAACGATTACATTTTCTGATCAAGTGGGAACATTGAAAATAGATAATATACATAGATGTAATAGATTACTTTTGAAGTAATGAGACATGAAAACAATAGCTTAGTCAAACATCCAATCAATAACCCTTGATTTGAAGTTAATGGAATGAGAAAACAATTTAGATTGAAATTAACGTTAATTTCCAATCTATCGTTGTATGTACTATTTGAACATAAAAATACAACAGAAAACAATAAACCAAGCAATAAACCATTCAATCTCTTTTCTTTTAAGTAAACTGATGAAACTTACCTCATCTTGTGAATCTTCATCACTTGAATCACTATCCAAATCGCCGGGTTCCACTGTATCCATTAAAAGATCCTTCTCGCTCATTTTTTCTTCAGTTAACAAGAAAATTTACAAATTATATTCCACAATACACAAACCAAAACAGACCGAATAATAATAATTTAAGGTTATGTTATTCCAAATTGACTTGTTGTAGACTGAATTCTGGCGTTGATGGTGGATGAGATATGTCACCGCAACAAAACAGTTGAACGTTGCCAGTCTTCAGCTAAAGGTGCCACCAAAAATTTGTTTTTGTTGAAGAAATAAACCTACAGCGGGTTCTATATGTTAGCACTAGTTCTATTTTCAGTACACAGATGAAATTTGCCGTGAATAAACTTTGGTAGATTATGTTATTTCATCAATAAGCCCAGGATAACTTCAAAAAACAGTTAAAAAAATGCTAAAACCAAAGTTCACCAATACAAACAGTCAAGTCACTGGCACAGCTTTCGTTATCCCGAAATCACTTGAAAAGTGTGTATTTTTCTTGTAACAGGAGACAGGACTTGGTAAAAAAAAATCTCAGATAATTTTGTTTTTTTCAGGCTTTACAAGTGAATGATAATTTTGCATTTCCATTTTCTTTGAGGTTCACTTCACTTTTTCTCAGAATTTCAGCTTCTTTTTCGTATCAAATATAGTTTTCGCACAGGGACTTTGTTTAGCCACATCTCCTTTATTTTTGAATTTGCTTGTTTTATCAAATCCTGTCTCATTTTAAAAGCAACACCTCAACTTAAAATACACCCTGTATAAGTAATTTTTGTTTATTTAGTATCTGTATACAGTACTGTATACCTCTAGAAACAACATTTATATGGAAAATTTGCTGGGGAAATGCATTTCTTTCATTTTTCCTACATTAGAAAAACCGAAATCAGTTACATGATAAATCGATCTAGAAATATTGATTCAATTTACTAACTAGAACTAAGTAGTCTTCCGTATGGAACCTCAGTATTCTCAACAAACAATCTAGAGATATTGACTCAATTTAGCTGAGTAGCCTCCCGTACGGGACCTCAGTATTCCCTGATTTTGACCCCATGTATATTTGCTTGAGCGTGGATCTCCAAGTTTCGATACGGAAAACGAGTATTTTATTGATTGCATTAAAAATACAAAACAGTTGTACAGCATGGTTCGGTTTTTGGAATTGAGATTGTGGGTTGCTCTGCCGTCTTCTTTTCCCCGCATGAATTCCAGGCTGAGTACGGCACGTTTTTACCATATTTTCAATAAAGTGGGGTTTCTTACAAATGTGTGTTTAATTTAATAGTCCCACCTTCTTACTCAAACTTCCCAAATTATTGTTTTGTCGGGCGCATTCGAGGTAAGTAGCTTTATGCAAATCACAACGTAGCAAGGTGTCTCTTCTTTTGATCAAACTTACCTCATTCAACTTTGTTGAACGGACCCGGGGTTGTTATACTACAATGTAATACTCCGTGCTCCGTCATGTCGCTGTTGGTTGGAATGAGTATAGCTCAATGGGAGCCAGGTTAGCACCCTACCTGTGCTGTGATGGTAAAAGCCCAATAGAGCTCACAGAACCATGCACAAGCCAGCCTCGGAACCCGATTGATGAAAAAATGCCGACAAAGGCAAGGAACGGACAACGATTTGGAAACCAAATAAACTCAGAATAGTCACCTGGAACATCATGTCCTGAATTGCGAAGAATCAGCGGAGATCATAGATCATAATATAACATAGCAATATATGCGTCATCAGCGAAACGAAGAAGAAGGGAAAGGGAAAATGGGAAATTGACAAATATATCCTGATAAACAGTGGATTACCACAAGAACAGAGAGCACGCTTAGGAGGGGGTATACTGATAGACCAAAAGTTCAAACAACAAATAGAGGGTGGTCTACGTCAACGACAGAATACTACAGAGGTAATAACAATAAATATTAAAGATGGGTAAATGCACTTCATAATCGTCTATGCACCAGGCATAAGTAAAGAGAGAGAAAGAGATTCTATGAAGAACTTCAAACATCAGTTAGTAGTGGACAAAATAGGATTAATAGGAACACGAGGTAAAATTGTTATCAAGGCTGCGACCTATATGCAAGAAGCAAGAAGAGGAAATGGACTACTACTGGAGAACATAAAACAAAGATTTATCGAAGATACCACGAATGAAAATGGAGATCTACTGAAAATATTCTGCGCAAACAACAACATGAGAATTAACAACACTTTCTTCGAACATAACATAAGATACAAATTCACATGGCAAAATATAAGAGGACAACAGTCGGTATTAAGCTCGGTTTCCACTTGTATCATTTGCCCGTTGCGTATCTCCGTCGCGTATCAAGTTGCACCTAATCGACACAGCCTACGTTGCGTCGCTCCGTATCAAGACTTGAATGCACGGTGCTAAATAATGAATACCAGAAAAGATCGTTGAACCGTTGCGTAGCGATATGCTACGCGATGGAGACACACGCAACGGGAAAATGATAAATGTGGATACCGGACGTTAGACTATGTATTATCAAAAACAGAAAGGTCGTTAGTACCCCAACATTATATTGGACGTAAGATCTCCAAATGGCACCAACTCCGAAAGCGATCATAGAATGGTACTTTGCAAAAATGAGACTGAAGCAGGTACCAAATCCACAAAACCTAAACCTCAAATGATTAGCGAACTCAATATCGAAGCATTAGAAGATGACAGTACAAAAAATCTGTATGAAGATCGATTAAGCCAGAAAATACTGCAAAGATAAGTAAATCCGGAAGAAAGCATAGACCACCAATGGAAAACAATAAAAAAATAACATATATACTGGATGCGGCCATGTTAGTAATAGGGAAAGCGACAGGTAAACATCAATACAATCAACAGAACGCCATGGTTCACAGCGGAAATGAAAGAACTATAGCTAGACGAAAGAAAAATGCATCCTACATCAAATATAGGCAAAATCAAACACCTGAAAACTGGAACAACTATCGAAGAGAACGAAACGCGGAAATGCAAAAATGAGGGAACTAATGGGAGAGGTTTCCAAAAGGAATGGAAAGGGACTTATATGGAAGCCAGAGAAAAATATGGAGAAAGCTAGAAAGAAATAAGCTAGAAGTCAAATATACCAGACGAACCAATAAAATCATGACAGAACAGTGGATAATGCACTTTAGGAATCTATACAACGTCAAGGGAGATAAGGAACAGAACGCAAAAATGAAAAATCCAATAGGAAAGGTATCACAGAGGGACAGAGGAAAGACCACCAAAGCGCTGGTTGGAATGCTGGACCTCATCCTTCAGAGAGGACGTGTTGGCAGTGAACAGAACAAGAGAAGAAGAAGAGAGAATGATGCATTTCCGAAGAAAATGTCTACAGTTGTGTTACCAGAGCGTTCCAGATTCTAAGAAATAATTAAAAAAAAAACATTTATAACTGATTTCGGTCAAAGAACTCAAGGCACTCTCGAAGCGCTCAAAAACGGCTTCTCTTTCTAACTCCGATGTTGGTATAGGTACTTGGAAAGACTAGTTCGGAACGTTTGTTTCCATATTTTACAGTGTATCTCACAAAAAACTATGGCTGAGTCCGAGGAGACGCTATTTGGTGCTACGGGCCATACACGATGAATGGTCCGTAGTGCCAAATGGCGTGCTCCCCGAACTCAGCCTATGCCCTATGCCCCATGCATTGGCTATCGCCATAGAAAAGAGACAGCAGCTTTTTATAGCACATCATGATTTATTTAAGAAATACGGGATTCTACTAACAATAAGGTAGGCTTGGCAACATCATATTCAAATGTCACTATTGTCAATACTGTCAAAAAAGTTGTCCCCATTTTTAGACACTTGTGTGGTGACATAATCAAAACCAAAACAAATTTTCTCCAAAATCAAAATTGCTACATTTTTGGGGTGTCTTCAATTCGCCCCAATGTCGCAAATCATAGTCACTCGAAGTATTTCACAAACGGCCAAATTAGGGAATAGACTGATTAAATTTAGGCACGGCCCCCAACGTAACCAGCCAACAATCGTAAGTTTGATATTTAACATTATTTTTAACGAGATTCCAAGGTTTCTTTACGCTTTACAGCAACATGTGACTGGTACCCCATCACCAGCCGTTCAAGCCAAGCAGGGCAGCCAAGAAGCTATTTGGGATTTCCAAATTCCAGCTCGTTGGAGACGAAGTGCAATCAGTGAAGAGGAATGTGCTGTTATCAACAATGGGGGCCGATTGTAGGTCATTCAGGATTCATTTAATAGTGCTACCTTTTCCTGTCATAGTGTACGTATTTATTTATTGAATAAAGTATTGTTATTTGCGATTCTTTCTTTTGTTCCATGTTCCAAAACGTGTCCGAAACAGTTTGGCAACAACACAGCCATCTTAATCAGTCTTCTTAATCACAACTTAATCTTAATGCAGCTGTCAAAGGTGCGTTTTGTCTGGGCATGATCCGTTGGGTCGATATAAAATTACGCACCCCATTACAACGTTGCTGTTATGATTTTATTGAAAAACGATTTTCGATTTTGTCTCCTACATTTTTTAGTTAGGTTTCCACCAACCACCAACCCAATAACAAACAAGTAGACTTGAAGTTAAGCGGCATTTTCTTTATAAAGTGCCGCTTAACTTTAACTAATTGATGAAAATAGGCAACACAGACACAGACGGTGCTTTTTCTCCTCTTCCAAAAGCAGCTGTTGCTATTGCTACGTTTCTGGTTTCCGGTTGTATAAACGACGGACTGGACTTGACAACGGCAACGTTGCCATTGCCGACTTCTCGTTTTCTACCGAAATGTGAAAAATTTGCTTTATACATCTCATCAAATTAATCAGAAAAGTGCATCATTGTGCTGATATTATTATTTTGGCCTTGCATAAATATCCTCAACCTCAAATCACAAACTAATAAAAAAAAGATTACAACGTCGTAGTCAATAAGGGTGCGTTTCCTCCACAAAGCACAATGTTGCTACACTTTCCATTTATATATAAAATGACACAGTTCTCATCAGCTATTACTTTGTTTACTGCAATATGGGAAAACGTTTTTTAAACATTTTGCTGTTTCTCTCTTCCACACTCCATCGGAAAATTGCTAGTCATCACTGTATTCAAATGATTGACGTTACTTTAAACATTCTTGAAACCCAAACTAATCAAGAAAAGATGCAACGCCGCAATAAGCGAGTGCGTTTTCTCCCTCCCAAGAGTCCCAAGCCGAAGGTGTTGCTGACTTTTGCTGTACACTGCATTGAAAAATGAGGCACGCATGGTACTCTACACTATAAATTCTAAATGATATGCTCATCCACATATTTTCTCAATATATCACTTTAGTTCTTTTCCCCTTTTTTCATTAGTCATCAAAAAATCAATGTCATGAAATGATTCAAAGTTTCCTTAAAACGCAAACTACATAATCAGAAGAAGACGGCAACGTCGCAAACAAGAGTAGCCTAGTTTATACCGACAACTTGGTCCGCGGACCAAGTACCAAATTCGGACTATATCCGAACCAAATATTTGGTTCGAATGGTGTAAACAGTTGCGGACTAAGCTGGTCCGCTCTTGGTTCGGTACTCGCCAGCAAGTGTACCGAACTAAATTTGGTACGATCTGGATCAAAATTATGAGGTTATGTTGATTGTTATTATTGTGAATTGTGTTGGTTCTGAGTTTCTAAGGCAATCTGAGCGTACTTACTCATGTTTTTTTTTGGTTACGAATTGTGTTGATGAATAATTTCCATTGATTTAAATAGTTATTTAAATCAATGATAATTTCGACTTGTTTTTGACATTTGACGAATTGCGGGCGTACACATTGAGATCACGCGTTGCAAGACGATGTAAACGTGCGAGAAGCAAGCATTGGTCCTACCGTACTATCCCCACCCACTTGGTCCTATCGGACCGAACCAAACGAGTTATCGGTGTAAACTAGGCTACTGATGGTAGACTTCGCAGAGTTATATCACTGATCAGTGAGTTATATAAAATAACGCAACCCACGACAGGCACGCTGCCGTTATGTTGAAACTTCCACTGAAATATGAAGAAACTTATTTTTGCGCCTCAGTCTCAAATTAATCATTTTGTTAAATTTAATAATCGCTCTTTTAGATTTTTTTTTACATCACTGTGATGAAATGGTTGATATTTAAGCATTCTTCCAATCAACGTTGAAAGTTAAAATACAATGAAACTTGGCAATGCCACAAAAAGAAATGAAATAACCATATACTTATGTATTTATAAGTATATGGAAATAACTTACTTTCTTATTTTCCAAGCTGTTGCTACAGTTAACGAAGTTGAGCAATGGCACATCCCATGAAAGAGAGCCAGGTTGCCAAACTAGTTCAAAAATTGTATTTTGTGGTACTTCTGGAAATAATTGATAATCCTCCAACAGCGGTTGCCAGACTGCCTAGAATTGTATTTTGTTGTTTTTCTGGAAATTATTGGTATTTCTCCAACAAGGATCGAATTTCTCTCTTACATTATTTATCCCAATTGCTAATCATCAATGTACTCAAATGATTGAAGTTGATATCTAGGCATTCGTTTAATAAACGTTAAAATACCAACTCATCAGTGAAAATTGGCAATGTGGTATAAGCAACAGTTGCTACACTCGTCGTTCGATAACAAGAAAAGACGCACCCTATGGAAGAAAGGTTGCCAAACTAGTTCCAAAATTGCATTTTGTGGTGATTATGGAATTTATCCATATTGCTCAAACGATGAACAATTTGCATACATTTATTTTTCAAATGACTTGAAATTTTATATACGTATTCTATTGAAAGAAAGCCAGGTTGTCGAATTAATTCCGAAATTATATTATTCCTTCAATGAACGTTTAAAATATAATGATATATTTAGTCATCAGTGAAGATTGGCAACGTCACATTAAGTGAGGGTGCGTTTCTTCCTCATCCAAAGAAAGCTGTTGCTACACCTTGCGATGTCAAGAACTTGTGACAGAAGGCCAGATTGCCAAACCAGTTTCAAAATCGCATTTCATCATACTTATTGGAAGCAGGAATTCAATGCAACATTGTTCGAAGTCAAAAATAAACACAATCAGTTATCATATATAATTTTAATATTATATGACATCAATACAGTATAATAGTTAAGCCGAAACACATCAATAAAGTACAAAAGTGTACAAATCACTATAGAAAATAAATAATACTATTCAAAAAACCTAATTGAAATTAAAGTACCAAGTCATTGTCGTAGATACTGATTGCAACAGCCAATAAACGAAAAAAATTGCACATTCCAATCCCACAGGAATTTTGTACTGAGGGTATTTATTTAAACTGTTTCAACATCGACATAATCTCATTGAACATCTCATCCCCCTACTCAATAGCTTTAATATCATATTTTCATATAGACCTATCTTTATAAATTCTTTTTCATTTATTCCGTATATCTAGCTAATTTTTTTTAATAGTGGAAAAAGAGGGCGTAGACAGGAACATCAATAAAGAATATAATTTCATTCTAGGCAAGTCTTGTCCAAAGAAACAAGTACAACAGTCAGAAGCGCACGCGCATCTTCCACCAGCCCCACCAACAAATCAAAACATTAAAATACATTTACCTAATTTAATTACTAAAGTTTAAAGTGTACATCCAAGAGATCACACGTCAATTCGTATAATTCACCCTCTTTCCACCAGGATTTGCTACTGCCATATATTGGTGGGCGCAGCGCCACCAATGGCCATGTTGCCGAACTGCTGCTGCAACGGCATTGTTTGGTTGTTAAACAGGCCGTTGGAGGGCGCGGGGTTGGTGGCAAATTGGGGCGGAAATGCGGCGGTGAATTGAGCGTTTGGTACTCCGTTTTGGAATTGGTTGCTTTGACCGTTTTGGAATTGGGCGGGTTGGGCGAATTGATTCGGTATAAATTGGTTCTGGAATGAGGGTATAGATCACCAAAACTCCAAGAACAACCAAAGATAATGTAACGGAGGTTTCAGTCTTAGCTCAAGTCCGTTTAAGATGATACGCGGAGTGACGTCACAAGTATAACAGTGAGGTTGTGTGTGCAAAGGTTATCGAGATATGACACATCGAAAAATTAATTTCAAAAAGATTTTTCACAAATATCTTTTGAACGGTGAATCAAAACGAAAAAGTGAAGGAGACCAAATTTATAGATCTCACATTTTCTACAAAAACTTTCTCTTGACATTTTTTCCTGAAAACAAGGGTTATCGAGACGACACATCGAAAAATTATTTCAATTTTTTTTCACAAATATCTTTTGAAGTGTGCATCAAAACGAAAAAGTGCAAAAAACCAAATCTACAGATCTGAAAATTCTCTAGAAAAACTTTCACTTTTACAATTTTACCCTAAAAACAAGGGTTATCGTGATATGACACATCAACAGAAAACCTAAAATTCCTTTAAATTCACTTCTTACCTGTGTTTGTGCAGGCGTAAACCCTTTATTCCAATTCTGAAATCCCCCTCCATTTGCTTGCTGTACAAACTGACCACCAGGCGGCGCCCCATTCTGTACAGGAAACGAAGAAACACCTACTGGTCCAGGCGCAAAGCTGCCGAAACCCTGAAAACTCTGCTGCTGCGGGGGTTGGAAGGTAGCTTGAAATGGTGCACTTTGAAACTGGGACATAGCAGGAGCGCTTGCGTACAACGCCAAGATACTATCCTGAAACCATTGACGTCAATATATTAGAGAGGTATCAATAAAATTAGAGTACTTTATCCAGCTTCGTCTTCTCCTTTTCCACCGGCAAAGCTTGATTGAAGAAACTTTCTTCTTCACTTTTGACGGTTTCTGGCTCGGGTTGTTCTGGAGGATTGCTTGTTACGGCAACAGGAGTTGCTGATATGAAATTACTGAAGCTATCCTCGCCGTTGATACCTAACAAGTCGCTACTATGCTTGTGCTTCTCCTTGACCTCAGGCGTATGACTAGCCGACCTCGTAGGCTTCGGACTGGGATTGGTTGGTTTTGGCAACTGCGGCACCTCCACATTGGTCAGCGGCTTCTTCTCCAATATCGTCTTCTTCTTCCGCTTCTGCTTCTCGATTTCTTCATCAATTTCCTTCTCCCAATTAACCTTGGGCAACGGTGGCGCCACCCATTCTCGTGCAATGTACTTTTTGTGTTCGTACTTGGCTCTGATGAACGATTCCAGACTGGAGTCGTTTTGCGGCCTAAGTGGTAACGCGTTAGATTGGAAAGTGAGGTTAGGGCTGTATACCTTCTAAAATTGTCAGGTAAGTTGGCCTCATAGACTGCGCGTGCGCGGGAGTTGCCCATTTGTTGCAAAGACACAACTTGTTCGGGTGTCCACGAGTCGAGGTTGACGGATTTCACTTTTGATATATGTACGCCGAGGTTTCGATGGATTCCCGCACATCTTATGCATAGGAATACGCCTATGTTCCATGATGCCCATCTTGGACCTGAGGATTGTGGACGTGAGCGTCATCAAAGTGAACAGAAGATGAGGAAATTGGATCAGAAAACAAGAGCGCTACTTTTGACAGGGGACCAGGATTTCCAGATCATATCAAGACATTCTGATCTTGCGGACTTGTGAACTAATAAGTTGGATCTTCTTTTCCCATACCCTGGGTTCACTGGTTTGTTAGTAGATCTTTCTTATCTATTCAAGGGGATACTGATGAAAGGTAAGAATACTTTCTCAATTTCCCCAATTAATATAGAGTGTCCACAAAGATCGGTGCAGATATTTGTGAATTTCTCGAAAACGATTGCTTTTAGCGTTGTTGAGTAGATGAAATAATCATTCAAAAGTGTCATTGATCCATTGATAAATATGCAAAGTGGGCGTGCATCAACATTTCGAACATAATTATCTCTGGCTTGATAAGCAAATACCATATTGTAAATGTATTTGCAACATATTCATAATGAATCCAGTTTTTTGTAATTTATCGCTTGTGTAGGGTGATTCATTTTCAGCGATAAAGTACTCATTTCCTCATTGAATTACCAAAAGCGAATATGCAAGCAGATTTAGGATATTCTCTACAAAATTGCCATCGACACTTCTCTCTAAGTTGTCAAATAAAATAGCTACAAGCCGTCAAACTTTATGTTACTAAATTGCCTATAACTTTGGATTTAACTGTTCTTCAGCTTGTTCTTAAAAGGAAAAACTGCTCTTTCTGGTGCATGTACTGGATCGATTTTGTTGGCTTTACCCGACCACACAACATAAATTGTAAAAGTCAAACCTGCTTTTGAGGTTGTTTCGAAATTTTAAAATGCCAACCCACTGAACAGATGCCTCTATCGTGTTATTTGGAACATTTTCTACCACTTTCATGCAGATCATTTTTCTAATCTTTTGAAATAGAAGAGTCAAGGAGACTTTATCAGGAATCCCGCGAGAAATACTTTTGAAACTGCCCCTGTAAATTTGATTATGTCAAAACCATAGACGTAAGATTATTGTTTTGATTCGTGCAAGATAACGTGTTCTTGAGTTGAGATGTTAAAAAGAAAAACCTATAAGTGAGAATGCCGACTATTTTTCGTTTTATTTTTTCTAATAACAGCTGTCAAGTAGACTAAAGTGCGCCACAAGCACAAGCCACAAATAATACGATGGACCAATCCGACCAATAGACATCTTATTCCAAAAATATTTCTAAAAAATGAAATTAACACAAAAAACTAGTGCGAATGCTCAAAATGCCCACCGTCGTTGTCAAGGCACTCCTATCTTTTTGACAAATTCAAATTTACAGGGACTGTCCCAACAGTAACAGTATTCTTCGGGGGATTCCTGAAGTCTCCATAACTCTTTTATTTGGGTAAAATTTTTGAAGCCATGATAAGAGCCGGGCTAGAACAAGTAGTTGATAAAAACGCTGGTCTATCAGAAGATCGTTTTGGGTTTGTCAAGAAGAAATATACAGGGGCGAGTTTAGAAACGTCACACCCGGTGTGAGTGTGATCCAAGTGTCAAATACTAACCGTTCAGATATGGCAAGCCGTTTTACTTTTTATTCAACCGTGCTCATACCGTGTCATAAAATCTATTTTTATGACACTTTATAAGCACAGATGAATAAAAAATAAAACGACTTGCCATATCTGAACTGTTAGTGTGTGACACTTGGATCACACTCACACCGGGTGTGATGTTTCTGAACTCGCCCCAGTACAGGCCGTGGAGTCCGTATTGAAAGAAAGTCAAGACGTCGAGAAGAAATGGTGCAAGCTAGCCCCAGAGTATCGTCATCCAGAAGCTGAAAGACCTGAATATCTTGTCCACATCATAGAAAGCTTTCAAAATTGGACGTTAAAGATCGCAGGAACCGAAAAACAGATGGAAAACAAAACAGGTGTGGAGCACTCAGCTTAGAAAAGATAAGGAAGATAAGGTAAAGACGATTTACTTTGCTGGAGATTTGGCCGTTCTAGTAAGAGCAGAAGACACGAATTTTCTGTCCCTCAGAGATGAGGCGTTATGGAGAATTAACATTCAATTCAGGTACCCCAACACCCAAGGAATTGTTGCTTTGAACAATCTTGTACTTCAGGTTCATTCTTCTCTAAAACATAAATTCAATCCACACAGTTCACATGAGGACAACATACGCCTCGTTAGCAGGCTCGAATCTTGTCTGTTATCGGAATTAACCAGACAAATCGCTCCACCAACTAAGAACCCACTTAATCAAGAAAGAACTCTCAATCTGTCAATTACAGTGTGAGGTTTTTTGTGTTGAGTCAAATGAAGGCTCCTGGTGGTGCCCTTCCGTCTCTACTACCATTTTTCCTCCGAAACCCAAAAACTTAGGTTCTCCAGAAACTACCGAGTCATCGGAGGAACGTCGACAGAGAGCTAGCTGGCATAGTTTGGAGTTAGAACTCAAGTCGGAGTTTCGTGAATTTTTTTTAGGGGAAATTTGTCTCCAATTCCCGTTATTCACTTAAAAAGAAGTTAACTAAGAGGAAATCTGTTCCAATTCCAGGCGACTACTTAAGAGGAATTTGTTTTCAATTCCAGGCAGTTACTGAAGGGGAAATTTGTTTTTGATTCCCGGAAATTACTTTAGGTGAAGTTACTTGAAGAGAAGTTTGTTTTCGATTCTCGGAAGTTACTTACTTAAGGTAAGAGTATTTTTTTTTCAATTCGCAACCCAACTTGACACAGACTCACCTAACGTCGATCTTTCAACGGCTAGTATCGATGACTAAGTAATATATTTTTTTCAATTCTCGGCATTTACTCAAGAGGATTTTTTTTTCATTTACCAAGTTCAGCGTCGCCAAACTAATCTCACAAAGCCAAAAAATATCGTTATAGCCGATACGTTTTGCCGAAACGCCGATCGATCAATAGGTAGGATCGATGATGCCAATATGTCAAATTTAAGCCGATGATAACCCAAGACGTGGTTCAATTTTCCAATTTGATTAGGCGATCGGCTAATCGGCTCGATAGCTGTGTATTTTTCGGGTATTTTCGCCAATCTTTATCGCCATAAGGACAACTACGGTCAGCAGCCCAAGAGTACGTATTTCTGAATTCTGACTGCATGAGCATTAAGTCATGACTAATACAAGGGGCAGTTCTATTTCCGATTTATTTTCTGAAATATGTTTGAGAGGGCATTGACCAGATGACCCTATGGAGCAGCCACCCTTTATTATCAGTGGTAGTTTTGTCGATTTCTTAGAGGAGTTATTGAGTAGTCTTTTAACTTTCTTGAAACCAGTTAAAGCTAAATTGAAGTTAGAAGTCGATAAACTGAATACTCACAAGAGCTGGAGTAGAAGAATCTGAGTAGTAAGAGTTTATTTAGTATTTAGTAGACAAATGAACGTGCTATTCACTAGGAAATCATCCAGAAGCAGAAATAAAGTAAATCGTAGTCTATTTTTGAGAAATAGTAGACAAATGAGAATGATAGTAGACGATTTTCCAGCGGTAGTGAC
Source organism: Orchestes rusci (assembly GCA_958502075.1). Taxonomy (NCBI): domain Eukaryota; kingdom Metazoa; phylum Arthropoda; class Insecta; order Coleoptera; family Curculionidae; genus Orchestes; species Orchestes rusci. Next base: position 19,921,558 of record OY293313.1, on the reverse strand, counting down.
ACAACTTAATTTATTGACAGGTAAAGTTATTGAAAACTGAATTATAGTGATACTAGTAAATGTTTAAGCAGTAGTATCTCTTTAGCCAGTGATAAATCTTCTTCTTGCCAAACTCACATGAAATTATCAAGAATCATGGCACTAAATGGAATAGCAAAAACCCCAACAAAAACCGTTCTAATAAAATAAATTTATCGTATACTTGGCAACACCGCTTCCGCTGAATGACGTTCGTTCACCATACAACCGTATATGAATAAATGCTCCATAGTTACTTGTCAACAATGTCAACGTCGATTTTGTGATCAGTTGAAAATCAATGGTTTTTAAATCGGTTTCTCTTGCTAAATTATTGGTTTTAACTTCTAGTAGATGTTCAGTTCAAAAAAAAAATGGTCAGGGAAATAGGCAGACCCTTAATTATTGTCGGTATCATTCGGAGGTAGAATCATAATTATTTGATAATCAATCGCGGAAAAATGATGATTCACCCCCTAATCTTGATGTATTTATTGATACAGCTAGAGACCACAGTTAGTAACCCTTTTGAACATCAATAGATGTGAAAAACGATAAGCAAACCTGTTTACCATAACACTAAGACATCAATTTATTACAAATTAATCGCCCAGCTTAACAAGCGAAACAGATAAAATCCCTCACACAAAATGACGTGGAATACGTGAAAAAAATCCTCAATCGTACAAACCATTGATTTTACCCTACCTTTTGAATCGCAGTCGACACAATACTTATTGTCCTCGTCCCGCAACAACGACGTCAAAACCGACTGGCACTTGTCCTGCAACTGCTTGGCTTTGTCCTTTTCCGGTTTCAAACTCATTTTGGACGAAATTTTAATAAAAATTAAAGAACAACAAATTTGTAAATGACAACGGGGTGGTTGCCATTTACAAAATGTCAACTTGTTTTGTGTGAGTGTGAGTGTGATGTTTTCTTATCTTGTCTGTCGCAGGTGTAGTAAGGTCAGCGGTCTGTTTCTGTTGCACTTTTGTGACGTCGATGGGTTGTCTCACTTCAGTGTGGCGGAGGACAGCTTGTAAGTGTAGGCGTATTATCATTGTGGGGTCGTCAGACTGTTTATTGCATCTTTTATACGGGGTGTTTTCGAAAAGTTGTGACAATGCTTGGTTTGAAAAAATACGATGATTTTTTTATTTGTTCATTTTTTTGAACGTTTAGGTGATGACTGATGATTACCTGCTCATTTTTCAGTTTACCGACTATTCAATTACAGGATTGAAATAACTATACTTACTGATTCTTATTCCAGTTTTTGCCAATTGTGTAGAAAACGTTGTGCCTTAATTTTATTTCATTGAAACAACAAGCTCATGCTAGTGACTCTATGGATTGCAAATTTACGGGTAAAGACACGGGTGGAGAGAATTTTTTTTTTAGGTTAGATTGGGGTTAGTTTGGGCAAAGTTTACTAATAATAAACAGTTGAACCACTTTCGAAAACGCGCGAAACCGGCTCCACCCTTCTACTTCGTTTTTCTTGGAGAGCCCAGTTCCCATTAGTTCGGAACGTCTGTCGGTCGCTTTGAACCATTTTCGCTGGGCGGGTTTCTTTGAGCGGCATGCTTTGACGCCGCGGCCGCGCTTGTATACGGGTTTCAAAGAGCCGACTTCTAAGTGACCTAACTTATTGTATATTAGTAAACTTTGGTTTGGGTAAGTTTTGGTTAGTTTGGGTTTGTTTGAGTTAGTTTTTCTGGCATTATTGGATGCCGCGTGAGCATAGCACCCGTTTTACGTAAAATTGCGTGAGGTTGAAACTCAAGGAATAGCACCTCAATATTAAAAGCAACACCTACAACAATCTAACGTATTTATTTATTCCAATGTCACACATTCAATTCCTTCAGATACACTGCAATAAAGTCTCCTGTTTTATCCACTTCCTGATACTCCACCAGACTCCATGTGTCCTCAAAATTGACATTAAATGGTTGTGGATCAGTGTGGCGCCCGGCACCATCCCCTGGCCCTATTATTATCACCATTCTCCCCTCAAACTGGCTCATGTAATGCCTAAATGCCTTTCCATCATTGAAGTAACAAAACAACAGCGCAAACTCGGGGTTAAGCTGAAATTTATCCTCAGTATATGTCAGCGGAATAAACGGAGATATGCAATACTTGCTTTGCCACCATTCCTTGTTGATTTCCAGTCCTACAACTTGCAGTCCTTCAAATTAATTACCCTGAATGATTTATCAATTTTATTTAAATTAGAACAGACTCACCAGTATATTGTTGCACTATCCACTCTAGAAGACCACAACCACAACCCACAGAAACTAGTCCATTTATTTGATAATAATCCAGGGTGTTTTTGATGAATTTCAAGTTTCGCTCACTGGGCCACACCCATAGAATTTTGCGCAAGCTAGTTTCGTCATGTTCACTTTTAAGACTTAAAATGGCCTTCCAGTTGTTATCTAGGAAGTGTTTGCGTAATTTTTCACGTAGATCCATGACTATGACCATGACTATTTTTATGCGAGCTGTGGCGGTATTTATAGATTGATTTTTGAAGTGTATTGAGTGGGATAATATACTGGACGGCATATTGTTTTTTTTTATTAATAACTTGGCAATAGTCGTATTTCTTTTGGGATTATTAGTTGGAACGTTCCAACAATAATTTTTTGGAACATATATAGTTTTGACTAAATTCGTTGTGTTTTTTTTAATTCACTACATCATTTGATCTTCATTGTTTTTATTTACTTCTTGGGACTTTTCATATAGTTTTTTTTCGCTCATATTTTCTGTACCTCCGTCGTTCCAGAATAATTTTTTATAGTCTACTTATTCATGGGATTTCCCATTTCGAGATGATTTATAAATATTTTTTCCCCGTGTTAATTAGTGGTGTTTTATCGCATGTATTTACTTTACGTAATTCTGATGAACTCTACTTTTTTTACATCTTTTTAAATCTTTTATTTATCTCTATAATATAGATTTGTCTTTTGTGATTGGAACTTAGTAAACGTGCGAAAGCTCATAACAAATAGGAAAAAGAAGTTGATGACGTGGCAAAACTGATTTTGACGCGCCTGAAACTATGTTGAAGATAGAATTAATTCTTCTTCAAATTGTCATTTCGAATTATATTGACGAATGAGGGAGTTATGAGAAATGGGGAACTTCCATGAGAAATTAAAAAGTTTTTTTCATTGCAAACTATAGAAAATCACAAAAAAATCGACACGTATTTTTTAATTTCTTTCAAATATGACTTGCAAAAGTAATTCAAGTTTTAAGTTCGGTTTATACAGGGTGTAACACAGATTCGAGTGTATGTATGGGAATCTCAGTAATTATAAGAGATGCAGGGTCGGTTGAATGGATGCAAAGTTGCGCATTTTTATGCTCAACAAAATGCATGTCATTTCGAAATTTGAAAAATTCTGTCTCTTGACAGTTTTGCATGCAAAAGTGGGTTCCATAGCGTTAAGTATCCCTTTGTGACGAAACATGCCTCGTGGTACGAACATTCCAAGGCGGCTGACAGCGGAGATGACGTTACAACCATTGCGTCTCGTTATCGAATATCTCGGCTTTTGTCCCGTATGTCACAAGTCCAAACCACTGTTTAGATTCTAGAATCCAAGAGTACATTCGGTTGCCTACATCTGGAATATTGGAGAACTTTCGCCATCTATCGAGGGATCGAAGAGGATATAAAAGCCCGTCATTGAGACAAGAGTTGACTTATTGATTGGCCGCGAAATATGAATCGTCAAACATAAATAAGCTGCGATTGTGATCATAAATATGTGTGGTTGTGCTGTAGAGACTTTGAATAAATAAATCAAATCTGGACAAGTGTTTTCTATAGCGAAAAATATTACACCTCAAATAGGTTGGTGTTGGTGCAATCGGCCATAGACGGTTCTAAAGTTAGGTTGGGCGGGACATTAAAAAGAATTACACTTGATATGACTGAGGTGTGACGTCATAACTCAGTGATTCTAGCACATTTCAAAGCGTTATATCCTTTAATAACTCCGCAATTTTCAACCGATCTTGACGCGCCTTGAACTATATTGAAGGGAATGAAATCTTCTTGAAATCGCCGAGCTTTGTTGGTCAATAACGGAGCTATGGGTGATTGCATTTTGATGACGTGGCAAAATTGAAACCTTTAACCAAGAAGAAATTTGGAGTAACGAACCAGTACAATTAAAACAACAAAACACCATAAATCATTTATTAACAATATTAAACCTGAAAATCTTATAAACAAATAAATGCTCCCCCGGAATCCGCCTCTCAATAATCTTCAGCCCCTCAAACCCCTTATCCTTCAACCCTCCCAAAACCTCCTTAATTCGATTCTCCTTCAGCAACAACAAATAACATACCCCCTCATCTTCCAACATGTCCGGCAACCTCCTCAAAAATTCATCAGTAATCTCCCTTCCATCCCTGCCTCCGGCCCACGCCCTGTTCAACCCTCTGCCCTCAATCTCCTCCTCCTCTGTCACAACATAAGGAGGATTGAATAACACCAAGTCGAATTTATTGCGGAAACATGTGGTCAAGTTCATGGCTACGGGGTTGATGAGGGTTTGGTTTTTTACGGATGTTGTAAGGGTGACTTCACACGCGTGCACATTGACGTCTGTGGCAAAGTAGGCGCTTGTAGGGCCCAAGATGGTGGCCAGGGCTGTTATGAGAACGCCACTGCCTGAGCCTACTTCGCACGTTAAAAGGGGGCTCTGTTTTACTATACTGGGAGTGTCTAGTTCAAGTGCATCAAGGAATAAATGAGTGTCTTCACTTGGCTCGTACACAAGTGGGTGCACGTCATATAACGGAGTTTTTAGAGACATTATTCGGCCTGGCGCCGTTTTTGGTCCTTTTCAATGGACAGGTGTACTTTATTAAGACGTTCCTGTGCGTTTTGTAATATATTCGAAAGCACCGTAACACGTTGTTTGGCGTTAATCAACTTTTTCAAGTACACATCCAAGTCGATGTTGTGTTGCTGCGCCTCGGTTACTTTTTTCAATTCTTCGCTTAAGCTTTCGATGCACTGTTTCAGCTCGATTTGCGATAATCTGCAATTGGGATGTGATAAGAACCATTTGAAATAAGGGGGTTTTTACCGGGTGGTTCGTACGCGTTCGTCTAATTGGTCCACTGTGGGCTTTATGAGGCCCATGAGCCCCTCGGCTATGGTGTCTCTGGTGGGGTTTTCGCAGAAGTTCTCTGTGTTTTCGTCTAAAGATGTTGCAGAGCTTCCAGAGTCGTCCATATTTATGTTTATCAAATAAATGAGGTTATAATCAAGACTGTCGATCATATGATCTAGATATTGGACTCGCGGCTGGATGTAGCTCCCGTCATCGATTTTTAAAATCAAGGCTCCCATGCCATGCACAAACCACAGTGTTGCCGTATCTCTGTCTGTAAAAGTTGGGTTGCTAGGATTGTTAGGGAGAGTGGGGAACAGGCTGATTGTTTATGTTTATGATGGGGTTATTTTGATGTTTAAAATTTGTGTCTAGCATCTTGCACTTACATCTCATCAGAATATTCATAAATACAATTAAATACCTAGATACCATTCCGTTTTGATCATAGGTCTATAGTGGATAGTTTGTGAAAAATCATTTTCAACCAATGAAAACCTGAACTGACATTGCAAAAATCATTTAAAGACGAAAATACTAAAGCATCCTCAGGCGAGTATTGTGCCGTGACTACTTCACCACAAGACTGGCAATAAAAAACACATTTCAGGATATTCTTTTGTGTGAAACATATATGGGACTTTTTTTTTAATTATTGCAGATCCAAAATTTGAATATCATCAAAAGTTGGTGTATGTTCTATATTATGTTCTATCCACTTATCAGTTGCAATTAGAATGGTTGCAGATCAAACATCATACACGGGGTGGGTCAAAAAATATAGAAATTGATGAACGTAACAGCAGTAAATTACCTATCACTTATTTCAAAAAAATCCGTAAAATGTCGTGAAAAAAAGTTGTCTAGAACTAAAAGTTATGCCTGAATATTAAAGTTGTGACGTAGGTACTGTTTTTTTTTAAATCATCTTCAATTATCATTTCCTCAAGAAATTGTGACATTCATAATTAAATTGATCAAAATCAGATCAGCTTCGTATAACTTTTTTCAAATTCAAGCATTTTTGTGAAATCCATTCAGATTTTTATTTTTTTAGGAAATCACATAGTTCATATTCGTTGCAATGCAACAATATTGAACAAAACTTTGAATTTCCGCAAAAGATCTCGTTAACATGGTAAACTATCAATAATCATAATGTAGGTAGGTATATACCAATAAACTATCTTATACAAAGTGCAATTTTTGTATTTGATACCATTATACCTACCTGAGTTTATAATTTAATACAGACCAAAATAATCTAGGGCGCTTTGTTTTGGTAATAAGGCAAAACTCTAGATTCTGTACTTCTGTACACCTTTTCTTCATGACGTTTTGTTAAGCGTATAGGCAGGTACATTACTCTTGTACAATTTTTATATTTTTTGACCTACCGTGTATAATGTTTGACTTACAACCATTCTAATTGCATCTAATAAGTTTATCGGCTATGCATCATCTTTTCGTGATATTTGAATTTTGGTTTTGCAATTAATAAAAAAAAACCCATATTATGTTTTACACAAAAAAATATCCTGAAATGTCTTTTTTATTGCCAGCCTTGTGGTGAAGTAGTCACAATACTAATAATAATGTTAACTGTTGTAGTACATAGCGCCATCTATCGATCCTGCCGATAGATGGCGCTATGTACTACAACAGTTAACATTTCATTTACTTGTCAGCTCGACACTAACCCACTTGGAACTGTTCTCTTCAGTCTGACTTAGACCCATAGCCATACTGATGAGTCCTAGTAGGACGAAACGTATATGGATTGGTCATGGTCAGACTGAGGAAACAGTTTCAAGATTTTCCTTTACTAATAATAATAATAATAAGTATTTAATTGTTTTTATGAATATTCTGACGAGATGTATGTGCAAGATGCAAGACACAAATTTTAAACATCAAAATAACCCCATAAACATAAACATAAAGATATAGCCTCCCTACCCTCCCTAACAAACTACAATCTACAATCCCAACTCCCAACAGTCCCAACTTTTACAGACAGAGATACGGCAAACGGCAACACTGTGGTTGGTGCATGAGCCATTTTAAAAATCGATGACGGGAGCTACATCCAGCCGCGAGTGATATTGGGACAATGCGAGCGAGATGATGCTGCTCTGAATGCATAGTTGCCAAGGCATTAAAGTACAATATAACAGTGAATCTCTGAAATATTCGTCACTTTAAAGATAAAATAGTACATTTTGTATCAAGGGCGGAAAGTAGATGATTTTGACGAGGGTATAAGTAGCAGCACGAGCGAAGCGAGGGCAGATATTAGCCGAGTCAAAATCACCTTTCGTCCGTGGTGCAAACAGTGCTTTTTGTACAACCAGTTCGTAATCATTCGAAAAAGAATAATTATGAAAATCAAATATAAATAATCGATACACTACACTACAGCTGACAAGTTAAGTGACAACTGTCAATCTTGGTTACAATAGGTGTGTTCTCGTATTCTTTTGTGGTGCGGATTCATTGTCACTGAGATTGTCACGTGATTAGTTCCTTTTAGTATGCTAGACTGTCACGTGGTTCTTAGATTTAGAGGCGTTGGGATCCAAGGAACCGTTGCTAAGCGACCTACTTTTGCGCCCGCGTACTTTTAGGCCCAGCTGCCAAAATTAGCGACTTTCCGCCTGCTTTGCATGCATTGAAAAGTGGACTTTACGTGTAGGTTGTACAAAAAATAAATATCGTTGTGATGTCAGTAAAATTCTGTGGTATAGGTTTGTAGGTGTTCAAACTCCAAGGAAAATAGGAAATCAACTGATTTCATAACAGCTACACCTGAATGCTCTCTCTCGATTTGTAACACTCTGTATTCTCTAAATCGATGTTTGCGGACACACATATATAATTTACCAAAAGTTTCATTTATTTGACCAAAAGTCGCACTCTCCATAAAAAGTTCTCCTTGTTTTGAAAAGTCTATTGCCATACTTTAAATTTGGAAATATTTTACGGGGGTGTCGAAAAACAAGGAGACTCAAAATACAATCAAGAGTAAAGTGGCAAATAAAAAAAAGAATCCAAATCCTTTACAAAGACTAATTCTTGAATTTCAACTCAGTAATCCAGATTTTATTCTTCTGTAAAGTTTTAAAATTTTAGTAAGAGGGGTAGGTTTGATATATACGTCCAATTAACTTCACAAAATGATTTATTATTGCTGACGCGTTTCGGTCTACTGATCGAGAGACCCTCATCAAGAGCATAAAAGAGTTAATATATTAACTTTTAGGAGAGTGGGAGAACGAAAACATTCAAAATCCACAAAAATCGTCTCTCGAAAAATTTCACTTTTTCGTCACGAAAAATCACTGTTTACATATAACATCCATTTTATGCTCTTGATGATGGTCTCTCAGTAGACCGAAACGCGTCAGCAATAAATAAATCATTTTGTGAAGTTAATTGGACGTATATCAAGCCTACCCCTCTTACTATAATGGAACTTCACCCTGGAAAGACACATTTTTTAAAATTTTATTTCTAATTTATTTTTTTCTGAATCATTTCACGTATCCTCTTCTTATGTATGATTTCTAAATAGTCACAGTGACATACTCTTATGATACTTGGGCACAGAAAATCCAGAATTAAGAAAAAAAAACTTTATAGAAAAATATAATTTGAAATAGTGGGTTGGAATTTTAGAAATAGTCTTGGGATAGATTTTTTTTTTAATTTGTCACTTTGCTCCAAAACGAAAAATAAAGATATTGGTTTATTTTTCAAAACAAGCAGAAGTTGGGTACGTATGGGGTATGTTACATGAAATATATTCACAATTTTACGTAGAATCCACAAATGAAATAAAAAGCACATGTTTCCATTTGATAAAAAGAAGTTGATGGTCGTAATGGTATTTTGGTTCACCCTGTATTTATGAATTTGCCATTGAAAACATGTCCAACCGTTTTCCAAAAAAATCAAAACCCTGAATTTAAAGTGAATATGTTCCATATTTTAGCCGGTCACTGTATACACGAAATAGCGGTGACATAAAAAAACTACGATATTGTTCAATTATTAAAAATAGAATTTTTGACTGTTATCCTTCAATACAAAGTGTTCGGTTTTCGGTTCCCCTGAATATTACGATGTTGAAACGAACAAGCTACTCGACTCTGAATTCGCCAGCGGTGAGGAAAAAAAAGTCTCTGGAAAAATCACTGAGTTAGGGTAAGGTATGGGAGAGTTTCTCAAGAAACAGACTCGTCATCGCAATTAGTACCCATGCCACCGGAAAGACTGAGACCTACCCCATACAATCCACTGTGATAGGTTTTAATAGGAAATCGATACCTATACAGGGTGTCCCTGAAATGACTGTATCTACAACGCTTAACCACAAAAAATAAGGCGATCTACACAAACATACCTTTATCCAAAATTGCTTCGTTAAGTCTACTGAGGACGTCAAAGATTAAAAAAAATTTTGGTTTTGTCTACAATTTTCAAAAACGTGCAAATCAATTTTGTTAATTTTTGCGTATCTAGTGGACCATGAAATTACGTTTTTTGTTTCTACAGCAACCGGTTGTAACTAACCGGAAGTGTTATGAAGGTGACGTCATTTGTAATTATTTTTTTTGATTTTTTTTGGCATTGCATGACTTATTAAATTTACAGCTACAGGCCGTCAAACTTGATGTTTCTGAACTGCCTATAGCTTCGAAATTCTTTAATCGATTTGACTGTTCTACAATAACATTTTTTCGTAAGTCACGCAGTTTTCGAGATACAGGGTATTAAAAAATTATTTCCAAATTGGTTTTCTATTTAAAAAAACGTCAAATAGGAGCTAAAACAAAGTAAACACATTTGGTTGTCATGGAATTATGCAAATTGGTTCAACAATATTAGTTAAAATGAAAATAGAAAATCAGGTTTGAAATAAGTGTTCAACACCCTGTATTTCAAAAACCAAACGACTTCATCTTAAAATTAGGTGTGGATTCACCTCCTTGATTTTCATCTTAAAATTAGGTGTGGATTCACCTCCTTTATTTTGTCGGAAAGGTTAGGCGGTTAGGAAACACCCTGTATTATTTTGCCTATTGGCAACATCGCATCACCAGTAATATTTGTCAGCAGTGTACAAACGGTTGCTACCAACGACGTCGATTGCTATGGTCGTTGGTTGCTACATTGGTTGACATTGTCATTTGTCAAATTCACATTTAAAAAACCGGTTTGTTATTGTTTACCAATTATTTTAACAAAAATGCTAATTTACCACAACATTCGTCATGTCCGGTGATATTTTACAATTTCTCCAACACCACAAGCAACAAATTCTTCTAGAGAAAGAACGGCTGAAAGCAGAAAGTTCTGATAATAAGGAAAACGAGGTATTTATAAAATCCCATACAATGTAAACCGCTTTAAAGACTAATCAAGTGCCTTCTTTGCTTGCTAATCATTTTACTGGCGCATACTTGAGATGAACATCTTAAGTCGGCATTATGAGAACAATAGCTTGTGAAAAAGACACCCACTCAAGTGCGAGAGTATTGATTTTAGCACTAAATTGAATTATGATAAAATGATGAATTTGTCAGAATAAAACAAGTTTGATGAACAATAAATGGGTCATTTTTCATCCCCTTTTTTGATCGGCCTAATTCGACCTTGTCCTCCTATTGATTCGGCTTCAAATTGGGGACGACGGCGACGGCTGTATCTACAACGTTGACAAACCCCAACCTTTATCCTTTGATCCAAGACTTTCCACTATACAGAGGCAGGTCCATATCTGAAACAACCCCGTTAACACAACGCGAATAATTTATCTTTTTCCCTCGTATAATCGATTACGTCACTCTCCCCCTTAACGTGGCAACGCTGCCTCCACCCCCCCTATTCTCCTTCGCCAGTAAAACGGAGCACAGACAGTTCAGTTTTCGCGGACTAGGGAAGCCAAAATTTGTTTTTTCTTCGATTTTTCTTCCGTTTAGGTTCAAGAAAGTTGTGTGGTTTCTTCGAATTGTGGGGAAGATGCGCCCCCGGAACGGCTAGTTGGAGATAGTGAGGTAAGTTATGTAAGTGTAGGCAATATTGGGGTAAGGGTTTTTTTGGCTTTAATGACGAGGAAGTGTGGGTTTAGATGTTTTGTTGAAAATATTGATCGTTTATTAAAGTGTTTTTGTAAATGAAAACTGAGCCTTTAGAGGTCTTATTAACATCACTGTTCCTCAATGTTTTCGTAAATGCATGGATAAATACACGGTGTTATAGATTCCAGTGTATGCATGGGGATCTCGTAAACCGTAAGAGATACAAGGACTTTGAAAATTCCGAAGACTTCCGGAGATATCCGAAAATAATCGATTTTTTCGAAATCCTTTTTTATTTTGTCCTGAATTTAATTGAAAACGGAAGTCACATTTTCATGTTCACTTTTCCTGGTCTTCAAGTTAACATGGTCGTGATTGAAATCCGACGTTTCTCGCAACCATCCTCAACTGTTTTTTTTCAAATACCCTTCTTTTTTAATTCATTTTTGAATAGCTCTTTGCTTCCTGAAAATAATGGAAACGTCGTATTTCAATTTCGACCATGCTATCTTGAAAAGCAGAAAAAGTGGCTTCAAAAATGTGTCATTCGTTTTCAATTATCTCTTCAAATAAATTCAGGACAAAATAAAAAAGGATTTCGAAAAAATCTGTTATTGTCTGATTTCTCTTGCCTCAATTTAATCGACCTTGTATCTCTTAAGGTTTACGAGATCCCCATGCATACACTCGAATTTGTAACACCCCGTTAAGTTTGACTTTGTGTAGCAACAATCTTGTTCCCATTGTTGCAAAAGAAACTTTTACAGAAAGTGCCTCCCACAGTGACCTCTATCAACATCCACAATCAAAATGACAAAAAACTCGCTCTGATCGATAAACTAATCAATTGCGAAGCGCCATTAACCAGTCGCAGCACGGTAAGCAAAAACAATAGTCAACCTTCATACAGTCAATTAGACGCAATTAGTTGACGACACTTCCGTAGGATGGAAGAGAGAGGTACGGCGCCCCATTCGGGGTACCATCGTTGCGGCGTGGGACCTACGCCCCATCTGGCGGCCTAAAGGCGCCCCATGTCGGAGTGGGAGAGTATCAGGTGCGCTTTCTTTTATTGCATTGCACAGACATTTTATTTATGATTTGTTGTCAAGTAGGGCAGAGTAGTAGATTTGCTTACGCCAAACACAAACGTTAAAGCCGTGCAAACTGATATAACCGGAGACGTACAAGTTGTAAGACCAGTGACCTTTTGTGATTATATTTAATGTAGGTTGGTCGCAAGGTGTCACCGCAGCGCACTCTAACGGACGAGTTGGTAGATAGCGCCATAGCTGTTCAGTCAACGCGCACTTTTGGCTCGTCAATCTTTGATCAACGACTCACAACTGCGCAGAACGAACAACTAATGCGCAACATGGACAAGCCAAAGAGCATTTTATCCAATCGCAGACGTGCTTCCACTTCTAGAGGTTTGCCTGGCGTGGAAACCAGCAACATAACCTACAATGACTTTTTCCAGACCGGTACACTTCGAATTCGGACTGTTATGCGTCACCCACAGGGTCGTTTCTGGACAATTTCAGCTACACGGATCGTAACGAGGAGTTGGAACGGGAACGTATGAAGCGTGTCACGTTGCAACACGACCTTATGCTGCAGATTGAGGAGAAACGTCAGATGACAGCGATGCGTGAGGAGCAAGATCGCCGGGAGAGGGAGCTGGAGGCGAGGAGGATGGAGCAGCAAATGATGAGGATGCAGGAGCAGGAGGAGAGGAGGTTGATGCGAAGACACAGTGATGATTTGATGAGGAGACGGGGGGAGTTGCATGAGATGCAGAGGCCTATTGGAAGTAGTTGGAGGGGGAGTCGACAGGAGGTGGATCTATTAGGTGAGTAATTATTTAATGACGTTCCATTTCCATTAAAGAATATTGAAGGTTACTCGCCACCAGTTAGTCGCCGCCCACTTCCATCATGCGAACCACGTTACAGCCGCTACGACTCATATACGCCCTCTAGCATTCTGCGCAAACCCGACTCAACACCGAACTCATACGATACTCTCCCATTGGCCCATCGATCCGCGCGTACCTCCAGATTCGACCGTTTCGACTCGTTAAGTCGCATCGACTCCATAACAAATCGTTTAGAAACAATGAGCATGCGTGACGGTTACACAACCGACTTGAGTGACCTGCAGCGGCGGCACAGCGCCACTCAACAGGACTTGAGTTTAAGTCCGCGCATGCGTCGCCGTCATTTCGAAGATTCACTGCCTATTCCCATTTTGAAAGCCCGTAGTCCCGTAGCTAAGGAGTTGCGCAATGCCGTTCCGTTTCGTAGTTCGGATCGGTGGCAGAAGACGTCGTTGGAGTCGCCGCGGACAAGTGGCAGTATTTTGGGGCAATTGGGTCCGATTCGGGCGCAGTTGCAAAGAGAACAGCTGCGCATGGATGAGAGTTTGAGGAGGAGGGGGAATTTGATGCGCACACGGACTACGGACGATTACTGACCCAACGGGAACTTAATGTGTAGAAATGAGCATACCAATCAGCGTTGTTGTCAATTTGTACTAGAACATCGATTCTCCGCGATCTTTGAGCGCTACCCGTATAGCTGTTTTATATTCCAGTCTAGTGTTGTTAGAGTTTGTCTTTATATTTATATATTAATTGAAATTTATAGAGATAATAATAGATAACGTTAACAGTTGGGTTGTTTTAATTATTTTGACTCAATTAAACCAAACAGATTCAAATCCTGGACACGACTAGGACCCAATCGTTTCAAGTCGTATGTTTGATTAATTTCATGGGAGCTACAACGAAGATAAACCAAACAAATAATAGCTGTGTTAGCGGGTCAGTTATGAACCAGTTCAGAACTTATTCGCATGCGCAGTTCGTTACCAGCTCTTAAACATAGCTATAACGGTTATACCTCAAGTCCGTCCACCTTAGCACTCGGAGCGACGTCATAAGTAACAATTGAGGTTATATCTTCTAGAAACGTCTAGGGATGGAGACAGACTGTTTGGAATAATTCCATGACTGTATAAATGAAGATCGTGTCTGTGTTCAATGAAATTGGTATTGAAAACTGTGTTGAATGGCTGTAAATAAATAATGCAAGTACGGTTGACATGAAAAGTGAAAAGTTGTGACGTAGGTAGTCAGAGAGAATACCTTGCAATATGAGAAGTTTTGTGACCTTTTCACAAAAAAAAAAAAAATAATAAAAAAAATCAGTAACATCCACAATAATACATGAATTTTGTTACGTTTCTACGTCAATAGAAGAGACTTCTATCAAAAATCAGGTGAACATTGTTGATCCTACCTACAAGGATAGGCATAAATATTTTCAAGAGAATCACGCCTCTAGGGAGCGTTGTGGCGAATCTAAGTTGTTGACACATTCGGTTGCTTTTTGAGTTCTTCTATCTGTTGTTGAAGAAAAAAACGGTAGAATCTTCATTGTCCAACTTGTGCTTTTTCTTCCTCTTCACCTCTATATTGTGGCAATTTTTTTTGTTGCAAAAATTTTGCTGCTATTTATTGTGTTCTTATAAGTATCTGCTGGTTAGGGAGAAACGGAAACGTCTTCGCATTGTCGTCAACTTATGGAAGCATATATGGTTCAGAAGAATGTGAAGAAATAGCAGAAATTGTCTTCAATTTATCGTACCATGATCTCAGCAATCTGCGGTATGTTTAATCTGTCAAAGTCGAGCAATAACATCCAAGAATATCTTCAGTTTCCAGAAGCATAAGTGAGTTGTTGCATCTTTTGGAAGATTTAGAGGAAAGTGAAAGTATGGTTTGCATAAATTGTGTAGAATGAACATATTCCTGAAAAAAATAAAACAGTCAAAATAAATCTTCTTTTTAATCAGTCTAGAGAGCATTCGAGTCAGTCATAAGGAAAAATAAGATTTAACTTATAATAATACTCTTTCGAGGAATTCATCAGAAATATATGTGAACTATTTTTTTCTACTACCTTGCACCTCCAATTGTAGACAGTGATTTTTTAGGCAAAAATGTTTCCTCATTTTTCCCACCCCCAGCTACTCGGATTTTTAATCTTTGATTTGTTTTTGTTATGACGATATATTTTTTGTAGTTTGCTGAAAATCCGATTCAGTGGCGATTCACTTATTTTTTAATTCAACTTGTGAGCCGACCAGCTAAACTCAACATAAAACATATGTTTCCTAGTTTACAAAGTCAATGCTCGAATAAGTAATAATTTCTATCATTTGTTAAAATCAATGGATCAATTATTGAATCTCCCAAAAAGAAACCTCTAGTTTTGCACTCTAATAAAAAACTTAAATTAGGTAATATACGCATAAATTGAACAGTAAAAAGCAATCTGGATGGACAAATTCTGGGATAAGACACTTATAAACAGTAAACAGTTTTAAAAACAAATGGATAATTCCATGAAAAAAAAACCAACGACACAGCAAAAAATCTCTGACTACCACGAAAAACAATTCGATGGAATAAATAGTGGTGCTATGATTTTATGATGGGATGGTTCGAGAGTTGACCGCACTGGCGCTGCAATCTGCAAACAAGTGACCTATAATGCCATATACTTATAAATTATAAGTATATGTATAATGCAGATCTTGAAATTAGGCAATGAATATTCACGGACGCCATTTTTCTGGTGCCAAAGGCAAATTAGACATATAAAGTCGACATATAAAGAGTCCTCTTTTTTATTTCGTCGATAGCAAACTAATTCACGTTACAAAATATTTTTATTTACACTCAATAAATGGGCCCATCATCCATATTATCATCTTCATCCTCATACCCCTCCCCATTATCAAAATAATTATTAGCATAGTCAGTCCCATCATCCATCTCCTCATCCTCCTCCTCCATCACCTCTTCCTCTTCATTCACCTCCTGAACCTCCTGCTTGGGCACCTTAACCTTCTTCTCCAGCTCCTCCAAACGCTCCAACTTCACATTAACATCCACCTCTTTATCCAATTTTCTCTTCTCCCTTCTAATTGTAGCTTTAGAACGAAGTTCCGTAGGAAACAAACTCCAATCGTACTTTTCCTTGGATTGAGGAAATTGGGCAACAAGTATGTCGATTTCCTTCCCTTCAAGCCTGGTTTTGTCCATCATGTCCAAATAGCTGTAGTTGAGATGGATATGGTCGATGAAATCCTGCCGTAACGTGAGGAGGTACTCTTTTTCCTGATTTATTTCCAATTGTATAGGCTTGCGCTCCAATGGGGGGTACAAGGGAGGAGGTTGTGTGACTAGGGTGGGCATTTCATTTAAATTCACCCCCATTGCTGATAATTGCTCGCGGTTGAAGGACCGGTTGGCTGCTCCACGACCCCCTCGGGCTCCGCCCCTGCCTCGACTCATTTTTATTTAGTTAACCACTTGTAGCTTCTTCAAATCGTCTGCTAGTTTTTGCACCTCCACCTGCTCCTTTTCAAATGTCTCTCTATCGTAGATTACTTTTACTACAAGGGAGCAACTGGGGCACGTTGCCGTCTCCTCGCCTTCCAACAATTCCTCCTGAAAACCCCTTTTTCAGTTATTGCGTCTTACTTAATATGTGTTTTACCTTAGTAATTTGAAATCTATCGCCACAAGGACAAGGGTAGTAGTAGGTTTCTTCGTCCTCGTCGTATTCGAAGTCTTCTATTTCGATTTCATCGTGAAATACGCTCATAACGTGGCGATTTTGGGGCTCGAGGGGTGAATGTAAACATGCAAGTGTGAGGTTAGGTTGCACGTAGTGTAGTGTTGCTACATGACCTGTCATGAGTGTCATGTGCATTGAGCTCGACTCTCAAGAACTTGAATCTTGAATGGCCACGTAATGGTGCAAGAGTGAAGCCGATAGAGATAGATAAATTGAGGGCAGATTGTTGGAGCTTTCTTTTTCTAACGCATGTACAGTAATGGACAAAATGCCAATTTTGTCCCAGGGTGAGAATACGAACGCTGTTTATCCAACAGTGTTTTTGAGCTCCTTTTCAAGGAAAATATAATCAATACAAGAATTTTTGAATGTAGGTAGGTACAACATGCATGATTTTTTAATTTAATAACTTTAGGTCCTGGACCATGCAGAACTTTTTAGGTATAAAGAATAACCTTTTTACGTATAATTGATATAAAAAACTTTTTGGGACACGCTGTGTAAAAATATAATGTCCAGTTTTCAACAATCAAAATTGGTCCTACTTATTTTTTTATGAAATGATATTGTTGTTGTGGTGAATTTTTATTTCATATTTATCCGAAGATTTATCTGCAAGAATCTACATTAGAAAAACGAAACAAAAGTTTTCCGCTCTACAGTGTGTCCCCGGATCGATGTCGATTGGAATTAAGTGTACATTCAGCTTCTTGAATTGGCATATAGTTTTTCTTGTCGGAGATTTTTCAAAAATTCGTCAAAATGTTCAAAATAAAGTTGTGGATTTGGGATTAATATTTTTCAATTGAATGACTTGAATCTCAAGTCAAAATCTCAAACGGTTTGAAAGTTACAGCCGGTCAAAGTGGCATGTTCAAATTTCGACTATTTCTTGTAGAAAAAAAATCGTTAAAGTTTTGAAAATGGAGATGTCTTCAAGCTACTTGTGACTGAAATTTCAAGCCAAAATTTCAAGCGTTTTGAGAATCACAGCATCTTGAAATGATATATAGTTTTTTTTGTCGGAGATTTTTTAAAAAATCGTCAAAATTATCAAAATCAAGTTGTGGATTTGAGAATCATATTTTTCAATAAAAGAATTTTCAAACTACAAGGGCCTCAAATTTCAAGTCAAAATCTCGAACAGTTTGAAAATTACAGCCTGTCAAAGAGGCATATGTTCAAATTTTGACATTCTTATTCCTCTAGGAGAATTTTCAAGATTTTGAAATTGAAGATGTCGATTAGAAATATTAAAAGAGAAATCTTTAAGCTTTTCGGAACTAGAATCTCAAGCCAAAATCTCAAACAATTTGAAAATTACAGCCGGTCAAAGTGGCATATGTTCAAATTTTGACATTCTAATTCCTCTAGGAGAATTTTCAAGATTTTGAAATTGAAGATGTCGATTAGAAATATAGAAAGAGGAAACTTTAAGCTTTTCGGAACTAAAATCTCAAGCCAAAACCTCAAACAATTTGAAAATTACAGCCGGTCAAAGTGGCATGTTCTAGGAGAAATTTCAAAAATTCGTTAAAATTTTGAAAATGAAGAAGCCGATTTGTTTGTAAATGTGTAAAGAATGTCTGCTCAAAAGTTCACCTCCCCAATCCTCCCATCAGTCTATTTTTTATTGCCCATCAAAGTTGAAGATGATTTTTCTTTTTTTTTAACCATACCAAATAATGTATAAATCACGAGCTCCAATGCAACGCAAATTATGTGAGTTATTTGTGAATGTGTGGAGAGTTTCTCCTCCATGCACACTTCGTTAACCTTTCAATTTAATGTATCGATTTTTTGATAAATCTTTATAAACGCATCGCAGTTTTTCTTCATTCATCAAAACGACCAAAAAATAGACAATAATATGCATTTAGAAAGTGTGCTCCTCATATAGACAACTTCACACTAAATTACTCAATAATATCCATTTTGTCCATTACTGTACATGCTTTAGAAGAGAGCGCTCCAACAATCTAACTCCCCAGTTTTTCGCCGCATCGTTTATATTCGTGACCATTCCAGTTCGTAAGAGTCGAGTTCAATGGTAGTAAGTGTTGCTACATGAGTTGTCATGTGTCCTTTTCATACAACCTAACCCCACTTTAACACCAGGTACCGTTTTTGTTTTGAAGAATATGTGCAAGAAGAAGAATCAAACTCTAGACAGTGAAATGGAAACGGCAGAAGATGATACAGATTCCAGTGACGTCAGCATGACTGACGACTCTGAAGTTGAAGTAGAAGCAGACGAAACCCAAGAGGAAGAGGATAAAAACGAAGACGTAGAAGAGGAGGAGGAAGATGAAGTTATCAAAGCTATAAAACGCGAGTGTGAACGTAAAAACGAACACCCCCCTATAATTCAGTGTGAGGATTTCATCACGGACATTTGTTTTCACCCCCATAACAATATACTGGCTGTTGGGTCTATACTGGGAGACGTGGTGCTTTACCAGTACTCCAATGAGGAAAACTCCATTGTAGCTACATTGGAGAACCACAATAAAGCTTGCCGTGATGTGGAGTTCAACCATGACGGTACCACCATGTTTTCCACGGGTAAGGACAAGTCGATTATGCTGTGTGACGTGGAGACGCAAAAATTGCAACAGTTTTACGACAATGCCCATGACAATCCAATATATTGTCTTACGGTTATAGACGATAATTTATGGGCCACAGGGGATGATGATGGTATGGTTAAACTATGGGACAAAAGGCAGAAGACGCAAATATACAAAACAAAAAAAAATGAAGATTATATCAGCGACATGATTACCAACGAGGGACAAAAGTATTTGTTATGTTCAAGCGGGGATGGATCCCTATTGAGCATTGACCTAGAAAAGCGCTGCATCCACATGCAATCTGAAGAATACGAAGAAGAACTGACCTGTCTGGGGTTGTTCAGGACTGAAACCAAACTCCTAGCTGGTTCGTCCAAAGGCAAACTTTACCTGTACAACTGGAAAGAGTTCGGGTTACATTCAGACGCCTTTCCCGGCCCCAAAAACGCCATTAACTCCATGATTCCGATTACAGAGAACATCGTGGTAACGGCGTGTGAGGATGGTAATTTACGGGCCACACACCTGTTCCCTCATAGACATTTGGGTATAGTGGGCCAACACGACGTATCAGCGGAAAATCTGGACATTTGCAATGACGGCACCTTTATTGCCTCATCAGGGCACAATAACGAAATTAAATTTTGGAATGTAAAGTACTTTGAAGACTTTGAAAAAGTTAGTCATAAGCATAAAAAGCACGAGCGGAAGAAGGAGTTGGCCAATAATTTGCCCTCGTCCAAAGTGAAGAATACTGCAGACTTTTTTAGTGATTTGGCTTAGTGGTTATGTTCTATTCAATAAAATTGGAACTACCACTATAACTTTGTTCAGTAGTCTCTTTAACAACGCTCGATCCTGATATCGACAATCTTCCCATGTCCTTTGCCAGTAAGAAACTGCTCAAATCCGCCTTTAAATCGTCACAACCGGTGATTTTATTGCGACAAATCCCCTCGCAAAGTACGCGTTTCAGTCCTTTATTGACGCCAAAAGTGATGGCTTGAGCTTTGACTATTATCACTAAATGGTCAAAGCATGTTCTGGACAGCGTGTTGTCTGGAAGGGATTGTTAAATAAAAAAAAGTCTACTCGTGTGTTATTGATTACAAGAAATGTTGATGTGTTGCAAAGTCCAGTTGCCGTTGCAGGCCAACTCTTCCCCTTCCACGCTAGTTTCCTCCAGAAAAGGATGGATGTCCATAGTTTGTTCCACTTGTTTCAACTCTTCTAAAAATACTTATTTATGGTTTCCGATATTGTCTACACTAACTGTCAAACCTTCAATTGAAGCCTTTGTCTCTTCGTCCACTGATTCAACCATCTTGCAAGATCATTGAATAACATTTACTTCAGTTTAGTATGTATACATGGTGTATTTTTATCAGGCAATATTCGATATTTAGATTCTACTAACTAAAATGAACATTTTTTATTCTATAAACTCCTCGTCAGTTTCGAGATATACAGGGTGTCTCACGGTCTATGGACAGATTCGTCCGAATTTGTGTGTGTGTGGCAACATCCAGATTTGTTTGGCCACTCCAACCAAACTTTACCAAACACAGTTGGTTTGCAAAAAGACTATTGAAAACAACAAGGCATTCGAGCATGATTTTATCGTTCTTTTTTCAAAAAATAAATGCCTATTAGCTCACAGCGCGAGCGTTCGACTAATGTGTGTGCGAGCACGAATCGGTCCGGGCTCGTAGATGAATGGGGGGCTTTATTCTTCCAAAACTTGTTACTACGGCAACTATAGCGCATGTTTCCAAAGCAGTTGAAAATAAATAAAAATGATTTTGTATTCATTACATGCAAGCAAAGGTAATTTAGCGTTTTTTACGAAAACGGTTAGTATTTATCGAAACAAAACTAGTATCCCTTTTTTATGGTCAAAAAGTTGAGATAATAAAAATATTTGGCCATAAGCCGCATACAGTGTAGCACAAAAAAATTGAGATCATCCAAGCACCCTCTGTAACTCCGTTAATAATCAATTCTTGAAAAAATATTATAGGAAGAGGTAGGTGTATATAGCATTTATTTTTTTGTCTGGAGTTCGCTCACGTGATTTTTTTGCTAATCATTTTCGGAAACCCTGTATAGTAACTAGTAACCAATAAAACTAAAAAATAAAATGTCAAGATTGCACAGTGAAAAAAGGACCAAATTGCGTTCCAGATCATATTACTTTGGTGCTTGCATGCAAGCTTTCTTTTTCCATTCTATAAAAGGCTCAAGCAAGACCAACTTACTCAACGGGAAGATAAGGAAAATGTAAAAAGGTTCAAATTGTTGTTACTTCAACCGAGCCACTATCAGTGACCTTTTTACAAAAAGATTAAACAACGACCCAAATAGCATTGCACCATCTGAAGAGATTGAGAAGGAATGTAACAATCTGAAACAAATCTTTAAAAAACCACCCGCGAAGTATAAGGAATCGTCTCGAAATATAAAAATGATAAGAAGTTGAAATGAACTACAGAACTAAGGAAAGAGAAAAACAAGGCATACAAAAAGAAATGGCTAACAACAAAACAAGCAGTGCACTGAGAGCGATACAAAGGCCAGAACAGAGAACTAAGAAAAAGCACAAAAGAATAGCTTTTGGAGGAGCACAGACTACTGAGGTATAGAGAACTAACAAACCTCAAAAAGAATCAATCAAATATAGCCATAGAAAACTTTATCCCGTTAAATAAGTGGCAAGGTCATAACAACTACTAAAACTCGAAAATAACATAAACAACTAGCACGGACAAAGATAAAAGTAAACGAATAAATCCAAGTCTTCGAGGAGGAAGTACGCAGAGCAAAAATAATTATTGTTAAAAAGAAAAATGGCCCGGGACTCGTACCAGTTGAATTGATAAAAGCAGGTGGATCAGTGCTCCTTCAAAGAATTATCACTACTTATTGTCTAATCCACAAATGCTTCCAGCTAATGAAAACATCAGAAGAGTGGAAAAACTGCCCTAGTATTTATCTTTAAAAAAGGAAAATAACTCCCACATTTAGAAAACCATATAGGGGAAAATTTAGATCACAAAATAAGTGAAGAGCAGAACAGATTTATATGCCGTTGGAAAAACTTATGACATGGTACCGAGGAAAAAGCTGTGGCAAGATCTTTAGAGATTAATAAACATTTGCTTTCTGTAGTTCGAGAAACATAAGAAATAATACCGCTAACATCAAAGGTGGAAACAGCTATTCCCAACCAATACCAGTTACAAAAAGTTTAAGGCAAGGCTGCAGTAGGTCATCACTTCCTTTCAACCTATATATCGAGGTCGTACTTAAGGACTGGAAAAATCACTGTGGTGGGATGGGACTACCTATCGGGGAGGACATCTCTAGGTGCTGCTTGCACAGGACGCGTATGTATGACATGACCTAGAATACATGATAAGGTTATGAAGTACGGCCTTCAGGTGAGTCTGAAGAAAACCGAATACTTGGTATTTAACTCAGATGCTGGATTCCAAGTACAACGATGATGCGGAAGAGCGGAAGTCACACAAGTCGAAAAATTAAAATACTTGGGAGCCATAGTGGATAAATCAGGAATAGGAAAATCCGAAATCAGGCAAAGAATTCTCGAAAGTTGAAAAATTGTGTGTGCACTAGCTCTCTCTGGTGGGATTATAAGAACATATTTCGTAGGCGAAATAACAAAAAACGAATCGGACAGGTTATGATTAAGTCAGTTTAGCACTATGGTTCTGAGACCTGGGAAGAAGAATAACAGATGTGGAGATGGACTTCCTTCGCAGAAGCGCCGGTGTCGATGTGGTAATCACCAGGTAGAAGAAAGAGAGGGAGACCCTGCCGATAATGTGAAGGTACCGTAGACCGTGGTTACTTTGACATATGGTTTAAGAGGTTTTTCCTCTTTTTTGCAAAAAGTATGACTCTGATTCCAAAGTTTTTTATCTGATCTAACCAATTGATGTCTTGGCGGGTCACTTTGACATGAGATTTGTTTTGAATATAAATCAAAATAACCTTTATACGAGAGCTTCTTTGACATCCCAAAATTAAAAAAATATATAGTTGTAAGTATTCAACACAAATTTATAAAATAAATCAAAACAAAAATTTGAAAAAAATAAATAAATTCAAAAACGCTTTTACATGTAAATTCTTACAAACAGAAATCAGAAATACAAATAGAAAAATCAATATTCTTCTGTAGGAACAAAAAAAGGATCAACGTTTTCTTAAAATAGGTAGGTAACATCTAGATCTAGTTCTACAAATAAAAAAATAAATATTCTTCTTCAGGAACAAATGAAGGAACATTCTTTTCTCAAAATAGATGCATGCATGGGTACCTACATAACTAACAACTAACTTTTTCCAAGTTGTTATTCAACTGTTTCAAATCAATAAATGTTGAAAAATCTTTGAAGGTGTATATCTCGAAACCGACGAGGTGTTGAAAAAATGTTCATATAATAACAATGGTTCAATCTAATAAGTAGAACATAAATCTCAAAATCTCAAGCATTGCCGGATAAAATTGGGTAACCCTGTATACCTACAGATTTCAAGCGGAAATATTTATACCGCAGCAGTCTGCGCTCGCGCAGTTCATCCTCATTCAACATAAACTTAACAAAGCTGTCAGCTATTTTCGTGAATCCCTCATCACCTATCTTACAGTCAGCTATGTTAAGCGACTTCAACGATCTAAAACGAAATGTGTGGACTATGCTATGACCCAAACTCAAGCACACACCTGTTACTCCTGAGGATATTAGCAACAAACTCAGCTCCTTCGTCGAAGACCCAATTGTGGCTCAAATCCAAATGTACTAAACTGGCCTCCTTAATGGGACAACGTACAAACTCATTGGCCATCAACCTGAGCCCTTTCACAGTTATTTTGCAAAAACTCAAGCTTAGGATCTTCAACCGCACGTTGATTAGTTTATAGAAGTTTTCTTCTTTGTTGGGGTTTAAATTGAGTGACAGCTCGGTAAGGGTCAACTTTGTATTCAAATTCTCAGCCAATAAGGATATGTGCTCGTGTGTTAACTTGCAGTTATTCAACCTGAAATTTAACTCAACTCACGGTTAATTGGCTATGGTTGAGTTAACCTTAACGTGTCCAGCTTTAGAAAACCCTGCAAGGTGTTCATAATACCATCGAATAGTGGCATAGCTATTTTATAATCTGTTGTAGCCTCCACTCTTTGCAGTTTTAACCCTACAAGGTAATAAGCATCCAAACAAACTGTCGTGTCGGATTCCTGCAAATACAAGCTAATATATCTCCTAAGACATTCCACAAGCAACCTCTTCAATGTTATTTTCAACGAGAACACTGGGCCTATCAGCCCGCAGTAAAAAATTGCTGACTTTCGGGAGGGTTGCCTTTTTGTCACATTGTTGTTTGAGGGTTATCAGGAATCTTTTGCAGTCATCCAACTCGATCTGGAATTTTTCATAGAGATGTCGTGGTTGTGGTGTGGTCTTACATCGTTTTTTTTAGGCCCACGTCGTGACTCTGGAGATCGTTTGCCTTTGCTTCTTCGCCGGTCTTTGTACATTTTTTGGTTTGACAGGTAGAAGTTGACACATTCGGTTGTTCGTTTATTTACAGTAGCCGCTTTTTTTCGCAACAGATTCCCGAATCAAAACGCGTTTAGATGAAACAATCACGTGCCAGCGTAACATGCTCAAAAGAACGAATCATGTGACAATGAATCATGATCAGAAAGTTCGATTCTAAAAATCTAAAAATCAACCATTTTTTTCACCAAGAAGAATAGAATTTCTACGATTTGGATTTTTTTTTCTGCCCAACCAACCCACTCTTCTTTTTCCATCAATTGTTGAATAATCTTCACACACATTCATTCTTCAGGCCATCAACTTCTTTGTCCATTTATCAACCATTTCATGATAAAAATGATACGAACCTTCCCTCTTTGTCTTCATCAAGAAGATTTTGGTCAATTTTCTCCACAATATTAAAAACTATTTAGTCTTAAATGCATGTTTTTTTATTCCACAATCGTCCTCATCCATCAAGGATAATTTTCCTTCTTTCTTCTCCAGGAACCAAACCACTGTTTTCCCAGTGAAGTGTCTTCACGCATACCGTCCACCCTTGGCGCTCACCCTCTAGTCACCTCCATAACCTCCTCCTTCCACCATCACCTCAATTGCGATGCGACAGTTGCTCTAGTCTCAAACCAGTGTCTCAGTGACCATTCAGGGCCGACCAACCTCTTTCCTCCAGAGTAGGAGAGAGCAACATGAGCTATGCTGTTAGGGTTGGAGAGGGCGATGAGGAAGGGGTACATTTCCCCTCCAGAGCTGTGTGACTTTGACGTGGTGAAGGAAAATAAAAAAATATATTCTTCTGTCTATGGTGAAAGCTATAGTAACGTTCTACACTTTAATCTTGCCCGTATGCTTAGAGATGTCGCGCATATGTAATACTCTTATGTATTAGTTGGAAATATAGAAGGCAGATGATGTTGATTAGATGATTTTTTTTTTTAATACAAGCACATTGATCTATACAAGCTCAATAAAGTTGTATATAGATAGCGCTGCATGCTCCAGTTCAATATATTCCCAGATCCTTCCGGGAAGTGTCCACTGCCAATTAGAGTTCCCGGACCCCCGAATTGGGACAACTTCCCGTGAAAGGCAATTTTCGAGAAATAGAAAATTTAACCGGTTTGCCGGAATCGGTTTTATATGCATTGAAAATTCATTGCACCATGGGCAAGGAGATTGTTGACGTCACGATTTTGATTGAAACGAAAAGAAAGTTCAAACGGACATTGGGCGGGGACGAGGACAGGTACTAGTGCGTACCAAAATGCACGTACTTCGTTTTTTAGACCATTGGGTATGATACGTTATATTAATCACGTTTGTTTACTTTTCCGATTTGCTAATTTAAGCGGATTCATGGCAGATTTGAACAATTTGGACAGATTGTTGTTAGTCTTGGGCTAGTTTTTGATTCAGGTCGAGTAACATTTCGTTGTTTGAGTAGAAAATATCAAATTATTCAGATTATTCCAAAAAGCTATCAATTTTTGTTAGAGCGTTTTTGGACATTTTAGCAGCTTCGGAGATGCGTGAATCATTTTCCTAAATTAAACCTAGTCCAGTTTTCTAATGGTGCTAATTTTTTAATTTAATTTGCGATGATGCTTGAGCATGTGAACATGACTGTTTTTTGATGATCTTCTTGGAAAGTGGGAAATTATGGGAAAGCGCCCAAATTTTGGTCAGTCTGGTTTTTTGTTTGATTTCGATTTTTTTTTAATGTGTTGTTAAGTAATGAAGTTGGATTGTGAATGAATAGTTTTCTAAATTTCCTCTCTTGGTAGAGGTAAGAGGAAATGTATTTTTATAAATTATTTGACAACGATCTCTGAAAATTAATTCACCGTGTATATTTGCTTGTGGATTAACTGATTAAGGAGGCATTTTTGAGGAGTAATTCCTTCCAGTTTCAACTGTTTACCTCCTCAGGGACAGTATGCAGGAAATTTTGACATTCTGGACAAGGACCTGTAAATTAATTCACTCTGTATATCTACTCATCAACTCAAAACTCACCTTGTATATTTGAACTTCGCAGATTTCACTGTTTAAGGAGGCTTTTGAGAGAAATTTCTCCCAGTTTCAACCATTTACCTCCTGAGGGAAAGTTTGTAAAAATTTTTGAATTTTCTTTACAACATTTTGGACAAGGACCTGAAAATTAACTCACTCTGTATAATTGACTTCGCAGATTATTGTCACGGTTTAAGTAATGGAGGTAATTCCTCGTAGTTTCAACCATCTATCTCATATAAGGGTTCGGGTGTTCTTGAATTTTCTTTACAACATTTTAGATAATGGTGTTTAAATTAATTCACCCTGTATATTTGCTTATAGATTTGACTCCGCAGATTATTGTGACGGTTTACGGAGGCATTGAGGGGTAATTCCTCCCAGTCTCAAGCATCTATACCTCCGCAGTTTTTTCGACGTTTTCACTTACAGGGTGTCCTGATTTCAATCAGGTTGAATTATTTGAATAGTTTATTGAAAACCGAACAATAAGATCAGTTTGCTGTATGAACATATGTTTGCAAAACAATAATAAAATGAATAGGTACCCTTACTATTTAACGGCGATCATAGAATGAATTCCTGTTTTCAAAAAAGTGATACCAGAGGGTCGTACAAAAAAGTAATGACTCTCGCTGGAACAATTGAAAGACTTGTATATGTAGCGCCACCTACAAAATAAAGTCATACTAACAACGAATTTGCATTTCACTGTACAAAAAACCTCCGG
This sequence comes from Orchestes rusci, assembly GCA_958502075.1. Taxonomy (NCBI): domain Eukaryota; kingdom Metazoa; phylum Arthropoda; class Insecta; order Coleoptera; family Curculionidae; genus Orchestes; species Orchestes rusci. The sequence goes on along the minus strand of OY293313.1, from coordinate 19,893,745 downwards.
ATAAAATATGTTTAATAATAAGATTCATTATTGGAATTAGCTATTAAAATAAAACAAAAATAGAAAATTAATTTTGACACCCTGCTCTGCATCTCAAAACAAAAACGTTTCAGCAATAGGTAGGTAATGTTCTTATACCAATTAATCAACGTATCAACCAGAAACCCACATTTAATTTCTTCATGTGGGGTTGATAAATCCAGTTTTTTTCTTAATTTCATTTCAATTCATGATTTTTTTAATTTTGATGAAGGGAAAAACTGATTTTTCCAAATTTTTTCAAACCATGTAAAAGAAAGCATGCAGCGGCAGCATGTAATTGAGCCCTTTCTGCCCATCCAGGAAAGTGGGCAGTGGCAGCAGAGGTTGCACTGGTTGCAGACACAACAAAATTAAAGTTCAATTGACCGCAATAAAACCCGGGCAGTAATTACAGAAAACCCATTGCTCCGCCGATAAGAAAATCCAAGCAAATTCCCATAAACGGTTGTATAATTCCATCATTATTATCCAATGCATCAAGCACGATTACGTTGCACCTTTGGAAAATACCAGTTTCGGTTACAAATTCTAAACAAAAACAAAAGTTCCCATTAAACCACCGAATTTACTTCCCCAAAAAGTACATGGAATAACCGTTGCCCCCCGTTATCATTGGGTTTTCCCGCCAACCGCTGGCGCAAAATGCTGTCGACTTGGTAGTTCCGAATAGGAACTTGTGCGGACGCGCGCGTAAAAGCCGAATTGCGAAATAAATCCGTGCTTAGTCATTTATGGAATTTAGGATGTCTGATGTGACTGGGAATTATCACGCTTTGATACAGTTATGCGTTATGAAATATTATGCGAATGCGTTATGCGTGCTTCAACAACACAACATTGTTTTTTTCAAATGCATGAATAGAGACAAAAATTGCATTTTAATAGACGCCAAATTTGTTGGTATTTAAACAGATTATAAAATCCAAATCATTATGACATTATGACTAATGAATAAGTAATGAGCAGATGATAATGTTTTTTCGAGCGAATCACAGTTAGTAGTTTTATTGGCCTGATTAGGAAGGCTGGCGGAATTTCATAATATTGACTCATTATGGTGATATGTATTGCAAATTATCGTCGCCTGATAAGGATGATAAGAATTAAAATAACGGGTGTGTGTCTGAAGTCTGAAGAGCATTTGTTTTAATTTTGCGATCTTGAAATGGCAACATGAGTGCGTTGTCAACACTTTGGAGTCCATGGTGCATGGAAGAATCAAGTTGTTGCGTTGTTCAGATGCCATATAAATTAGTAACCTTTTGCCGAAAATATGTTTGTGTTTATTTCATGTCCATGATTGTTTCCGCTGTAAGGAAAGCTGTTTAAACTCATCTTATTTCAAGATTATTCTATTTTATTTCAGACAGGTTGACACAATCATTTCTGAGACTGAAAACTGGAGACTTCCACAAAATCTATTCGTGGATCAATACCCTGAATGATTTTTCAGATCATTTTCCAACAGAAAGACCTACGCAAATTTGGTTATTAATTTTCTGAGAAAATTGATTTTGAAAAAGTTTATTATGAGAATGCTCGATGAAACATTTCTGAGGAACCTATCATTGACATTGTTTTTCTGCTTTTTCATTTCTGTGTTTTTGTTTGCTCTTTTGATTTTTTCTTATTTTTGCTGTTTTCTTTTTCTCTTTTGGTCTCCTTAGTGACTGCTCCTCCTATTTGGTGTTTTTTTTCCTGATTGTTTTTCTCTTTTCATGATTCTTTAATCATTTCTCTCTGAAGGTTTTTCATTAGGTTGATTCTTCGGTTCTTTTTTTGTTTGTATCTCTTCTTGTTTGTTTTTCTCCTTTTGAATTCTTTGGGTTATTCTTCTCTGGGACATCTCGATTTTGGACAAATCTCGGCCAGTGTCATTATAGTAGGTACTATGACCTGACGCAATACACCGTCTTATGGAACAAATTGACCTACTATAGGGGCGATTATCCGGACTGCTGAATAAATTGATTTTTTGACTGTTTAAAAATAGGAAAATTTGAAAAAAGTAAATGTAATGTTGACAATGTGTGCAATTAATTAAAAAACCTGATGAAAAATATACATATTATGGTGATTTGGATAAATTAACAAAAAATCGGAGGAGTGAGGAGCTCTGAAATATGAAACTGAAGGCATCTTTCCATAGAAGTGATATTAAAAAAATGAATTATTGTCGAGATAAAAAGTGAATAAATAAACATTCAAAACAAAAATACTTTTATAAAAGAATACAAATTATTTTGGAAAGATTAAAATGTACGTATTAAAATCAAAAGAAGAAGAAATGAAGATTAAAGCTCAAAAATCCATAGAAAAAACTACAAAAGAAAAGTCAAATTGCATTTCATTTAAAACAAGTCTTAAATAAGCAAAACATCCTTCCCGGGAATATAGAAAATTAAATTAGATAGGTAACCAATAGGAAAAGTTTTAATACTTGATGACATGAAAAGACGGAACTCAACAAAGAAATCCCTTGAACTGAAAAGTTTAAAAAAGTGTAAAATGTAAAAAAAGGTCCATATGTACAGCTTGGAGAAAATAGAAAAAAAGTGACTATTGACCGACTGAAATACAATTTTTTAAACAAATAAATGTGTCTAAGAATCAATACAGAAACTCGGTAAGAAAAAAATACTATAGATAGACAAAGAGTGGAAAGAAATTTGAATAAAGAACCTCTCAAATCATTTAAAATGCCTCGAAATAATAACAATTATCGGTTAGACTTTTATTAACAAGTTTAAATAACGAGAAAAAAATCACAAAATTGAATAACATTCTTAAAACTAAAAATATATATGCATAAAACTTATAAACAAGAATAAAAAGAGTTTGGAAAAATAAGATCAGAAAATTGAAATTAATTCTTAATTAAGTACCTATGTATGCATTATTAAAACTTGAAATAATTAAAAAAAGAGAAAAAAACTTTACAAACAGAGGTTGAAGTCTTTTGAACTAAAGCTGTTTGGAGTTGTGACAAATTTGCAAAGAACCCGAGAAAATTGTGTTGTAATCGATTTTACAACTTTGTTGATGATTAGTTTTTCAAGTAAAGGGTGAAAACCTTTGGCCCTCGCCCTCCATGTCCAAGATATTATTTTCATTTTGATAAAATTCAAAAACAAAGCCCTGTAAAAAAATTAACTAGGTATCTATAGCACTTTTTTACAAAGTTTAATACATCAAAAAGTCATTAAAACAAACTTGGAATGGCGGAAATTACCTGGCAAAAAAATCATCCAAAAATGGCATACTAACACGATTTTGCTCCACAAATCTTTTGTTTTCCATGCATTTTCCAGACAATGTTTGTCATACAGTGTGACAACCAAATGAACCTTAACAACGTCTGAATGGGGCAGAGAGAAATATAATATAATATTATGATAATTTTAATCACTTTTCTATGAACGGAACATTTCCATTAGTAAACAACCGTAACGTTGTTATACGTTATCTTACCATATATGCTACAGCGTAGGTCAAGATATGTACGCATTTGATTTGACTGTATGGTTCAAACTCCTCTACAAAGAAACAAACATTACTATGAATCGCAATCTATTATATGCTATTATCAAGCTTCCCAATAACCACATCAAAATAATTCCCCAAAAACTCCAACTCAAAAAACCGCCTCTCAGAACCGCCAATCACACATTATTTATCATTCGTAAAATCCACAATTCATGGAAAGTGAAAAAATAAACCGAGCCAGTTATCGCGAACTTGGCTGAACGAGTCCAAGGACGCGTTTCGACCGATCCAAAACTCGAACCACTGGCGCAAAGTGCACTCCGTCTTACGGGATTCCTTGAATACATCCATGGAATTCACGTGGTCCCCCTCCACTATTTTCAACGTGATTTATAAGCGCGCAACGATCATGTCTACGTCATTCGTCCGCTTGATATCGCTCTGTTAGCAGTGAACGTAGCAGCAAAATCCGCGAAGTTTGAACTTGTTTATTGTGATTTGTGATAAAAGTGAATTTGGAAAAATGGTTGTGCGACATTTAATGCCCCTTATGGAGAAACGAAACGTTGACAGGTAGGTTCAAGTGTACATGTGTTGCGCCATGTGGTGAAATCACAAAGTAAACAGTGATTAAAGTGAGTCGCCGGTTGTTGCTGTTACTCCATCCCAGTTCTTCAAAAAAAAAACAAAACAACAACCGGCAACCCTCGTTAGGTCACTCCCCCCTCTTGTGTCATTCCCCCTGTAGACGTCTAGACTTTTCCAGATCCAAAGTTGGCACAAAGCTGAAAAGCGCCCTCACCCGAGCAAGAATGGAACGCCGTCTCGTCTGCGGCCTCATTCCCGCCATCAAATATCTGGAAGCGACTCCGGAAGAGGTCGTGTTGTGTGTCCTCTCCCGTCCCGAGGACTCCGCCACCCACATCCAAGCTACATTGTTGCAAGCTTTCTGTTATGAAAACGACATCCCCGTCTTACAGGTTGGTAATTTAATTTTAACTATCCAAACAATGTTATAACACATTTTTTATTACAGGTTGACTGTAGTCAAAAGCTATCAACCTACAGTGGCCAGAAAAAGGCCACGCCCCATTGCAACTGTGCTCTGATAACACGCAACCAGAGGCTGCCAATCACAGACGAGAACGAGTTGCCCATGACCGCGGGCGAGCAGTTTTTGGCCAACTTCTACGAGTGCACTCTGGGCGAGTTTCCGCGTCCCATTGTGCAGTTGCCAGTTTGAAAATCAAGAACAAGGCGCAAGCAGATGTGCGTCTATTGTGGATACAAGTTCTGATGTATAGATGGGGGTGTGTACAGAAATTATTGTACAAAGAGGTGGGGCCTCGTGGTGTTGATTGGGCCACGCCCTATGGCTGTATGGGGCCAATTATAGGCATTTGTTTGTAAGAAAGTATGTAAAAATGCCGACGATTGTGTATGTAAGATTTGTAAAGATAGGTTTTGTAAATTAATAAAACCATTTGTAAGATATTGTATTGTTTAATTTGATTAACGAAATGTATAGTATGAATAGGAGAGAACCATTTGAAACATGTATACTATATAGATGATGATGGTAGGCGGAAACTTATTGAAAAGATCAAACATTAGAAACAGGTGTCTGTTTTGGTTAAAACAAGTTTTGATTTGAGAAGCGGGAGTGTCCGTTACTAAGAAGGGGTGGATCAGTATGATATTGAAGGACCACGCCCCCTGACCCCTGACCATATCATTTATCACCCTAGTAGAGTGTAATGACTTTGTGATGATTAAATATAAGTCTGTTTATAACACAATAGCCATTTTATTCAACAAACATACGTAAAATACTGAGAAGAATTGATTAATAGAACGCCAAACAAATCAATATCTAGTTGGTCAAGTGTCCATGGTAACAGATTTTGTAGTGTTTAGTGGCCAAGGCATTATTGTCCAGCAATAAAACCTCATTACCCATGCAAATACTCTATTGAAAGACACAATTCACCTTTTATTATGCTGTAAAGATTAGCAAACACACTCTGCCAGTTCTTCGTCTTCGTAGTAAAGATTATCTTTGACCATCAATAAAATTTTATTACTGTTTTTGTAATCCCCAAGTTTTATAGTTCATTTGAATGAATCAAACTCTTTCAACGATTTTAATCTGGAAGTAGCACTTCTATTGTCAATGCTATAATATGGTAGGATTAAGTTTTGGAGGGATATGGAGCTTCATATTCGTGTGTCAAACCATCCAAAATGTAGTAAAAAGCACCTAATCTTTTTTTTATCTGCATTTTCACATTTTTTCACTCTCTTCGAACATTGTTTTCTTTTTTTTAGGGCTTTTTGTTTTTGATCACATAGCTTTGATGGTTGTAGGTATCTTTTATATGTTCACAACCAAGTTTCAATAGATTTTTGAATTTGGTTAATAGGGGGAATCAAGCTGCGATGACCAATCAACTTCATATTTCATAAACCCTTCAGATTTATGGTTGAAGTGTTTTCCTTTCGTTTTATCATTTATAATATATCAAGTCATATTACGTACATTTTTTCTACTTTTTACTATTTCATTGAAACAAAATATGTTTTTTTATAGCTTGATTGCTAAATAAAAATGTTTTTTTAACTGTTTAAAACGTCTAATAAATGTGTAAAAGTGGTTTGTAAAGATGTTTAGACTTTTGAGAAAGGAAATATTACATCAAAAATGTTTCTAACAGCATTATAAAAGCTGCAATAAGTCCTTAAAAACAACAGAAAAGTCAAAATCACCTTAACTAGATTTCAATGGATCTTCAAATCTTAAATCTAGTTAATTATTTTAAACATCTCACGAACATGTAAGAAGATTTGCAAACTTCTGGAAAAAAGAAAAATTACGTAAAAACGTTTTAAATAGCTTTCTAAATGTTGTGAAACGTCCTCGTTATCCTTGGCAAAGTTATAAAAATAATAAAAAATAAATATTATGAAAGCTGTAAGAATTCAAGTTCTTAAAAACAACAGAAAAGTTTTAATTTTTAAATATGGTTAATGAGGATCTGTGTTCTAGTTGCCAATAAACTACCCCAAAACTTTTTTTCAAAGTCGTTTTGAATTATTTTGAAAGTCTCATAAACTTGTGAAATTTAAGGATCTGTAAACAAGAAAAATCACGTAAAAAAACGTTTTAATTAGCTTTATAAATATTTTTTTACTTTTTTCCTTGACAAACTTATATAAATAAAATGAATTGTGTAATATTTTTCAGACATATATTGAACGGTTTTAAAACTCCAATAAACGTGTAAAAGTGGTTTTTAAAGGTTTTTAAACATCTCGAAAAAGGAAAAGATCACATAAAATATTATAAATAGCTTTCCAAAAGTTTGCAAAACTCCTCAGAAACAACAGCAAGGTTTAATTTTCAATAGGGACTATATCAAGCAAACTTATAAAAACGATATTGATCTTCTTTTTAGGTCGTTTCAAATTGTTTTAAAATTCTAATAAACGTATAAAAGTACATTGTTGAAATTTATAATTTTCTTAAAAAAAAATCATAAAAACGTTTTGAAAAGCTCTTAGAAGAAGCAATAAGGTCTTTATTACAAAAAACTACCTCAAAATCGTCAGAAAAAAAAATAATTTCCAACAAAAACAAACTATATAAATACAATTTTGTGGTATTTTCGAATTGTTTTCAAAGTCTTGAAGCAAGTGGTTTAAGAGTTTTTAAACTTTTTGAAAACGGAAAAATGACATGAAAACTATATTAAAAACGTTTATTTGTCTATATTTGTTTTCATAGTTGATCGGTTTATTGCTACATATTTTCAATGATCTCTTTCACTTTTTTGTTTTTTTCAACCTTTTGTTCGCTCCACATTTAAACATTTTTTCCACACCTTAACATTTATTTTCTTCGACTTTTTCCTGGATTTATTGTCTTCCTTCTGGATGATTTTATAGACCATTTTTCATCAGGAATCAGATGTTAGGAGTTTTAACTAGTAATAGAAAACTTATAGCTACCATTTAGCTAGAGAAACTTTCTGTGTTATTTTGAGATTTTTTAAATTTTAAGAGTGTTTTTGAATCTTATTGATTTATCTTCCCATTATACAGGATGATTCCTGATTGCGTACATTAAATTGAAGGGCGGATTTCTGAAAAAAAGTCCACATAAACATGGGTCCGGAAAAATACGTATTGTTTTTAGGTAATTATTTAAAAAACGCTTTTCTGCTATTTTGGCATTTGATGCAATATTTTTTGCATCCTACGTTCTGTTGCTCATGATGAATATGAATTCACTTGCGCACACACAAAAATTCGCCTTTTTCATCATTTTTGAGAATAAAAAAGAAATAATTCACTGGATTTGGGGCGAAAAGAATGTTTTTTTCAGGTTAGCTTTGAGTTAGGGTTACATTGAGTACGTTTTGGTTAAGTTGGGATAGTTTTTTCTGGTGGAGATGGATGTCGCGTGATCGACATCTCAGAACAGATTTGGAAATAATCTTCATGTTTTGGCGGATAAGTCATTCGGGGTGTACTGTCATTGTCAATTGCATTCAAAATAATGGAGATTTTGTATCATGCCTACATACAACACATTCATATGCATAAGCATAACTTTAGTCATAAGCATAAAAGTTGGACGTATGGTTTCTTATGAACGCGTTGCGTAATTATCTGAGTGAGTAATAGCCATTTATTCCCGCGAGTGGGATACTATGCAGCAAATGCCAAACAACTTTCGATTCACGTCATAATTGCCACCAAGCGGGTTATTATGTGATTTGCAGGTGACCAAATTTGGCCACCAGCAAACTTCATAACAACGTGCTTGGTGGCAATTATGACGTAGATCGAAAGTTGTTTTGCATTTGCTTTACTTTTTCTATGATTATTCAACAATTGAAGCAAACTTTGCAATATTTAATTTCATTTTGACGGCACTTTTTGACAACTATACTTAAAGTGAGGTTAGGTTTGTTAACACAATGACTATAAAACAAGCATGGACGGTCAAATGGTCTGTTTCAAAATGATGGATTTGAAGGTTGTCATTTTGTCGAATTTTCTGATCGGCTCAAAAACAGTGGAGTAATGACATTAGATCATTCCATTGGTTGAAATCAATAATTGAGTAATGAAAAAAATGTCACTGGTATAAGTAACGAGTCACATTAACCAATAGAAAGTGGATGTATAACACGCAGATCTTAGCGTTAACCAGGTTACGATTTGTCGTTACCAGGTTTGGAGATTGATTGGTTATACATATATCGATAGCAGCTTGGGATCAAACGACAAAACGTTCTGGTTACTGAAAGTAACATTTATGGTATAACGCAAAACGCAACTACTTGATTAGGTACATCCATTGACTTTAACTACTAAAAACTCAATGGGTACATCCCAAGAGATTTGCACCCACAGCGAAGAAAAGTAAGGTTAGGAAATTCGTTAATTCGTAACCTGGTTAACGCCAAAATCCGCATAATACATCATAAGCTGCTTTCTTTCGAAACTGATTTCCGATTCAAAACGCGTTTGGATCAAATAATCACGTGACAACGTGACATGCTTAAAAGAACGAATCATGTGACAATGAATCATGATCAGAAAAATCAAATCGAAAGAAAGCGGCTATAGTCATAGAAAAAAAGAGTTTTTTTACCCACTTCAAAATGTAAAAAAATTGCGTTTTCAGGAAAATGTTTATATAAAATGCGACCTCCTCAATTATCCTTAATATTATTTTGCATACAGCCTTTGACTTCGCGTAATTTTAGTTAAAGATCCGTTATTTTTATACTTTTCTCAAAATATCAATTGTGAAGAATAATGTCATCCAATAGAATACATCATGATCATTTTCATTCTCCCCCTAAAACCCAATTCCATTGCAGCAAATATTGAGCAAAATCCGAATATATCAATTAAAAATTGAAAAATCCTTGAAACTTTGCACACTCTTTTTATGCACCCTGTATTTAAAAACAAATCTACAGGAATCTACACTTTCCAAATGTCTCTGGTATACAACTGTCATGTCAAAATTGTCACTCGTCCGTAGCTGTCAGTGTTGTCACTTTCGTAACAAAAAAAAAACAAAACAAAAGCAGTCAGCTGTCAGATAAACAAAAATCTGAAAATTTTGCCAAAATTTTCATTAAATTTTTAGTGAAAATTCTCAAAACGGCATGGCTGAAGCGGCTGAAAGGTTTGTGCGTATTTTTATGGTATTTTCCCAATTATTTTATCAGAAATGAGTGTCACAATATTTACTGTTAAATATGGAAGCCTATCATGTATGGGGCATTAGGGGGGGCGGAAATTGTTTCACGAGGGTGTGATGATGCTTAACTTGCTGGGTGAACAAAGAATTCAATAAAATTGGTCAATCTAAAATTTAGGCGTAATTTATTTGCTGGTTGAATTTCCCTATTTCTCAGCAGCTCAAGCTCAAAAACCCCAACGAACGATGGCTGGTTCAATTCCTGGCTAAATGCCGCTAAAAACAAGGTAATATATATTTTTTGCCGTCCCATAACCGTGTTTTTGATGTTTATTTGAATAAATTCAATGTACAGAGCACCGAGGTGCTGGAATTTGTCAAAAAAGACTTGGAAGAATTTGGCTCAGTTGTAAAAAACGAAGCCACCAGTGTGGTCACATCAGCTGGCTCTGTAATGGAAAAAACCCTTAGTGTAAGTCCTAACGGTGTTTTGGGACAGTAACTGTAGCAAAGTTTCAGTTGGAATCCCCCGATTCCACAGTGAACACGGTAAAACGGAGTTTCAGCACGTTTATAGGTCAAATGAACACAGTCCTCAACCCCAGTCCCGACGACGAAGATACGGAAATTCTCATAGTGGAAAACTCCGAAACCCACCAGTTGAGCCAGCTGCAAAAAGCCCTGTACGAGTTGCAGAAAAACCCCGACACCTACCTGTGTGATCCTGAACCACATCTGCGACAGCAGTACGAGTGTTGGCTGGAAATCCTGGAACCGCAACAGCTTTCGGACGACCGTGTGGCGAAACACGTGAACAGCTCGGAAATTCTAAAAAAACACTACGCCAAGTTGGTGCCTGAAATCATAGAACATCAGCTGTTCTGGAAGCGGTACTTGTTCAAAAAGGCCTTGTTGGAGGATGAAATTGCCCGGCAGGAAATGGCGCAGAAGCGGGAACAAAAGCAGGACAATGACGAGTTAAAGTGGGAAAATGGTGAGTAATTACATTCATTAAAATGTCATGTTTTCGCAGCGGAATTTACAGAAAACGTGGAACTGAGTGAGGAGCAACAAATCGCTCTGTTACAACAGTATGAAAATGAACAGAAGACTAAGAAAAAGAGTCCGAAAACTGATAAAGGTATGTTCGCCCTCGAAGTAAGGGTCTGTTAACTTGTTTTACAGCAGCCAAAACAGAGTCAGCTACAGGCAGCAGCAATTGCAGCACAGATGATGATTGGGAGAAAGTCAGCGACGAAGCTGACAAATGAAACTGGTTACAAAGAGAAAAAATTATTATATCGAAATTGCATTTCTATATCGGTCGTACTATTAAAGTGTTACTTTAGACTAGTTTTATATTGATTTTCTTTGTTTTGTTAGCTTTTACTTGTAATAAATGTATGGTTTACCGTTGGTGATGTTTCATTATCGCTTGCAATTTATATTTTCGTTTTTTTTGCTAGAACTCTTATGAATACTTTGGCAACAGTGCAGTTGTTAAACCTATCACTATAACTCTTTTGTCTCCGGGTGTAGATGCTTGCTTGCCTATGCTCTTTCGGCCACTTGATGTTGCTACACTACAAACTTTTCAGTTGCAGTTAGTGCTATTTGGATGAAATTGTGAAATACTACAGGCAATAGAGAATATTAACTGGAAACAATTGTAGGATATTGTTTTATAAGCTTACCTTATGTTTTTTGGGTCGCTGATTCCGAATTTTTCACTTCCTACCAAAAAATCTTACCGGAAATACTTTTTTTTTTAAATATCGTTTTTTTTGAAAATATCTGATTTTTCAAAGATAGTCCAGATAATCAACCGACAACGACTGAGAGGTGACAGACCTCACATTTTTATAAAACTTGAGATGAGGAAGAAGCATGATTATAAAAAAGATTTTGAATGAAACTTAATGCTCAATGCACTTTCTAACATTTGATTGATTTTCAACATTGTCATAGCAACTAAGGATAACTGAACTGGAAATCCATAGAAACATCGAAAAATATTATTAAAACTGGCAATACATATTTCCAAAAATACCAATTTTTGGAAAGGACCTTAAGCAAACTCACCTTTATTTTCAATGCCCGACAACATGAAATCACAGAATTTTGGGGTTTTCATTTGAAAAAATTGATTTTTGGCAGTTTTCTCAATTTAATTTTTGAACTTATTTTTCGACCACCCTAGGCGGTATATTGATAGTTATTGAAATGAAAATCTATCAAAGGATTTCAATAAGGAATCCAACACAAAATAATGAAAACGCTTCCTGAAACGAAAAATTTACATTTAAATCAGGTCCTAAAAACGTCAGTTTCGACATAAAATCTTATAGTTGATACCGACTTCCAGTATAACCGGAAGTGCCACCATCTTGAAAATAGGTATTTTAGCTTGAGTGCCCCCATAGACTTTGCTATACTGTAAAATTTTAAAAAATTTCCTACGTACCTATAGTTTTCCATATAGATCGAGGGGACACCCTGTATAAAAAAATTTTTGATAAATGAAGCTTTCTCATCAATTCTTTGGAAAAATAAAATAGAAATCGTTTTTGGTGGGCGACAATCTCGTCTATTAATAATTTTAAATTTTCCGGATACTTTCTCGAATTCCGGCCGGACGTCCCTGGACAGCTTGAAAACTCAAACATGTCCGGGTAAATCCGGACGGATGGAAACTCTATTTTGAGACCGTTATTGAGCTGAGAGGCTTTATCGTTTGTTTATTTCGCCGCTTAAAGTAACCTATTCACTCGAATAGGCATTAAACGAAGACAAATAAAAGCTATAACTGTAACAAAGAGATTCTATTTTGAAGCTTCTGTTGGTCAAACTAGGCGAAAAAAATATACTCTATTATCTCTGAGTGTATATGCCCCACTCCCACTGATCTACTTTATCATTGTTTCGCCAAAAATGCTACCAGCATCATAAAATGATAGTGTTTTGTCGCCTCGTTTGATCATTATCCATAACCTTTCAAGCCAAATGATTAGTTAAAGAGGGTGTGTTTTTAATTCATTCACTTTCTCACTTCTTGTTTATTTAGCATTGATATAGTTGGTAGGTATAAAATGTAGATGCATGACTAATATTTTGAAAGGAGATCTGTACGTTGTAAGATTTAGATTCGTCTTTTAAACTTGGCAAATTAATGGAATAAGCAAAAAATATCCGAAAATGCAAGAAACTGAATTAAAATCTCCCTTTATTTTCCAAATTGTATAAAAAATACGCAATATTTGTTCAGCCTTCTATCTATGATACTCGAAATAATTTGAGAATTTATTATCTACACCTTATATCTAACTCAAATTAAAAATTCAAACCTGTTTAAAAAAATAGCTAACATCGTTCGAGTGAAGCACACAACTTTTCCACTGACCCCTATAGGTTATCATCATAAATTCTATGTTATTATCAGACATACCCTCGTATCGAGGAGAGCAAGCGCAATACCTGCCAAACCCTATGGTTTCTGTCTTACACATGGATCTTCCATCTCTCTTTCTCCGTGAGCAAATCCGCTTATGTACTCTTATGTACTAGCCTTCTAGTAGTGTTATTTCTATGTGGGCTACTAATGCCACTATCCTTTCAGTGTAGCAACATCTGTCAAGCTTAACGGCTTTTTTCTTCATTGACACTTTGTTGACAGAAGCTTAAATTGAATTTTCTGTTACAGTTGTAGTTTAGTTTGTATTTGCCTTTAATTTATTTCTATTCAAGTGAATTAAACAGATTCCAATTGAAGAAATCGAGGCAGCAATGCAGTCATGGAGCCCCTCGCCAGACTCATTAAAAGGAGCATCTCACATGAAGATCAAAGAAATCGAAAGGCTCAAACGCGAGCTCGAACTGGAAAAATCCGAACGAGAAGACATGAAAATCGAACTAGCAACTCAGGAAGAAACAATAGACAATTTAGGTACAACACTCCATATCCAAAACTCTTAAACTAACAAACTATCCCAATAAAGCAACCCAACTGAAGCAAAAACAGTCTCAAAACGAGCGACTCAAAAGGCAAGTGGACTTATATCGGGCCCAAATGGAGGACTGCCAGGAGCCCCATTTAAAATCTATAGAAAGCAGCGAAAAGGAGCGACTGTTGAAGACGGAAATCGAGAATTTAGAGCAGTATGTTCAGAAGTGCGATCAGGAGCAGGAGGAGTTGAGGAAAGAACGCAATGATGCTTGTAACAAGGTAGGTCAGTTTTTCAAGAATCTTGCTTTTTAGGTATGACCATAGACTTACAATAACAAGACACATAACCCAAAGACAATGATAAAAAAGCCGGCTCTGTTTTTGTTTACTTACCGGTGAAATGACAAAATGTCTGCCTGATTTTATTCTCTGGCCACACACTATAGACTTTCTAGTCATTGTTTTATCAATAAAACACTAAATAGCGCAGTTTAAAAAAGAAAATAGCCCACAGAGCTTTGTTTTCTCCTGAGAAATTGAAAAATAAACTCACTACTAACTTCCTAACCTCACAAAACGGTTTTTGTAAACAAAAGCTTCAGAGAAACGGCCTCTAGTTTGCGTCCAGATGTTGCCAAGTTTCAAAACAAAACGTAAACCTCAATAGAAATGTGATTTGTGCCGAAAAACTGAAGATAAATGGAATTATGGTTGTTTATGATTGGTGATTTAGACGATTAGTAGTTGAGTTGATGTTTTTTCCGGGTATTTTTTCATAAGTCTAGAACTTTCAGGGCACATGACAACCTATCTGAAAAAATAGTAAATAATTATACGAGGGCAATTTGGGTTAGGAATATTAGTTTTGTTACTTGTTTTGTGATATAAAGTCTGTGGGTTTGGCTTCTAGCTTGCAACGCTTGAGAAAAACAGCAAAATGTGGCAGCAACGTTTCTTTGAAATTGAAGAAAAGTTTCAGCAAGTCTACGAGCAAAATGCGGAGTTGACTACAGAAAATGAGAACCTTAAGTCGCACTCGTCCGAACTTGAGTCTATGCTCAAAGAATACAGATCTGGTACTTGTAGTCTTGATGAAAGCAGTTTTATTTCTGAGAAAAGTGACCGAAGATCCAGAGATTTTAATTTGAGTGGTGTGGAGGATTTGGCGCATGCGGTTGTGGATATTCAGTTGAAAGAAATTCAGGAAAAGTACGAAATAGCTGAAGAAGAACTGCAGAAAGTGACTAAACACAACGTTGAGCTGGAACATCTTTTGAAGCTTACCAAGGAAGAAAAGGATAAATTCAACCTGGACCTTCAAACAGCCACAAAGAAGAATAAAGACTTAGAACTAACTTTACAACAAACTTCACAATCGCTTCAGGAAACTCAGCACAAGTTGATGGAAGCTGAAACCTGTTCGGCGCAGCTGAATGAAGAAAAACATAAACTTGAAGATGAACACTGCAAGTTGAGTTCTTTGATGAAGCAAGTGGAAGAAACTTTGACGAAAAAACTTGAAGCTAGTCAGCAAAGTAAAAAGGAAGTTTGCGAACAGTTGAATGAAGCTGAACGCTCCTTGGCGCAGCTGGAAGAAGACAAAAATCGATGTGAATCTGACTTGAAATCAACTTTGAAGCAGCTTGAAGAACAAATGAAGACACGGGATTCAGAACTGCAACAAACTGTAAAATTGCTTCAGGAAACTCAGCAATGTAAAGTGGAAACTCTGGAAGAGTTACAAGAAGCTGAAAGGTGTTTGACCCAGCTGAAACAGGAAAAACATCAACTTGAAGCTGACAAAAACAACTTGAATTCCACAGTAACCCAGCTTGAAGAAAATCTTCAAAAAACGTCCAAGTTACTGGAAGAAACTCAGCAAAGTAAAAACGAAACTTGCAAAAAGTTGACGGAAGCTGAAGTTTGTTTAGCTCAGCTGACAAAGAACAAAAATCAACTTGAAGCTGACAAAAACAACTTGAATTCCACAGTCACCCAGCTTGAAGAAAATCTTCAAAAAACCTCCAAGTTACTGGAAGAGAGTCAGCAAAGTGGAGAAGAAACTTGCAAACAGTTGAGCGAAACTGAAAAATGTTTAACGCAGCTGACAGAGGTCAAAAATCAACTTGTAGCTGAAAAGTACAGCTTGAACTCTACAGTAACACAACTTGAAGAAAATCTTCAAAAAACTTCCAAGTCACTTGAAGAAACTCAGCAAAGCAAGGAGGAAACTTGCAAACAATTGAGTGAAGCTGAAAACTGTTTAACGCAACTGGAAAAGGACAAAAAACAGTTTGAAGCTTACCAAATCAACTTGGAATCAACAGTTAAGCAACTTGAAGAAGACCTACACAAAACTGGAAAGAAACTTGAAAAAACTCAGCAAAGTCAGGAGGAAACTAGCAAAAAGTTGACGGAAGCTGAAATTTCTTTAGCACAGCTGACAGAAGACAAACACCAACTTGAAGCTGAAAAATATAGCTTAACTTCCACAGTGAAACAACTTGAAGAAAACCTACAGAGAACAACGAAACTACTTGAAGAAACTCAGCAGAGCAAAGAGGAAACTTGCAAAAAGTTAACAGAAGCGGAGAATAGCTCAGCGCAGCTGAGAGAGGACAAACATAAACATGAAGCTGACCAAACCAACTTGAAATCAACAGTAAAGCAACTCGAAGACAACCTACAAAAGACTGCGGAGCTGCTTGAAGAAACTCAGCAAAGCAAAGAGGAAACTTGCAAACAGTTGACCGAAGCTAAAAACTATCTAAATCAGCTGACAAAGGACAAAAATAACTTGAATTCCACAGTAACCCAGCTTGAGGATAATCTTCAAAAAACGTCCAAGTTACTCGAAGAAACTCAGCAAATTAAAAAAGAAACTCGCAAACAGTTGACCGAAGCTAAAAATCATTTAACGCAGCTGACAGAGGACAAGAACAATCTTGAAGCTGATAAAAGCAACTTGACCACAACTGTTATGCAGCTTGAAGAAAACTTACGCAAAACTGCGAAGCTACTCAAAGAAACTCAGCAAAGTCAGAAGAAAACTTTCAAAAAGTTGACTGAGGCTCAAAACTGTGTAACGCAGATGACAAAGGACAAATACCAGCTTGAAGATGACAAAAACAACTTGAATTCCACACTAACCCAGCTTGAAGAAAATCTTCAAAAAACTTCAAATTTACTTGAAAAAACTCAGCAACGTGAAGAAGAAACTTGCAAACAGTTGAGGGAAGCTGAAAACTGTATAACTCAGCTGAAAGGTGAAAAACATCAACTTGAAGAAAACCTACTAAAAACTACGAAGCTACTTGAAGAAACTCAGCGTAGCAAAGAAGAAACTTCTAAAAACTTGGCGGAAGCTGAAAATTGTTTAATGCAGCTGAGAGAAGAAAAACATCAACTTGAAGTTGAGAAAAGTAACTTGAATTCCACATTAACACAACTTGAAGATGATCTTCATAAAACAAGGAAACTACTTGAAGAAAGTCAACAAAGCAAAGAAGAAACTTGCAAAAAGTTGGATGAAGCTGGAAACTGTTTAACGCAGCTGACAAAGGACAAACACCAACTTGAAGCTGACAAAAACAACTTGAATTCGACAGTAACACAGCTTGAAGAAAATCTTCAAAAAACTTCCAATCTACTTGGAGAAACTCAGCGAAGTAAAGAAGAAACTTGCAAACAGTTGAGGGAAGCTGAAAACATTATAACGCAGCTGAAAGAGGACAAACATCAACTTGAAGAAAACCTTCAAAAAACAACGAAGTTACTTGAAGAAACTCGGCGTAACAAAGAAGAAACTTCCAAAAAGTTGGCGGAAGCTGAAAATTGTTCAATGCAGCTGAGAGAAGAAAAACATCAACTTGAAGTTGAGAAAAGTAACTTGAATTCCACATTAACACAACTTGAAGATGATCTTCATAAAACAAGGAAACTACTTGAAGAAAGTCAACAAAGCAAAGAAGAAACTTGCAAAAAGTTGGATGAAGCTGGAAACTGTTTAACGCAGCTGACAAAGGACAAACACCAACTTGAAGCTGACAAAAACAACTTGAATTCGACAGTAACACAGCTTGAAGAAAATCTTCGAAAAACTTCCAATCTACTTAGAGAAACTCAGCGAAGTAAAGAAGAAACTTGCAAACAGTTGAGGGAAGCTGAAAACATTATAACGCAGCTGAAAGAGGACAAACATCAACTTGAAGAAAACCTACAAAAAACAACGAAGTTACTTGAAGAAACTCGGTGTAACAAAGAAGAAACTTCCAAAAAGTTG
Organism: Orchestes rusci; assembly: GCA_958502075.1. Lineage (NCBI taxonomy): Eukaryota > Metazoa > Arthropoda > Insecta > Coleoptera > Curculionidae > Orchestes > Orchestes rusci. Next base: position 19,875,769 of record OY293313.1, on the reverse strand, counting down.
GCGGAAGCTGAAAATTGTTCAATGCAGCTGAGAGAAGAAAAACATCAACTTGAAGCTGACAAAAGTGACTTGAATTCTACACTAACACAACTTCAAAACAATCTTCAAAAAACAACGGAGTTACTGGAAGAAACTCAGCAAAGTAAAGAGGAAACTTGCAAACAGTTGACAAAAGCTGAAAATTATTCAATGCAGCTAACAGAGAACAAAAATCAGCTTGAAGCTGACAAAAACAGCTTGACTTCAACTGTAAAACAACTTGAAGAAAAACTCTACGAAACGTCCAAAATACTGGAAGAAAATCATAAAAATAAAGAAGAAACTTGCTTCAAGTTGAAGGAAGCTGAAATTTGTTTAGCTCAGCTGACAGCAGGCAAACACAAACTTGAAGCTGACAAAAACAACCTGACATCAACTGTAACACAACTTGAAGAAAATCTTCAAAAAACTTCCAAGTTACTTGAAGAAACTCAACAAAGTAAAGAAGAAACTGAATCCCGCTTGATGCAAACTGAAACTCAGCTTCATTCTTCGCAATCCAACTGTGATAAACTTCAAAAGCAAATTGAAGACATGAAAGTTGAAAAAGCCGACTTGAATCGAAATATTCTTGAGTTGAAGATCACAGATGTTTTGTTACTTGAAAGCAATAAGCAGTTGAAGAAAACTGAAAACTCATTGGCTCAACTAAAAGACGATAAACAACGGCTTGAAACTGAAAACTCAAACTTCACTGCCACCATTACACAGCTTCATGACAAGTTGCGCGAAACTCAGCAACTCAAGGCGGAAACTTCAGCGAAATTGACAGAAGCTGAAGAGAGTTTGAAGGATAAAAGTCTTGAGCTTCAAACTTGGGAAATCAACTTTAATGATCTTCAGAAACAGTTTGTTGGTGTTGCACAACAAAAACTTGCGCTTGAAGAAAACTTACAAAAAGCTAAAGTACGGCTTGAAGAAACTGAACAGAGTTTGGAAGAAAAAAATCTTCTGGTTAAAACTTGGGAAACAAACTTTGATAATCTTCGGGCAGGACTTGAAGAAAAACTACAACAATTGAATGAAGAAAAAGCGAGTTTGGAGCAGCAACAAGCAGAAAAGTGTTCCCAAGTTGAGAATCTAGAGTCAGCTTTGAAGAAGTCTTCGGAGAAAATTGTGGAACTTGAAGATAACTTGCTGAAAACTAAAAATTCTCTGAAAATTGCCAAGAAAAACCTTGAAAAAACACAAAATGCGAAGGCTCAAGTTGAAGAAGACCTTAAACAGCAACTTTCCAAGAAAACTTCCCAAATTGAAGATTTTGAGTTCACTGTTGTATCACTGGGTAAGAACTTTGAAGAATTCGCTAAAGAAAGATCGGCTATTGAAGAAAGTCTAAAAGCAGAGAAAAAGAGAGAAGTTGAAGAAATAAATGCGAACTTAGTAAGAACGCAAAGAACCCTCGAGGAAAAAACAGAAAATGAGGAAACCTTGAAAACAGAAAAAGGAATTTTGGAGCAACTACTGTCAGAAAAGTCTTCCGCTTTAAAGGACTCTAACGATAGAGTTCAAGAACTTGAAGAAAATGCCGTAAAAACTCAAAATCTCTTTGAAGAAACTCGCAAAGAAAAGGCGCAGATTGAAGAAGAAAAAGGGATTTTGGAGCAACAACTGGCACATAAATCGTCAAAGATTGATCAAATTGAATCCATATTAGAAAAACGTGAGAAAGAATTGAAAGACATCAAAATTACTCTTCAATCCACTATAACAACCATTGAAGATACACTACATCGAAAGTTGCAAATTGAAGAACAATTGATTAATGAAAAGCGAATACTAGAAGAACAGCTTTTAGAGCAGTCATCCACAATTGAAGAACTTAAAGAAGATTTAGTGAAAACACTGCAAGAAAAAACCAAACTTGAAGAAACCCTGATAGCAGAAAAAGGAGTTTTGGAGCAACAACTTTCAGAAAAGTCTTCCAGGATTGTATTACTGGAATCCTCCTTAGAAGCATCTGATAACAAAATTCAAGAACTTGCAGAAACCAATAAAGAAAACGAGCAACAATTGGCAGAAAAATCTTCAAGGATTAATCAAATTGAATCAGTAATAGAAAAACGTGAGACCGAATTGCAAGACATCAAAAATACTCTTCAATCCACCATGACAGCCATTGAAGAACAAAAGCTTCGAATTGAAGAACATTTGAGTGCCCAAAAAAAGAAACTAGAAGAACAACTGCAAAAAAGTCATCAAGAAAAGTTAGAAGCCGAAAACAAACAAAAATCCGACAAAGAACTGCACAACCAACTGTTGAAAATTGAAGCAGAAAAAGTCGTTTCCTTACAAAGAGATTTGCAAAGAAGTGAAGAGAAACTTGTCAAAACCAATAAAAAATTGCAGGATATCAAAGCTGATAGTCAACAAAAGCTTAGCGATGCTGAAGCAGCTTTGAAGCAAAAGAAAGAAGACTTAGAACAACAACAGGCCAGTTTCAAGAAACAACTAGAAGAAAGTGAAGCTGAACTCTCTACACTAACCCAAAAACTCGCCTCCAGTGAAGATTCTATGAGAAAAATGAAACTAGAAAACGAAACCCTGATGATATACCTTGAAGACAGCAACAAACAGCTCGAGGCCAATGAAGAAAAGTTGAAACATCTTGAGAAGAATGCCGAACATGATCAGAAAGAGTTTTTCAAAATCAGCCAAGAGAAGGCCAAATTGAGCAAAAGATTGAATGACATGGAACAGGAAAAACAAAAAATTGAGCAGATATTGGAAGACAAAGAAAAGAAAATGCTGCTGAAGAAGGAGGCTCAAATTGAGGAACTATTTGCGGAAGTCAAGAGACTCGAGCTGGAAAAGAATGAGGTTATGGTAAAATCAACCAAGCTGCAGGAGGAGAAAACTGTTACGAGCAACTTTTTGGACTTGAACAAAAAGGAGCTAGATAAAGCCATAGAGGAGAAGGAGCAGCTATTGGAGGCCCTGGAGATGAGCAACAAGGATAAGTTGCAGCTTGAAATCGAGCTTAAAGAGTTGCAACTCACATCCTTTGTACTGAAGGAACAGCTGGAGCGGGAAAAGCAGGAGATTTTGGAGAATTTGCAGACAACAATCAAGGAAAAAGAAAGTTTGTTTACGGAGTTGAACATTGTGTCAAAGGAGAAGCAGGAATTGTGCGAATATCTCCAGCAGTCGGTGCAGGACAAAGAATGTGTTACTTTGCAACGTGACAAGCTACAACTGGACGTGTCAACTTTAAAAACTGACTTGGATAAAATGCAATTCAAGTATGATTTGTCCGAAGCCGAGGTGAGGAAGATACGTGAAGACAGGGACAGTATTATGAAATCTTATAATAGAATCATGGAGGAGACTGAGAGCAACATAACGCGGGCCCATGGAGTGGCTGTCCTAGAAAAAAAAGAGCTGTTACAACAAATTGCCAGTTTGGAACTAGAACGGGACAAGCTGAGAGAAGCTTATTCGATTGTAAAACAAACAAATTCCAAGTACGAGTTGGAACTTTCGAGCGTCACACAGTCAAAAGAGGAATTGAAGCATCAACTTACAGAGGTACAAGAGGCGTATAAACGTCGCCTTGACCAAAACACCGAGCTCAGTGACAAGTGCAAAACCTTGGCTAAAAAGCGGGAAAAGGACCGCGAAGAGTACCTTAGACTATTGACAAGAGAACGCGAAGAGAAATTGGAAATTCCCAAGATATACGACGAGAAACTAGAAAGAATGAAGAAACGAATGGAGGAACTGTATTATGAGGAGATGAACAAGGAAAAATTACGCATGACGCTGGAGTGGCAACAGAAGCTGGAAATTTTAGAACATAAACTTTCCAAGGCGCGACAACAGATTAAGCTTCTGGAAGAATCCAATCGTCCTAGAGCTTCGCTGCAGTCGCTTCCAGAACGCATGCCCAGACAAGGTATTTCCAGTTTGAGGGGCAGAGGCAACAAGGTGTCCGATGAGTTTAATAGGAGTCGAAGTGCAACTAGTTTGGCTGGAATGGATTTTGAAAAAATACGCGATAAAAAAGTGTCCACTCTGCCGCCGTTGTTCCACAAAGGAGAATGGGGGATGGATGATACTATCACCTCTTCAACCACCAACATTAACCGCAACTTCCAAATGGAAGACGAAGAAGACACCTTTAACAACAAATATCTGGAAGATCTAAAACGCGGAACATGCCATCCACAAGCCAACTCCACAGTGCGCGAATCGCACTTGGGGCGCATGTCCGAACTAGCCCAACGCAACTCCATGCTTCCTCCTCATTTAAAGAGCTCCTATCCGCTGGAGTCGCAGTTTTACACTCCCACCAAATTCAAGGATGAGGAAATCAAAGCGGGCACTTTGGAGTTCGACAACAGCACCTCCAAGTTGCTGCCGGGAGACAAGAAGAAGAAGGACTTTGGGACTACGTCATATAAACGTCCAGGACCGCCCACTCCTAGCAAGAATGGAGGGAGGAACTCGTTGCAGAACGACGGGGTTTTAAAGGAACAAAATACTACCCCTAAAAAGGTATGTTTTGTATGGTATCAGGGCTGTATTGATTTTTTGATTTTCCTAAGCAGACGACACCAAACAAGCTGAAAAGTTGGTTCAAAAGCGCCAGCAGAGAGTCGGAGGTAATGTTTCTTAGTTTGTTTAGTGGATTGGATTTTTTAGACTGGTATATAATTTTTCGGTTTTTGGGTTATTACTAACGTGGTTTGTTATGGGTTTTTCATTGATTGAGACTGAGAGGATTTTTGTTTAGGGTCTTAATGACACGTTGTCGATGTCGGCGCGTGAATTTTGCGACATCATTGGTAGATTGAGTGCGAATAATCACTTGTGTTGATTGAGGTGAGCACATGGGATGGTTTTGGATTAGTTTGGAAAGTGGCACTTTTCTGATGTGAAAATGCTTTAGTTAACGGTGGTGCTATGGGTTCAAGTTCAGTGCGGAAAAGTGGAACTTTCTAAACAATAACGCGCAATGATTTTCCATCAACTAAATATGATATACAAGGTGATCCAGTTTTATCCGGTAATATTTAAAATTTGGATTCTAACAATTAAAATGAGCAATTTTTATTGTATGAAAATGTTTTCAACTAATCGTCAGCTTCGAGATATACACCTTCAAAGATTTTTCAACATTTATTGATTTGAAACAGCTGGATTATAATTTTGTATAAAGTTAATTTGAATGAGACTTACTTTTTGTTTTATTCTGAAAGTCGACGAGGTGCCCTCTCGAACCATGACAAAAACCGATGTTATGTCCGTTTTTGGAAGCTTGCGTGAACTCAAAATTGTAATTTTTTCAATTAGTTATATTTTTTTGAATGGTTGTGAACAAGCACTAAAAAAATTAACGAATTTGTCGGTTTCTGTAAAATTTGCTCCTCATATTAAGTTTCGGTTTTAAAATATCGCAAACATTCTTTTTCACAAGGTAACATATTATTAATGATAATATGCATATTAAAAAACTCGCATATGAAGTGAATTATTTTTGAAATGAATTTTGTGATTCCCCAAAAAATTTAAAAATTAAGGTAAATTTTCTAAATACGATTAAATTTGAGCTTACTTATGCGAAATTGATTTGTGTTTGTATAATTTATGAAACTGTTTAGAGTGAATATGAAAGAACATTTTTTTTTGGGAAATAATTAGATGTTTAAAAAAAATATATTTTTTTTTCTTGGGACGCCATGATTTGATATTTAGGCATAACTTTTAATCCTCAACAACTTTTTGCCGAATTTTCTGAAATAAGGGTACTTTACTCTTGTACAATTTTCATATTTTTTGGCCTACCCTGTATGCTGTTTGACTTGCAACCATTCTAAGTCCACCTAGTATGATTATCGAACATGCACCAACTTCCGGCAATAATTGAATTTTGATTGTGCAGTTAATAAAAAAAAAATCCCATATGTTGCACACTTAGGTGACCACACTGTATATGTTCCTCATCCACACGACACAGTTACGTGAAATTACGGAGATTTTTTATGTATCACTAGTAAGGTGCGCCACCTACGATACATAGTGCTTATCTAGATAATCAAAACTGTTCTCCGGTTTGGTGCATCGATGTGAATATTGAAAAAATCGATTCACCAACTTTTTTCACTTGAAAAAGGTGTACCTTGTTCAAGTCTCTAGAGGTAACCGTTCTCAAGGTCCAATACAACGGAAATTGGAAAAAAAATAATAAAAGAATGATCGTTATTCGGTAAGAATTAAGTTCAGGAGCAAAAAAAAGAACTCAACATTTCAATGAAGGCTATCTCGAAAACGGTACTTCTGGACTCTGGAGACTTGAACAAGGTACACTTTTTTTTTAAGTAAAAAAAGCTGGTGAATCGATTTTTCAATTTGATGTGGTTCGTTGTTGTTAATTCTGTCTAGATGAAAAAAATACGAAATTAAAATGTCTGCAAACTAATAAAGAAATTGTGGTGAAATATTTTTAGTCATATAAGTTAGGAATCAATTTTTCATTATAAAGATAAACAGTATTGATGGTTTTTATTATTTATTTAACTCTGGCCTCTACTTACGTATCAAGACAGTAATAGTTGTGTAGATTGAGCCACGAAAACATTCCATGAACGGCGAATGAAGACTGTTCTTGACCTGACGATTCTTGGACCACTCTTTTAACTGTTTTAAATCAATAAATGTTGAAAAATCTTTGAAGGTGTATCTCGCAACTGACGAGGAGTTGAAAAAGTGTTCATAGAATAAAAATTGTTCATTTTAATAATTATTAAATATTACTGGGTTGAACTGGGTCACCACCAACTCTATGTGTTAAAGGTAAAAATTGCTGCTTTTTGAATTAAAATTCCACGTGTTTCTTTTTACAAAATACACTTATTGACCGATCTTCATTTGCAACATGACAACATTGCAATAACAACAAACAATTTTTGCCGAATTTCTAGCGTATGCATCTAACCCCTCATTTCATCACCTTAATCAGCATCGTCTCACATCCATCACTAATCAACATTCACTAATTCATTTGTAGAACACATCTCCAAAGCCGGGAGCGCCCAGACGACGAAGCTTCTTAGGATACCGAAAGTGAACTGTTATTTTAGTTATAAGTTATTTCAATAAAACCCTTGCCAACATTCAGATCTATATATTTCCATCTAACACTAAAGACGATATTGCACTTAAACCACAAAAGGAACAACAAAAATACTGATAAACACTTGCATCTACGGTGTGAGTAAACTAAGCCCAAACTCTCAAGGTACAATCCCAGGAGCCAGTGCTTAAAGCGGTGCCATCTGGGGACACTTGCAAACAACTAACTCGATTCTCGTGTCCGTAGAGCAGCCAAACGCGGACACACTTCAACGTGTCCCAAACGTTGACAGTGTAGTCGTTGTAGCCTGCAAACAACAACCGTCCCGAGTGCGAGAAGTCTACTGAGTTGGCACCAAAAATGATGCTGTCCTTTTGATATACGGCGATTTCTTTGTCAGCGCGCAGGTCAAATAGGCGACACTGTAAAAATGATTATTTTTCTACGAGCGTGCGCAAAGTAACCACTTCGCACACTCCAATGTCAACTCTAATACCTACCAATTCGTTTGTGAGTTATTCTTGCTTGATTTTGGTTGGATTTGAGCTGAATACCGGCATAAAAAAAACCTGAACAGGTAAACAAACGGGCAATCAAATGTATTAAACTCTTTCCCGCCAGAGGGCGTCTATATTTTTCAAATCGCCAACGCCAATGCCAATAGTGTCAGTGTCAACCATCTTTCTAGTCGGCGAACACGTCATCTTAACTCATAAAACTCTTCTTTGAGCAAGTTGACTATTAGAGGTATGATGGAGGTTACTTTGCTGCATTTATCCTTACATTTCCATTAAAAAATAAACAAGGACTTAAGAGATATGAATTTATAATTAGGACAAGTATTTTATACTAAAAAACTTTCATGAGTGAGTTTTGATTTTAGGTACGATTGAAGTTACTTCGCAGCATATATCCTGAAATTTTCATTCAAAAATATACAGAAGTTTGGAAGATATGATTTTTTCAATTTGAGGCAAGTATTTCTCATTAAAATCCTTGATTTAAGTGAGTTAGGAGTTTTTTCAACTCACACCTCCTTTGTTTGAGAACGTTAACCATTTGAGTTATGAATTTATTCGTGAAAGTGTCACTTTCCACAGTTTTCTTAACTTTGAGACGATTTTTCTCAAACATTTACTGAGCCACCCTGTGTATACACAGGGTGTGTCACCTGTTCACCTTTTCAATGTTTTTAATAAGAAATTTTATGCTGAATCGAATGGTAACATGCACAACGAGTTATTTCTTGTGGTTTTTGAGTTATGAATTTACTCGTGAAAGTGTCACTTTTCACAGTTTTCTAAACTTTATGACGACTTTTCTCAAAATTTTACTCAGACACCATGTATCTTTTTTCAATGTTTTTTATGGAAAATCTTATGCTGAATCGAATGGTAACATGCGCAACGAGTTATCTCTTGTAGTTCTTGAGTTATGAATTTATTCGTCCAAGTATCACTTTCCACATTTTTCACAAGACGAATTTTCTCAAAATTTTACTGAAACACCCTGTATGTTTTTGAAATGTTTTCAATGGCAAATTTTATGCTGAATCGAATGGTAACATTCGCATCTCTTATAGTTTTTGAGTTATGACTTTATTCGTGAAAGTGTCACTTTTCACATTTCTCCAAACTTTAAAACGCTTTTTTTCTCACACCATGAATGTGTGTTTTTTTAATGTTTTTCATGGGGAAATTTTATGTTAAATGTCACCAATAGATTAGGAATTCAATTTTCATTAAAAAAACACTGATAAAATATACATGGTGTATCAGAAAAATTAGAAGATAAATTGCCATTTTTTCTAAAAAAATCACAACTCAGAAATCAGAGCAGACAGCCATGCGTAGTTGTCACCAATGGACTGGACTGGCATTTGACATTTGAGTGCGGGAATAGTTATTTTCCTAACAAGTGCGGAAAGTGATACTTTCCCGCACGCGACTGCCGTTGACCCGAACGACGCGAAGCGGGAATGACACTTTCCGCATGAGTTAGGAACATTATTTTTTGTACGAACGTGCTTAAATAGCCACTTTCCCGCACGCATGCCACTTTCCCGCACGCATTTGTGACGTTTCCGTGCGGGAAAAAAAATAAAAAAGCACTAGTGCGGGAAAGTCTAATTTTCCGAAACAAAATGCGTGCGGGAAAGTGGCTATTTAAGCACGTTCGTAGAAAAAAGGTAATTTTGCATATGCAAATGGCAATCTACAACTCACCGTAGCATCATCTCCTCCTGTAGCAACAGCATCGCCGCTCGGATGGAACTTGACACTGTTGACATCAGACTCGTGTCCTTCAAAAGACTGCACACATTGACCAGTGCGCATGTCCCAAATCAATACCATCTTGTCCACGCTGCCGGAAACAAACGTATTTCCCGTCTCCGACGGTGCCAAATCTATCGACATAACATCAGCGCTGTGACCGTGGAAGCTCTGCAGTAGCTGACCAGACTCAACGTCCCAGAGGGCGCAAGTAGAGTCGCCACTGCCAGTTAGAATTTGTTGGTCAGAATTGGGAAAGATGCAACAGCTCATGTACGACGTGTGCGTCCCCACTGTTTTTTTACGCGTGGACACGTCCTCGTCCAATATCAACGGGTAGACAGTTACCTTGTTGTCCAGGCCCCTTTTGAGAGGATTTTTAGATGAATTGGTTAATGGGAAAAAGGGGTGATTACCCACAAGCCACAAAGTTACCCGATGGGGCATAAGCACAAGCCATCACCCAGGTAGTAGGCATTGTAACTGCGTGTTCTTTGTTAGTCGTGTGTGCGTCCCAAATGATCATTTTACCGTCCTAAATATTTTATATTTTTGATGTAAAACAACAAAAAATTACCTGTGAAGACGACACAATGTGTTTTTTGTCAGGAGACCAATCAGAACACAACACTTTGGCCTGATGTCCTTTCAAAGTGCGCCTCGGCTTGATGTTGGGACAGTTAACACAGTCCAGGCGCTCCGCCACTTGTTCCACTTAAAAGTCCCTTATTTAAGGGCAAAACAGGGAGTTTTGGGGGCAACTTACAAGTTACATCATTCAACTTCTGCCGCTCTTCTTCCAGGCGTTTTTTCAAGGTTTCTGCTTCTTTTTGCAGACTCTCCACTGTTTCTGAGGGGGTCGGCTTGCTGTCGCCCTCCATTGTCCTGTTTTTTGATGGAAATGGTTTTAGGGGTTTGTTTACAAAGATCAATATATTAGTTTTGGGAGTGTCTGTGGTGACTGGTGACAAGTAACGGGGCAATAAATAGCGTGTTGCTACACTAGGATCTCAGGAACGCGCCACCAAGGTTTGCAGTAAAGGATCAAAAATCATTTCAACTATTGACGCAGCATTCCGATTCTCATACGAGGAAAGGTCAAAAAATAGTAGGGGATTTTGCAACCAATATCTATCTGATAATGGAGATATATTTCTAATCAAAATATGTCAAACGGTGATACCACATGAGGTATTTTCACTTTTAGTGGATACACGATTCACTGATTATAACGTCGTTCACGGTAAGAAGGTTACCACATGGAGTTACTAGACTGTTGAAGTTGAGCCAATACGTATAGAAGTTAACGGGTGTGTTTGTTGTGCTTCACTAGTGCACACTGCAACACTCATTGTAGTTTTGTTTGTGAAATGTCTCAGTTTTTTGAGAAAAAATATTTTTACTTAACGTATATACTTGCCGAATTTTCTTTACACTGGTAACCGTCAGTTACAAAAATCAATCTGCATTACACTATCCTACACAGAAATAACAAACACACCTAACGTAATACGTGACGCATAAAATTCACGTCTACGTAGGGTCCCAAATAAGCAAGTTAAAGTGTGGCATTTACGCAGTGGCGAATCCTTCATGAATGCAACGCATGCAGTGCATGCCTGAAAATTTTGGAAAATTCAGTTTCTCAGAGATAATGACTTGATACTATATTATTTTTATTCATATCATTAATATATCATGTCAAATAAACGGCATCAAGATATGAAAAAACTTATTTTCATGCAAGAAAATATTTTTATTCAACACCATACAGGATCCTTGCGGAAATGTCGTTCACCCGCCGCAGCGCCGAGTCGTTTCTGACGCTTGTTTCACTCAGAAAATAATTTGCATGCGGCCTGCCGCTCAGACGTGGATTGGAGAACGCTTTTCGTTCTTGGGTGGACGGTTATGTTCGTGTTGAGTTTGTGTTTCACGACAATACCAAAACCCTGTATTTGGTCCGATAAGTATGGGGCAAAATTTCGGGACTGTATAGGGCAGGTCAAAATAACCCTACTTTGACAGTAAACTTTTTTTTCTTAAGTGCCTCCTAACGGAGATACAGAGCCCCAAAGGGGTACCCATCGATTTGATTTTTTAGCTCTAACTATTGAACCGGCTTGTATAATTTGATGGAATTTTAGCATGTTGTGTAGGCCATAAAGACTCAAGAAACCATAGTGAGGTCAATATTTGAAATTGTATGGGGAACCAGGAGCGGACTGGCCACCATACCTTTTTGACCCTTACTTTTTCAAATACTCTGACCTTTTCTCATCAAAAAGGTGCTCTTCTTTTGTTCCGATAAAACTGACCGTTTTTTTTTACAGGTTATTGCAACAATACAATACAATATTGTTGGTATTGAGGAGTGATTGACTGTTAGATTGTCAAATTCGGAAAAAAAAAATTACTTGATTTTTTTTGATTTTTTTTCAATAATTTTTAACTAATTCTAGTATAGGAAATCGATCTGAGAGAGTCGAAAGCTAAAATACTACGGCGAGCCACCAGTTGTTGGTATTTTTGGTATTGAAAAATTTTTCGACTCTCAGATCGATTTCCTATACTAGAACTAGTTAAAAATAAATAAAATAAATAAAGCATTTATTAGCAAAAATGCTATACAAGTACATAGAAAATAATAAAAAATTGAAAGTGTTATATAACACAAACAGTAGTACAAAGAATAGGTGAATGAGGGCGACACACTTAAACTAGGATCAACTATGAAAAACGAAAACAGGTATCTAAAACTATAAATGTGGATCACAGGCTACTTATTAGGATCAGAAACATACCTCCTTAAACTATTTTTAAATACACCTACACTAGTAGAGTTTCTGATGTCGATGGGAAGTTTGTTGAACTCAGAAAGTCCTTTATAAAAGATGCTACCATGCTTTTTGTTTGAGCGGCTTGTAGTGACATAAAAATCTGTTGCAGCACTGCGTGTTTTATATCCATGGACATCACAAACATATTTCAATTCTTTACACAGATATTGAGGTACCAGTCCATGTTTCATTTTATATATAAATACATATGAGCGAAGGTTAATTGTTTGCTTAACATCCATAATACCCAGAGTATTGAGCATCAGTTCGATTGGAGTATATCTGCTACAAGACAGTATAATTCTCATTGCACGATTCTGGATCATTTGAAGTTGTTTAAATTTGTCCTGTGTCAAGTTATACAATATGCTGGAGCAGTATTCCAGATGTGGTGCAATGATGGATTTGTACAGTAGTAGTTTGGTGTAGAGGGATAACTGCTTACCAATTCTTTGTAAAAAATAAACTTTCCGGGACATTTTAGCACAGATATAATCAATATGACTGTTGAAGTTAAGATGTTCGTCTAGCATTACTCCCAAATATTTTATCACTCTTGTCCTTTCGATGTATTGGCCATTTAAATATATGCTGATACTTCTCCCTTCAAGTTTGTTGATCATTCCAGAAGTTCCAAATACAACAAATTTGCATTTGCTTGCATTCAGTGCCATATTGTTGTTTGAAAGCCATTTATCCAAACTTGCAAGGTCATCATTGATATACTTCAGCATCACATCCATATCAGTCCCACACAAGTACAACATTGTATCGTCAGCAAACAATTTAATTTTACAATGCTCAACATGCTTGAAAATGTCATTGATGTAAATGATAAACAATAATGGTCCCAAAACCGTACCCTGTGGGACACCAAATTTTGTGTAAGCTTTATCGGAGAAAGTATTATTGACCTTCACCTTCTGTGTTCTTTTCGTAAGGTATAAAGAAAACCATTTAAGCACTGTTCCGCGAACACCAATCGTCCATAATTTTTGTATCAGTAAGTCCCTGTTTACAGTCTCAAAGGCACGGCGAAAATCAAGAAAAACGGATATCACAAACATCCCGCTCTCCAAACATTTAAACCAATCATTACATACTTCTAGTATCACAGATTCACAGGAGTGATTACTTCTGAAGCCTGACTGAAACTCGTGTATCACAGAATGTTCATCACAGAAATTTACACGTTGTTCCTTTACCACAATCTCCAATAATTTTTCGTATGGCGGCATATTATTTATTGGACGAAAGTCTTCTACCTTGGCACTGTTCGGAACTTTCGGCACTGGTGTAATAATCGAGCACTTCCATTCGTCAGGAAAAACCCCGTATGTAAGAGAGTTGTTTATAACGTCCAAAAATCTATTTCCAACAATGTTAAAAACGTCTTTCAAGATCTCACTTGAAATTCGATCTTCACATCCCCCAGTTTGCTTGAAAGTTTTTACAATTCTATTTAAATAAGACATTTCCACAGTTTTAAAACTACTTAAAACATTATTAGCCTGGTCCACAAAACGCAACACATAATTAAAATTGTTTTTTGGCTTAATTTCTGAAACAATGTTAGCTATACTATCAATAAAATATTGGTTAAAACACTCGACAATATCACAATCCTGATTTTTGACTAGGCCATTTATCACTATATTACTAATATCACATTTTTTATTCGGTAATAGCGTTTTTAGATTCTTCCACAATTGTTGTGAATTTTTCCTGTTACTATCCAGTATTCTATGTAAATATTCATTTTTTGACCTTCGGATCAATGTTATGACCTCATTCCTGATTGATTTGTATTCTTGCCACAGGTTCTCTTCTCTCATCAAAGTAAAAGCTCTAAATTTGTTGTCTCTCCGTTTCATCATTTCTAATATTTCAGATGTGATCCATTTATTATTTTCGTACTTGGAGTTAATAACTTTTGCTTAGATAAATGTCATGGATTCCAGTGATTCTACGATCGGTGTTAATAAATTTTTCGATAACAATTGCATGTTTGTTATAGAGTTGTTCCAATCATTATTCATCAAATCTGTTTCCATCTGTTTTGGATCGTATTGTAGTTCTTTAAAGATGATTTTCTTGCGAAGAGATGTATGTTGTTTCACCTTTATTTCTATAATACTGTGATCACTGATTTTTGGAGTTGTGAGAACATTGCATTTCAATGTCTTGTCATTTATTGAAAAAAAACAAAAAAAAAAAAAAATCAAAAGAAATCAAGTAATTTTTTTTTTTTTTTCTAATTTGACGAATTCTAGTACAGTCAATCATTCCGAGAGTGTCAAAAAAAAATTGCAATAACCTGTAAAACAAAAACATATTGTTCTCGAAAACGGTTACTTTTATCGAAACAAAAGCGAAGAGCATCTTTTTTGATGAAACCAGGTCAGAGTAGGGCTCTGTATCTCCGTTAGGAGACACTTTAGAAAATAAAGTTTCATGATGAACTGGGGTTATTTTGACTTCATCTATACGCTCCCGAATATTTGCCCCATACTCACCGGACACCCTGTATAGATCATCAAAGCAACCGTTTTCTTTCGGGGAAAAATTGCAAAATTATTACATGCTCAGGCAAATTTCAACGCAACGCCACTGCATCTAGGTGAAACGTAGCGAGTTGACTTGACCTATTTTGTTGTATTTACATATAATTTTTGGGAGCTGGAGAAAAAGTGAATTTTGTGTTCATCTGTTAATGAGGATGAGAATATGACGTATAATGATCAAAACTGATTGACAGGATGATCCAATCGTAGAGCCAATCGGCATTCCTCGGATCTACCATGATACTAAAACAAAGGATCTACTATTGGCGATTCAAACAGCTCAAGCAGCGCCACAGCGGAACGCGCGAGAACTTTCGAGAGCGTGACAACTGCATTTTACTCATAGCCCGTATAAGGTTTTCGCGCCTGATTTTATATTTGTTGTTCGTATCAGTCGAGTGTTTCGTATCGGCAGAGTGTTGTCAATTGAGAAATGGTGCCTTTAATGAACTGGAACATTTAGTGGACGCTCTGAATGGATTTGACCGGCCTCTTCGTGAAGGAAGATTAGCTGTGGAAAATTTAGTGTGTATCGGGATCCGATCAAGTTTTCTTACGACGTGGGTCCTTTGGAAAATTATGCAGATGATTGTCTTCTCATTGCAGTGAGGTACGCGACAATTATGCCTATTACGAACTTTTTTCGGATATCGGCGAGCATTCGTATGTTCTTCCATTGTTAATGATGATTTTTATCACCAATATCGGTGGGATCTTTCAATCAATGAAATATATACATTTAATAAAATTAGATACCTTTGATCTATGCACTATAATCGTATATTTTGTTGGCTAAAAGCCACTACACTTGAGGCTTTTTGATATCGACACCCTTCAGACTGATGCCGATAAGTTTATGATCCAACAATAACAACAAAACCCGAAAAATACCATTCAATTAGCACACTATAATCATTTAACAACGTGGTTTATCAAATTTTTTTCATAAATAATAATAAAATCGGGAATATATCTTCAAGTTATCACGATCCCAATAGAAACAGCATGGAGACAGCTGATGACTATCACGCTCTCGAAAGTTCGAGCACAAAACGCCAGAGGCCGCTCCGCTGACTCTTTGAATCGCCAATATAAAAATGGAAATCTCCCTGTTTATTAATTGATGACAATGACAGTAAGTTAAGGTATGCTCTATTGGTACGTATGTACAAAACATCAAGCCGAGTTCACATTAAATAAATATTAGCGTTGAGTGGTGAATGTGAATGAAAAACGGCGAGTAGAATTTTAAATTTTGCAATTAACCTCAAATTCACTGAATTACGCATCTTGAATTTAAATGTGAATGTGTATTTTGGTCTAATTTTACATGAAAAGAGAACTCTGCATCAAATTACCCCTTGTAATTGCCCAGACTCAGAATGGACTGATGAAACATTTTTTCACATTTTTTCTAACACAGTAGATACCAAATCACATAAAATTATTATTGTTGTATTTCGTGATCTAAAAAAATAATAACTCAGGATAATAACTGATATCGAAAGGAATTATCGTAAGTTGAACTCAAAATATCTAATATAAGATAGATAATGATTGTTGAAATCCACTACTTATTTTTTATCTTTCCTCGTATAAGAATCGGAATGCTGCGCCAAACGCTTGAAATGATTTTGATCCTCCCCTGTAAATCTCGAACGGCAACGAAGTACGTGAGAGATCCTAGTTGTTGCTACACGCGGTAGTCAACATAAAACATAACCTTCCCATCTGTCAAACTTACATAATACAACTTGGGGCCCACAACAGAAAAATGAGCCGAGAAAAGGTCGTAGTGCCCAAATATCACTATTTCGACACCCCCGATGGACACGACACGTTCAAAAAACTATGGTTTGTGCTAAAACCAACGTTCTTCGTTGCAGGAGGCATTGCAACGTCTGATGTGGTACGTTTTTTTGATTTTTTCAATATCAAACAACTACATTAGCCTTTTGCAGATATTATGGAGCTGGCCCAAAGGCTACAAAGCAATAGCAGTGCGATTTGTAGGAGTGGCCTTGCCAATTGTAGGAATTTCCAGTACTTTTGTCCTAGCCACAAACGGAGTTGCTAGTTTTAGGAAAAAGGATGACAGAACAAATTGGTTCTTTGGAGGTTTCATGACGGGGGCAGTAACGGGTGCGTTAAAGCGCAATCCAATGTGGAGCTTCAATTTGGGCATGCTTGGAGGCATTCTGGGCGTTTGCATGAAAGAGATAAAAATGCAAGGTTGGAATATTGGAACTGAGGGTTCGAGGTGGCTCAGAGGAGGGGCTACTTCTTGTCTTATTGATTTGTCGTTGAAAGCTGAGAGGCCTGGAAATTGGACCACTGGACAGGAATAATTTATTAATTTGTGGAGGTTAGAGTGTAGATTAATAAACACGTGTATTATTATATATTTTATGTGTTATTATTTGGCTGCTCAAATAGTAACTGCATTATGCATTATTTCATCTTCCATCACAAAGGTCATAAAACAGAAAATATCCTAAGTCCGACCTATCCAAAATACGTCGCGGCAACACTGCCCTTCAAATGACGTCTGTCATACCGTCATACGTCCCTTGTCACAACTGTCAAAGCATCCAATAAATATAAATCAATATTCCGCCATTTTGAACGCCGTCTCCTCAATTTTCCTAAAAAATATTGAATGTACGCGATTTATCTCTCCAAAAACCGCAATTGAGCTTTAAATTATCTTGATTCAACCTCCCTTTTGATATTCAAATAAAATGTCTGACGTGGAGGAAGTAAAATCACCAGGTAAGGCTGTTTATCGACGTTCCTTTCCATTTACTCAAAATTGGATTTGTAGCACGTACAACGCGTTCACGTGCCGTAAAATCAGCCCAAAAGACCAAGACGCCCAAAGGGGCCCGGAAAACGCGCAAGAAGGTTGTGGTTATGGAGGTGGAGGTGACCGATGAGGAGGAGGTTGAAGCTGCCGAAATGGAGGAACCTGATGAGAAAAAGGTGGGTTTTTCTGTTGATTTGGGGCGCATTTATTAGTATTTAGTGCGGGATTTATATATTTAGGAATTATGTGAGATGGATTTCATCAACAAAATAAACCACAGCAACGTTGTTATGGAAATTATTTTTTCTTATACCTGTTACGGCATTTTGGTCTTATAAACATAAATTGATAGGTATCCAGGTGTTTTGTACTTTTCGAAGGCGAATTTGGAAAATTATCTTTCGTTTTACTATTTTTTACAGGAAAAATGCGGGATGAATAACTTTTTTGTAGAAAAAAACACTTTTTTAGACATTGTTTCAACAGAACATTTTCCAAATATTTTATTTGTTCCAGTTGCGGATCCTTGAAATGCATAATTCCCTCGATAATTCCAGTGTTTCTCAAGTACTGGGCTTGCTTGCATGCTATCGGAGTTGAACAAATATTTTAACGGAAAAACAAATTTTCGTAATTTGATTTATAATGTGAGATTTACATTGAATCTCACTTCGCAGTGGAACTGCAGAATATCCACTTGACAAACGGGAATCATATGTCAACATCTACATTGAATTCGTGTTCAAAGTGACGCCTACGCCAAATTCATTATGGATGATAGCATACGATATACGATTCCAGTTTGCCAAGCGGAAATTTGACAGTTCTAATTCGAAAACAAATTGAATGTAAACTTTACAATAGGTGTGTTTGTTATGCTCCACTAGTGCACACTTTTCTACACTACAACACTCAGGGTGGCTTTGTTTGTGGAATGTTTGTCTGTTTTTCAGGATAGAATATCTTCACTATCAAATTTCCGCTTGGCAAACTGGAATCGTTTTAGTGAAGATATTCTATTCTAAAAAACAGTCAAACATTTCACAAACAAAGCCACACTGAGTATTGTAGTGTAGAAAAGTGTGCACTAGTGGAGCATAACAAACACCTAATAACTGATAGCAAATTTGATATTGTCAATAAGCGTTTTCATGGAGTATGTAGGCGTTTTCGTTTTATGAAACTTTAAGACCAAGAACAGGACCGAAGCTTTCGTTTTAAAACAATGACGTCACGCATAGAACCTGGTCCTAAAACTCCTAAATAATTAGGACCAGCGGGAGAAGCTGGTCCGAGCGACTGGTCTTGATTGTGAACAGAAAAAACTAACCTAAAAATCAAAACAACTGTTGATTTTTATGGTTTCATAATACTGTTTGATATAAACTGCAAAAAAATGGAGACTGCGTGAAAAGTGTGAAATTTTTAATCAAAAATAGAGAAATAGAAATACATGGCGATGTGGAAACCTGCGTGTACCTATTATTACTGGACAGGAATGTTTTTAAATCTAAAAGAATTGTTTGAAGTTCATTTAATTCAGTTCAGAGAAACTATCTTGACTTTACAAGGTTTTTATCACTCTATTTGCTCAAAAATCATATTATTTATTTATTTCAGATGATGAATACGCCTTAGCTTAGATTATTGCACTAGATTGATACTTTGAAATCAATTGATTAAGTTTGGGATTATCTATATTATACACAACAGACATCACATTAGTATATCAAATACTTGAAAAAGGAAAAAGTAATCATTTTTTGTTTATCAAAGTCAAAAAGGATCAGGAAAATTGTTTTCGTTTTAGAAAAACAAAATACGTCATTATTTTAGGACCAGTCAAGACCTCTGTCAAAAAATATGTCATTCATATGTCAACCTGGACCAGAACCGCTTTTAAATCGAAAACGCCTTAAGCGTTTTCATGAGACCATTACAGCTTGGTCTGTCATTAACGTCCCTTTCAGCCAATCGGCGAGCTGCAACTGACATCAATGACAGACCAAACTGGAATGGTCTCATGATACCATACTCCATGAAAACGCTACTTATGGTATTATGAGACCAATCCAGTTTGGTCTGTCATTAACGTCCGTTGCAGCTCGCCGATTGGCTGAAAGTGACATTAATGACAGACCAAACTGGAATGGTCTCATGATACCATAAGCGTTTTCATGAAGTATGTTATCATGAGACCATTCCAGTTTGGTCTGTCATTGATGTCACTTGCAGCTCGCCGATTGGCTGAAAGTGACGTTAATGACAGACCAAACTGGAATGGTTTCATAATACCATTACTCCATGAAAACGCTTTAAACAACGACTGAAATTCACGCAGTGTTGTCAAGCGGATATCTTTTCTTTATACGCTAGGTTTCTGTGACGTCATGACGTCAGCTGTCGGACGGAAATATCCAAACAAACTATTTTTTATTACCTCAAAAGCTGCTTTTCCACTCGGCTAATCAAATACGCACTAACGGGACACACGATATATGTAATACACCCAAAAATATATTCCAAAGAAGTCCAAATTAAACACAAACACTGATTTCAAACCCACACAATACAGAATTAACTGTCATAAAAGCTTGTTTGGATACCAAATTCGGCCACGACCAATCATATGGTGCCTGTGACGTTTTCAAAAACGTCGCGTATTGGCGATTCAAAGAGTCAGCGGAGCGGCCTCTGGCGTTTTGTGCTCGAACTTTCGAGAGCGTGATAGACACCAGCTGTCTCCATGCTGTTTCTATTGGGATCTTGATAACTTGAAGATATTTTCCCGATTTTGTTATTATTTATGCAAAGATTTTGAAAAACGACGTTGGAAAATGATTATAGTGTGCTAATTGAATGGTATTTTTCGGGTTTTGTTATTATCGTTGGAATCATAAACTTATCGGCAGCAGTCTTAAGGGTGTCGATATCAAAAAGCCTCAAGTGTAGTGGCTTTTAGCCAAGAAAATAGACGATTATAGTGCATAGATCAAAGTAATCTACTCTTATTAAATGAATATATTTCATTGATTGAAAGATCTCACCGATATTGGTGATAAAAATCATCATCAACAATTAAAGATCATACGTATGTTCGCCGATATCCGAAGAAACTTCGTAATAGGCATAGTTGTCGCGTACCTCACTGCAATGAGAAGACAATCATCTGCATAATTTTTCAAAGGACCCACGTCGTAAAAAAACTTGATCGAATCCCGACACACACTAAATTTTCCACAGCTAATCTTCCTTCACGAAGAGGCCGGTCAAATCCATTCAGAGCGTCCAATAAATGTTCCAGTTCATTAGAGGCGCTATTTCTCAATTGACAACACTCTGCCGATACGAAACACTCGACTGATACGAACAACAAAAATATAAATTCACGCGCGAAAACCTAAGACGGGCTATGAATAAAATGCAGTTGTCACGCTCTCGAAAGTTCTCGCGCGTTCCGCTGTGGCGCTGCTTGAGCTGTTTGAATCGCCAATAAGCGTTTTCATGGAGTATGGTATCATGAGACCAATCCAGTTTGGTCTGTCATGAACGTCCGTTGCAGCTCGCCGATTGGCTGAAAGTGACATCAATAACAGACCAAACTGGAATGGTCTCATGATACCATACTCCATGAAAACGCTCTAAACAACGACTGAAATTCACGCAGTGTTGCCAAGCGGATATCTTTTCTTTATTGAAAAAGGGTAGAATTTGTATTGTATGTTCGTTTTGGTGCCATTAGAGAGGAAACTTCTAAATGGGGTGAATATTTAAATGTATGATGGATATCATCAGGAGTTTGGGTTGGTGTGGCTCAGTTTTGGTTTGTTTTGATTAATTACGGTTAATTTTGATTAGTTTGTGTTAGTTTTGGTTTGTTCGGTTAGTTTTACTTGATTTTGGTTTGTTTTGGTTGGTTCGGATTAGTTTTGATTTGATAATATCAAATTATGCCGATCAGCAAGAATAGTGACAGAACTCGAAATTACCATATTTCTTAGTAGACGCGAAATAAAATCGGGCACTTACCTAGAGATCAATAGAGAATGAAGATGCTGGAAAAAATATACAAAATCTCTGTTAATGAATTTTTCATTGTAATGTACTTATTTTCCTTGAAATAAATCTTCTCTCAGATACGTAAAAACTGGTTTTGTTACTAATTATGACGGGTTTTGCGCTCGAATAATGTTAAGTAATATTATATGAATTATTGTTATATTTATAAGTTTAACAAAGTCACCACTTGTTTATAAAAAAATAATAAAAGCTGAGATATATAAAATCTAAGGAAAGATTTGTTTAAAGGAACACACGGATATTACATTGAACAATTGATTAGCAGAGATTTGGAATATTTTTTTCTTATTCATTTCACATTCTTTCTTTTTAGTGCATTACATAATAAAAAAGACTCAAAGATAATTGAAGTTTTCATCCACATTCATAATTAATTGAAAAAAATTGCGTAATGCTGCGAAATAAGCTTGGAATCAACTATACTCCGATCAAGTCGGCACTATCGTTAACTCCGTTATTATTGCAGCTACGATGATGGTGAAATCAACAAACAAGTAGGATTTTTTCTGCTGATAGAAATGGTGAAAATAAAAAAACAATAGAACATCACGTTCTCGATTTATCTTATAAAATGTTTTTTTTAATGAGATGTTGAGTATATTTTCGCACAGATCGATAGTAAATAATTTTCTTAGTAAAAAGCACTACCGGCCTTGATATAAAAATAAATAAGCTATGACCACAATAATTATCCATTTACAGAAAATTTCTCTACAAAATTTTAAATAAAGAAACAATTGAATGATTGCTATTGACTATCAATCAGCAAAAAAAAATCCTACTTAGTTTTCTGACATGAACATCATCGTAGCTGCAATAATAATGATGTTAGCAATAGTGCTGACTTGATCCGAGGCACCCTGTATAGGGTCAGTCAGAAGTCTCGAAACGGTCCATTATTGGTTAAACTATACGAGCTACTGGAAAAAGTAAAATACAGTGAAACTTCGAAAACCCGGCAGCTCCATAAATCCAGACGATGTTTTTGTCCGGATTTCCGGGTTAATCACCTCCAAAATTTGGACATTTCTTCTAGATCATGGCTAAATATCAAGAAAGAGAGGTTCAATCTAAATCCATTGAACAAATGACCATTTCTAAATAAATTTTGAATAACTATAATATACAGAAAAAAAATATCCAAATTCTTCACCATTTTTCCACAATCGTCCACTCCATCTTCGTTGCACCACCCTGTATTTGTGAGTTTGTGACATTCTTCAGGATTGAAAGTGTATATTTTTCATTATTGTTGGTGTATTGATCAGACGACGAATTGTGTTGGTTTGGGTCAGTTCAATTGACATTACAATAGAATTTTTGAATCTCTCATCCAGACGTATGTAATTCTAGTACTTAGCGTTTTATATCTTTCATTGTTTTTTTTTGTAAATTGAAGTGAAGTAAACACAAAAGTATCATGGTTTTTAAGAAGTTTGGGTAAGTTTGACAACATTGCATGTACGTTTTATAATATGAAGCTTGTGACGAAGTGACAGAGATGTCATCCAATGGACTCTGCACTAAATTCTAATAAAAAATTAGTTTGTTTTGGAAATATTTTTTGTGTTGAAAGTGGTTCATCCAGCATTTTTTTTTTGTTTGAATTGTTTTATAACCTCGAAACCCTGCCTCAAAAAAAAAAAAATCAATAATGTCTAGATGCCAAAATTTGACCCAAGTTATAAAATAAATTTCTTGAATTAGAATGAAAAATGTTCTTAAAGCTTTTAGAATGATAGATCACCTACAACCTCAGAAATCATAACAAAAAATAGAACAGTCATGATCAAGTTCGGAAAATGTCATAAGAATGCTGTTCGATGATTGGTTACGAATTGGCGGAAACGTATGTGCTTTGGCTCCATATGACGTCATGCGCAGTTCTGTTCGTCAATTATTGATCATACCTGTTTGTTATAGTATCATGGGTATTTTATTGTTATTTCAGGCCAAAACAGAAGAAAAGCCTGAAGAAGTTAACGAAGAAGAACTACTGAAAAGCGATGAAGAGCCCGAAACAAAGGACACAGATGCGCCTGTAAAAGACGAACTGACAGCTCTGGAAGAAATCATCCAGGCCAATGAGAAAATATGCGAACAAGTGGAAGAAAACGAGAAAAATGGCCAAACCATCGAGAAAGAACCAATGGAAAAAGACGAACCAATAGAAAAGGAAGAACCAATGGAAAAGGAAGAACCAATTGTAGAGGAAGAATTAATGGAGAAGGAAGAACTAATAGAAAAGGAAGAGCCAACGGAAAAGGAAGAACCAACTGAAACGGAAGAACCAATTGAAAAGGAAGAACCAATGGAAACTACAGAAAACGGCGTCGACGAGATTCAACCCCAAAACGGCGAGCCCGAAGCAGAAAACATATCCGACGAGGAACTGCCCACAGTAACTGTCCCTAAAGTTCCTGAAACGGAAGAAGTGTCCGATGAGGACTTGCCAGGGCCAAAACGGGCTGAGTTGCCTGCGGACACTGAAGTTGTTTCCGAAGACGAACTGCCTGCGGCGAAGAAAGAGGCTGAAGAGGATGATAAGAAGAAGGATGGCAACAAGAGGAAGTTGTCAGAGACGGGAGGAGAGGAAGTGGAGAAGGTGGAGGGGGGCGAGACGCCGGCAAAGAAGATCAAGGATGATAAGGAGGTAGAGAAGAAGCCAAAGAAGTTGCCGGAGCTCGACAAGTATTGGAAGGCTGTTAATGATGATCCTACTGATTTTACGGGGTGGACATATTTGTTGCAGTATGTTGATCAAGAGGTGAGTTATAGTCATTTTTTTACAGTGTGTCGCAAATTTCTTGAGATAATAATGATGTCTCATGAGATTCTTTTTCTATATTCCTGAGTTCAAACTCTGCAAAATGTGAATCGTTGTAAACCATTTTAATATCATATTATCAGGCATGAATTCTTTAGTTAGTGTACAAAATTTCACTTTTTTTGGGCAATTTAAAAAAAAACATCAGCAGGATATAATCTTTTACACTGAAAAAACTGAACATCAAATTCAATATTTACCAAGTTTTCTCAAAGTTATACAACGATGGCAACGTTGCGGACCGCAATTTGTATTATTTGTAGCTTCTTTTGTGCGCGCTTGACGTTGTCTATTTGACTTCTTATGAGCATCTTTCAAGGAAATGGATAGGATTTGCCGCAGAAAACACATTTTTGGAGGGTTTATTAATCGTTTTCACTAAAAAGGTAATGTATCACTTCAGCACAGCACTCATTTCTACGTAAAATTGTTATAAGTGATACCACTATTGCTTTCTTTGAAACAGTAAGTGCTACGAGGTCGGTTAAATGAGAGAAAAGTTGCGGTTTTTGATGCTCATTAAAGATCAGTTCACTCTGTCGCTAAATTATTTTTAGTTTGCGAGATGATACAGGGTAAATTGTGAAAATGGCCAAAATTAATCTCATTAAATATTTCAGAAACTATTTATTTTCGAGACACAGTTTAAATTTGAAAGTCTCATAATTTTCTCCATTCTACAATATGATGTCTTCAGAAAGTGTACACGACGTTTCCTATTCGAGTAACCACCATCAACTTCATTTTTTTTAATACGGAACGGATTTTTTATCATAATTTTTAAAACCTTTTTTAATAATAATAATAATAATAATAATGTTTATTTAGCATAAAAGCTATACAAAAAACAGATTAAAAGTAATTACATATTTAAAATCACAATCAAAAATAAATAAGTTGTAATAAAATAGTGTAAACAATAATATAAAAGTATGTGTATAACAGATAGTGTCGACAAACATAATATAGATTTAATATAAGGACATCTTAAAAGGTATTCAGTACGTGAACACGAAGCAGTCTCTTGAACGTATGGAGATTATCACAGTTTTTTATGTCGGATGGCAAACAATTAAACTCTTTTTCATATCCTTTTTAATGATGAGTCACACTGTTCTAAACCAAAAAGGCTGTCTTCGAGATATTTAGATATTTGCGAATCTAGAACTTAGAACCCCATAAGCGTTATTCTTATAGATTGAAAAAAAGTTTTTGTTTATAGGAATTTTCTTTTCCTCTTTGCAAGATCTAGCTGATGTTCGAGTTTGTTACAATATAAACCCTGTATATCTACACTGAAATTTTTATAACATGAACAAAATTGCGGATTATTTTAACTTTTTCAAAAAAAAATATCAATCTTGGAGGTCGCGTCCCACACTGTGCTACTCTCGTTTCTATTGGTCAGCCGATAGAAATCACGTGTTGTTTGACGTTTCTGTCATTCGTTTTTGAATGGAGGAGTATTCTCGTTTCCATTGCTTTAGCCGTAGAAGCTTATATGTACGACATATTATTAAAATACAAGGTGTTACTTGATGGTATGTCATAATTTCAAGGGGGAGTTCCTGAATAAATTTTAAGTTGAAAAGGTCATATAAACTTGGGTCTGAAAAAAAAATAAAATAAAATAAAGTAAAAATTAAAAAAAAATGTGTTCATATACCATAATATCCTGTGGCAAAATTCAGTTCAATATCTCAAACCATCTTTGGAAAATGTATCAAAAACTTTAAATAAAATAAGTCTTTAACACCCTGTATCTTAAAAAATACATATGAAAAAGAAATTTTAATAAAAAAAATCTGATTTAAATTTAAAAAAATCGGATTTTTCTGTTTCTTTCGAAAAAAATGGAACCAATCAAAGTGTTTTTGATTTAATCTCCTTGCCAAATAATGACGACAGACAAAAAATTTCCTCATAAAAATTGTAAATAATTTAGTTTGAACAAAAAACGTTGATAGGACAAACAACGTAGATCGTACCATTTCCCGCGAAAATCCACATGTATTCACCTGTTGATAATTTTGTCTAATATTTTGAAATCCTCACTCCTAAAAATCGATAATTAACTAACTTATTTACAAGATACATAATCTGTTTTTTTTTCTCTGATTGAATTTTGACCGATTTTATCGGTTTTTTCGTCGTTTTGAGCCAAGATCAGTATACAGGGCTTTTCACTTAAAACTCCCCACGTCAATATCTCGGAAACGAATAGGAATATTTCATTTCTGTAAAAAGTAGTCAATGTATGGGGTCGAGTAGTTATTTTTCACAGTTAAAAAAATTCGACGCCTACCAAGAGTAAAGCGTCGCGACGCATCGAAAATATTAATCGATTGCAGGGACTTTGAAATTACGCGCATGCTAAAGTACATGTTATTTATAAACTTTTTTGTTATTCAGTCGAACTCATTTATTCCACACAGTTTTGAGATATACAGTGTGTCCAAGATAAGGATGTCTATCAATAATTGCGATACATTGTTGATTTAGGAACATAAGAGGCCCTCAAAATCCGTCATAAAAAGTCCAGGACCGTATTTAAAAAAACAACGTTGATGATGGCTGCTCATAGACGAAACGTCAGTTCTTCAATTTAATAAGGGTATCTTGTAAAGGGCAAAAAGTGGCAATAAAGAAGTTCCATTCATTTCAAAATATCTCTTCAAATGTGGTAAAAAAAAAATGAAAACAATTTTGAAAAATTTAGGTTTTTTTCGGATAATTTCGGACTTAGTCGGAATTTCTTGGCTTTTAAAACGGCATTTTGTTAAGCATCAAAATACGCAACTTTGCCTCCATTTAACCGACCTTGTATCTCTCACGGTTTTCAAGATCCCCATGATAGACATCCTTATCTTGGACACACTGTATATCTCAAAACTGTGTAGAATAAATGAGTTCGACTGAATAACAAAAAAGTTTATAAATAACATGTACTTTAGCATGCGCGTAATTTCAAAGTCCCTGCAATCGATTAATATTTTTGATGCGTCGCGACGCTTTACTCTTGGTAGGCGTCGAATTTTTTTAACTGTGAAAAATAACTACTCGACCCCATACATTGACTACTTTTTACAGAAATGAAATATTCCTATTCGTTTCCGAGATATTGACGTGGGGAGTTTTAAGTGAAAAGCCCTGTATAACAGGTTGCCTCACTTTCATGGTCATGACGTCATTCGTGTCCAGTGTTGCCAGATGATCCTTATCAAAAACCTTTGAACAGTAACCCATGGCGAAATTAGTAGATCTCCTGTTGAAACAGTACTTCTGGTGACCTTGCGAATGACACATGACACGATGCGATGCAGACCGATGCAATCGAATGAAAGGATTCAGTCTACTGCAGACGCCAGACACCAATGACGTCATATTTTTCCCTCCTCCGTCTCTTACCTCAGGCGAAGTGAGGCTACCTATTATATACCTATCTTGGTTTTGAGCAAGAATGTTTTAGTTATTGTATCGACTTCCTGATAAATTGAAAAATCATGCACCGTTCCACTAATTCAAGAATAACTTTTGCAAAAATTGACGGTTTTTGATGAATTTTGCGTCATTTTGAAAAACAAACTGTTGAGGGTCGTTTTATGTTGTTTGAAGTTAAAATTGATCTGCTTTTTGGAAGCCTTATCTTAAAATTCATCGCTATAAAATTTTCTTAAAACCACACATTAATCAAAGCCAACTCTCCCCGAGGGCACCACTATAGAGCAAAGCCCATATTTCAACCAGTACGACATCTATTAGCATGGCAAAATATGCAGTTATCACCGTCTAAAATACATTTAAACCAGAAAAATGAACTAAAATGTCAAAGTTGAAGTCACGCGATGAAGTCAGCGGATCTTATATTATGTTTTAGTATCATATGTGTGCGCTATTGGCAAGCATTTTTTTTCCAAAATTACGACAATCTAGCGCTAGAAGTTTGACTTTTTTAATAAAAAAATGTGAAACTTGCTGTGCTTATGTGATACAGACCCTGAAATTTAATCCAAAATAAAAACCCATCCTATATTAAATTATTTCGGGACACCCTGTATTTCTTAACTATTTTATTTAGAACGATATGGAGGCTGCCAGGGAGGCTTACGATGCCTTTTTATCCCACTATCCATATTGTTATGGTTACTGGCGCAAATATGCCGACTACGAAAAGCGGAAGGGCAACAAAAAAAAGTGCGAAGAGGTAAGTGTCGCCCCCTTTGTCCCTTATATGTGATTATAAGGGAAACTTGCAATTTGCGCATGCTATTGTCATTTGTCACTATTACAAAATGAATGGCAGACTTTTATAATTAGCAACTTGTTATGCTCTATTAGAATTAAGCGGTGATTGTCAATATACATACTGGATTGTAATTTGTATGTTTATTTACTTTATATACATTGTAAATAATTGTCTGTCATTTTAAATGGGTTTTTGTTACGATAACTGCAAGTTTCTCCCCCCAACCCCTTACTGATCAATTTCTGGTACCCCACAGCTTATTTTTTGTAAAATCTAAGTTAGATAGAGAAGCATGCGGGCCACACAGCCATGAGGAGCAAAAAGTGTGATGAAGGGAAAACGTAAGAATTGTAAATTTAAGATATGATATGTGTAAATTACTAGGTTAAGTGATATATTTATATGAAATAATGATTTACAGCGATTTGGGGGGTCCAACTAGATTTCCGGCTAATAAAATATAAATCGATCAATTGACATGTTCTACTTCGGTGATTTATGTATGAATAATTTCTATTGCAGTGACAGTGGACATTTTTTTTTATGGGACTTTATATGTATACAGTGTGAGCCAATTTTTTAGTTTAACAAAAAGATTGGTGTGTTGTGGTTTGTGAATATTTATTTTATTGTAAGGGATGTGTCAATTGTTTTTGGGCAGTTGGTATTAGTCGGAGTTTATTTGCGCCCCTCAATTGGTTAGCTTTTCGATTTACTGATTTTTGGGGGTTTGTTAAGGTTTTCGAGCGAGGATTGAAGGCGATTCCGTTGAGTGTGGACTTGTGGATTCACTATTTGACTCATGTGAAGAGTTCGAAAGGCGAGGACGAGGAATTTGTTAGGTGAGTTTTGGTATTTTCAAATGGTTTTCATCAAATATCTTCTATCTAGAGGACCAAATTTTACAACTTGAATTCTTCACACAAAAATGTCTCCCAACATATGTTTCTTATTGTAAGGGCTATTGAAACAACGCTTGAAAAATCTAAATTTCGAAATTTTGCCTCTTGACATTTCAAGGTTATTGGGATAAAGAGCTTGGAAAATTAAAAAATCGATTTGAAAATGGTTTTTCTGATATAAACAATTCAAGAAACCTATCTTATGAATCTTGTAATTCTCTACAAAAAGTGTTTCTCTTTGAAACTACAGATCCCAATTCGAACGTGCTCTCTCCGCCTGCGGCCTCGAATTCCGTTCCGACCGTCTCTGGGACTCGTACATCAAATGGGAAATCGAAAACAAACGTCTCCAGCGCGCTACCATGGTCTACGACCGTCTTCTAGCCACACCCACGCAAAACTACACCGCCCACTTTGACAGCTTCCAAGAGCACATCTCCTCGAACCCGCCCAACAAGGTTCTGGAAGTAGATGAGTTTCTGGCGTTGCGCAAAGAGGTGCGCAACACGTTGAAAAACGACGATAAAGGCGACGCGGGGGATTTGCCTCCGGGCGATGAGGATTCAAAATTGTACACATCGGATGAGGAGACGAAGTGCATTCGGGAGAGGATCGTGTCGATTCGGCGCAAAGTGCACAAGGGGACTGTTGCTGCTGTTACTGCAAGGTGGAATTTCGAGGAGGGGGTGAGTTTGGTTTAATTTAGGTTATGTGTGGTTAAAATAACTAACGTCTAGAGACTGCTATGGCATTTCAAGAAACTTTGATTAAAGTGGAGTGAAATAGTTTTAATACCAACAAGCATCATCATAAAAATATCGTCTCTTAGGTTATGGTTCTAAAATATTCATATTTACAGGATAACTTTTATGTAAATGCTCTTTTCAAAAAATATATCAGTTGGTCTGTAAATAGCGCAGTTCGTACTTGAATTCACCCATTTCATAAAAACGTGAGTCCGGTCCTAGTCAAAATTCGAGAGCTCAGTTTTGGAGGAAAATCCAAAATATATTGACCAATATCATATCCAAACAGATACCAAGTTTAGATTGAGAGATAGTAAGTCTAAATTGCCAGATAGAAATTGTAAATTGACAGATAGTATAGAATAGAATTTTTTATCAATATCTCAAAGACGCTAAATTAGCACTAACAAGATGGTGAGAATGAGTTCCAGTGGTGTCCCGGGGGGCAGATTTTTGAATAATAAATGCCCCCCCATCTAACTTTTAAATTTGAAGTTCTAGAAAAAAGTGTTCCAAATGAAAGTTTCATGGTTGAAAATGATGTTTTTTTAAAATATGTTAAAACATATACAGGGTGTTCCAAAAAGTCTGGGCGAGGTCTAACTTTCTCATTTCAAATTGATGCCCAATTTTTTTATTTGATGTTTGGATTCTCCATCAAATTTTAATCATTTTTTATGTAGCTTATCCTATTGAATTGAATAATACTAATTCATTGCTATAAAAAAGTGAAATATATCTATGGTTTCGAAGTATTGACGTAATTGTGTGTGTAGGATATATCAAAACTTCTCTGATTTTAAATTGATACCCTAAAAATTAACAAAAAATAGAATAACGTCTTATATAACAAAAATCTTTTGATTCAAATGCAGAACTATTTACACTTTGATACTTTTACATTTTAAAACTACTTAATGACGTGACATTTTCGTCAATACGAGCGTCAATAATTCGAAATCATAGATATATTTATCATTTTCTCAACAATAAACTATTATTATTCAATTAATAAATATCAAATATCTTTTTATACATTAAACTTAGGTATAGGATATGCTACATAGAAAATGTTAAGAGTTAAAAGAAGAATCCAAATATCAAATAAAAAAATTGGGTATCAATTTGAAATGAGAAAGTTGGACCTCGCCCAGACTTTTTGGAGCACCCTGTATATGTGAAAACAGGTTATTTGAAAAGTTCATTTTCAACCATGAAACTTTTATTTGGAACACTAACCCTGTATGTACATTACCGACTTTTTCTGCAAATTTTATATTTTTTTCAGATGAAGCAGCTGAAAAAACAACTAAAAACCACTTTATTTTAACAATTTTTCGACATGCAATAAAGTGTTTTTCGAAAACGAAGAAAGATATCGAAAAATATCAAACAAAAAAGTTTTATTTGTAGCTGTTCTATCTGAAAAAAAAATGTCTCAGAAATAGTCTGGTTTTCGACATACAGGATGTTTCAGAAATCGGATTTATTATTAATATCTCAAAGTTCCTTTTGCCGATTTTGTTGAATTTTGGAGTTTCTCATTGTAACGAGGCTCTCAATTAGCACTAACTAGATGGCAGTTATGAGTTCCAGTGGCGTCCAGGGGAACTGTTTCACGAATAAAATTGACAAAAAATGTGTGCCACTGGCTTTTTTTAAAATGTTTTAATTTTTTTCAGATTGAGCAGCTTACATTAAAACTTTTCTGTATTTTCGTATCTATCTTTCTTTGTTTTCGAGAAAAAAAATAAAAACCACTTTATTTTCACCATTTTGCGACATTCAATAAAGTGATTTTGATTTGTTTTCTTGTTCAACAAAAAAGATATGAAACAATATCGAGAGAACCAGTCAGAAAAATACTTCTTAATTTTTGTCCTGGAATCGTCGTTTCTGAACCTTAGATTACTAAGTACAAGCACAAAACGCAAGGCTTTAAAACGAAATTAACTTCAAGTCCGTTGCCGTCTATCTCTAGAAGCTCCTAAATAAAAATGATGATAAAACCTGAAATTGGGCTCGAGTCAGTGTGTGACGGAGCCCAACCGAATTGAGTTGTAACTTGAGGAAATTCGCAGAGGCCATCTGATTTATTATTATTTCATTATGCAATTGCCTCTTTATGAATAGGATAGTAATACCAACGTCTACAGATAAAACGTCCGTACTTCCACGTCAAACCCCTGGAGCGGTGCCAACTTAAAAACTGGCAAGATTACCTGGAGTATGAGTTCGAACAAGCCGACAGAAGCAGGATTGTGGTGTTGTTTGAACGTTGCCTCATTGCCTGCGCCTTGTACGAGGAATTCTGGCTGAAGTTCGTCAACTATTTGGAAAATTTAAAGGATGATGAGCTGCATACTAAAATCAGAGACGTGTACGAACGGGCCTGCACCATACATCACCTCAAAAAGCCAAATTTGCATATGCAATGGGCCATGTTCGAGGAGAATTCGGGCAATGTTAACAGAGCCGCAGAGATTCTAGTCAACTTAGAGAAGCAAGTCCCTAATGTGTTGCAGGTTGCCTATAGACGGTAAGTTATGGACGAGAGTGTAGCAACAGTTACAATTTAAATGACAGCCAACCAATCATGTCTTGACTAACAATTGTGTTCTCCTATTGGTTGTGATTATAGCGGATAATTTAAATCGGCACTATTTGATATTCTGAAGAATTTTCTCATTTTGCATTCTGAACAGGGTTAAAAAGGAAGTACCAACTTGAAAACCAACCTGTATAAACGGTAACGAAGTAGAGAGAAGTTTACGGTGAATGCGTCATTTTTTTCTCGTAATTCTTTTAATGTTGAAGATATTTGATGATTTCTTCGTGAGAGGGCTTTGCCAGTTTGTTGTTTCTTCCGTTTTGTTGAAATATTTGACATTATTGATTCTATAAATTCACTATCACCAACTCACCAAGGTTCTGCTGTGATCTGCTTATAAGCAGGACAAACTTCCTGTTTATCGGAGTTTGTTGTTATAGCTGACTCAGGGTTAATTATTTTCTAAAATCATCAGATAACAGTTTTTTTCCATGGCTATTCAATAATAAATGTATTATACATCCACTTTCTATTGGTTAATGTGACTCGTTACTCATTCCATCAGTGATTTTTTTTTTCATTACCTAATTGTTTTCAACCAATGAAAAGATCTAATCTTATTACTCCACTGTTCAAGAGTCAATCAGAACATTTGACATTTTTTCAACATACGTCAACCTTCAAATCCATCATTTTAATACAGCCCATTTGACCGTCCATACTTGTTTTGAAGTCATTGTGTTAACAACCTAACCTCACTTTATCCTACAGTATAGTACAGTTGTCATAAAGCATAGTTCGCTTCAATTATCAAATAATCATGGAAAAAGTATAGTATTCTACTCGCGGGAAATGGCTATTACTCACTCAAACTTCATCCTCGTGAGTTATAGTCACCATTTCCCACTCGTTGAATAATGTACTATTTTCAGTCTTACGAGACACTACAGGGTGTCCGAAAAAGAATGGAACATAAAGTAACAGCCGATTCCTTACAAAAAAATATTGATGATATCAAGAGAGATACAGGGTGTCAAAGTTAAATTTTTATTTTTGATTTTTTCAAATAGCTCTTGATATACCTACCCAATGAAGTTATTTTGTTGAAAAGTTTTTTTTGTGCGCACCTGTACTTACATTTTTTTTAAATGAAAACTTGACTTTTCCGTCATATTTACATAAAAAATATAAAGTGT
This sequence comes from Orchestes rusci, assembly GCA_958502075.1. NCBI lineage: Eukaryota > Metazoa > Arthropoda > Insecta > Coleoptera > Curculionidae > Orchestes > Orchestes rusci. The sequence continues at coordinate 19,841,624 of OY293313.1, read as the reverse complement.
GTCTGCTTAAGTTGGCCACATATGGGAAACTTTTTTATTATTAATTTTAGGAAAAAAAGTTATTCTTTATAAAAAGTTCAGCATGTTCCAAAACCTAAAATGCAACCATCAGATATTACATTTTTTCAGTCGTATACGAGGTTTGTCAAAAAATATGAATTTCACTCAAGAGTAAAATTTGACAATATCGAAAATTTTTATAAAGAAAAATAAACACTACCATTAAAATGATTGTTTTTTTCTTTTTTAAATTTATTAAATTTTATAAATAAATTAATATTAAACAGTAATCTCTTATTTTAATTATTGGACATTTAAATCAATGCATAAATTCAAATGAAAAAATGTAATATCTGATGGTTGCATTTTAGGTTTTGGAACATGCAGAACTTTTTATAAAGAATAACTTTTTTTCCTAAAATTAATAATAAAAAAGTTTCCCATATGTGGCCAACTTAAGCAGACACACTGTATACAGCCAAATTGAATAAATTCGATAATAATAAGTAATGAATGGGGACACGTAGATTGATATTTTGGTTATACGTTTTTTTTAGCAAAAATGTTTTATACATACATGTGTCATATTGTATTTAATATACATGTGTATGTATACAGGGTGTTTATTAATTGTATGCCGACACTTGAGGGTGATAATCCTTTGATGATTTCGAGACGAAAAGCTCTTATGGACATAGGTCCGCAAGAGCCTAGATTTCAAGATACAGGGTGTTGAAATTTAAAAAAAAAAATTTTTTTTCATCATCACGTTGATACTATTCCAGTAATCTTTTTGAAATTTGATACACGTCTTCCGATTCAAAAATATTGGAAGACACAGCAGGGTGTCAATGCAATTAAGTAGATTTTATTTTTTTTTAACGCAAACCATGCGCCGGACGAAAAAAAATCAAGATAGCAAATTGGCTCAGAAATAATTATGGATTTTAAAAATAATTTTTATTTTGAAAGGACGCAGTGGCGTACAAGTCTTTTCTCCAAAAATATTGAGTGCAAAACCCGTACGTACGCCACTGGTAAAAATAATAAAATTGTTTGTACATCACAAAATGCATATTGATGCATAGAAGATGTGTACCAAATTTCATGAAGATATATGAAATAGTATGAAAGTAATTATAAAAAAATAATTTATTTTTTAAAACTTCAACACCCTGTATCTTGAAAATCAGGCTCTTGCGGACCTATGCCCAAATGAACTTTTTGTCTTACAATCATTCAAGGATTATCACCCTTGAGTATCGGCATTCAATTAATAAACACCCTGTATGTGTCATATTGTATTTAATATACAAGGTGATTCAGGGTCGATGTTACCTTAGACGTTTACTGGGAACCAGCTGAGGGAACGTTCTGAAAATTTGATCACAAGACGTGATGCTCTATCGATCTGGAATGTTTTCAGCGATGCAACGTTGCCGCTTCTCTGATAAAGTAGCAACAACTTTGTTATTTCAAATGAGACACCCTGTATATTATTGTGCTTTCAGCTTCGCTATTGTTTTCCAATTATTTTTTTTTACAATACTTCTATACCTATCTTCAGCAGTTTTCGAGAAATCAATTAATTTTCCTCTATTTTCTTTGAAAAAATATCTGCAATTAAATTTGTTACTACGGTATTTGGATTCATACGAGGCTGAAATTTTGGGAACAGTTCACCAATATCCTGTATTTTAGTCAATCAATCAAAATACAGGATATTGGTGAACTATTCCCAATATTTCAGCTTCTTATGAGTCCAAATACCTCTATAAACGACATTCAATTGAAGCTATTTTTATTTTTATGGAAATAAAATATTATTATTAATTAATTCCTTGAAAACGGCTCAAATATTATGAAAACATCATTGGAAAACAATAGAAATGCAGAAAATACAAATATATACAGGGTGTCTCATTTGAAATAATGAAGTTGTTGCTACTCTTCCAGAGAAGCGGCAACGTCGCATCGCTGAAAACATTTTAGATCGATAGAACATCACGTCTTATGTATATGATTTCAGAACTCCGTAAGCGTTCAAGGTACTATCGACTATGAATCACCCTGTATTTCACTTATTCACGTAATCCATGGAATGTGATTTTAAATGGCAAATTTTGAAAATAAACATAGGGAGCTCAGAAAACGCCGTTATCATCGTTATTTTGACAAGTGTCTCAATAATGAATGTTTCTCACAAAAAAAACATCTTGAAAAAAAGACTTGATTTTTTTTCAAGAAATAATGAACATTGAAAACACTGTCAAAATTACCATGACAATGTCATTTGCAAAGTACAAAAGGGGCTGAAAAGGGTTACTCCTAATAAAGTATAGCTTTTCTATGTGAATATGACGGAAAAATAAGAACAAAAATTACGAGTGCGTACAAAAAAGTTATGACTATTTGAATGAGTGGAAAGGTGTGTAAGTGGCGCCCCCTACAAGTAAGAGCTATACCAAGTACCAAGGTCAGATTTGAATTTTGCATGTCAAACCACTCTTATACAGGATGCCACAGATTGCATGGAGATCTCAGTTATTATAAGAGATACAGGGTCGGTTAAATGGATGCAAAGTTGCACATTTTTATACTCAAGAAAATGCCATTTTGAAATTTGAAAAATTCCGACTACTTCCGAAGATATTCGAAAAAAAAAACCGAAATTATTATTATTTCCTGAGGTTATTCGAGAATATATTTTAAAATGAATTATACTTTATCATTGCCACTTTTTTCCCTCTTTAATATGACCAGTATCAATTTAAAAATCTGACGTTTCGTATTTGAGCGGCCATCATCAACTTCATTTTTTTAAATACGGGCCTAGATTTTTTTAATTTGTTTGTTATCTTTTGACGTCCTCAAGGCATGGCTACCGTCAAAAAGAATGCTTATCTAGAAAATAAAACCCCTCCCTAACATAGTTTGGCGCATAAATTCATCTTTATTCGACATATTATTCTCATGAGAAAACATGCACAACTAAACAAAACCAATTTACATTTAATAAAATTCAATCAAATCTACCAATCACCTCAATGCCTCAATGACGTTAAAAGACAACTAAAAATAAAATAAAAAATCCAGGTCCGTATTTAAAAAAATAAAGTTGATGATGGCATCTCAAAGACGAAACGCCAGATTTTCAATTTGATACCACCATCTTGTTGAGGAGAAAAAGTGGCAATGAAAGTGTAATTTATTTTGAAATATCTTTCCAAACAAACTCAGGAAATAATAAAAAACGTTTTTGCAAAAATTCGGTTCTATACCTTTGGAAGTAGTTGGAATTTTTGAAATTCAAATAAAACCCGGACTTGTACAACCAATAGGCAAGATTGGTTGGCTCTCATTTAGTTTCACGGTTAACCGCCAGAATTACAGGATCAACCTGGAGCGTCGCAGACAAGACTACGAAAAGTGCACACAACTTTTTGAACATTACATCAGCAACTTCAAGAACAAAGTGGTGGCTAGCAATGTTGCCATAAAATTCTCCCGTTTTTGCCTGAAAGTCCTGAAAAACTTCGACAAGTCGGTTGAGGTACTCAAAACAGCCATCACCAAGGACCCCAACAACCCCCGACTGTACCTACAGCTCATTGACCTCACCCTACAAAAACCCGATGTGCAAGAGGAGGAGATTTGTCAAGTTATCGACGAGTTTCTAGAAAAAGAAAGCGCAGAGCCCGATCAAAAAACTCTGTTTGCGCAGCGCAAACTTGAGTTTTTAGAAGACTTTGGCTCGGATGTTCAGTCAGTAAAAGCGGCGCATGATCAGTGTCTCAAATATATTAAAACAAGCAAAGAGAATTCTAAGAAGAAGGACTCTAAGCCTGATTCCACGACTGCGGTTGCGAAGAAAGATAAAACAGCGACTAGTACGACGCCGTCGTACAATAACTACAGTTACAGTGGTGCCAATCCGCCGCCGTTTAATTACACGGGCAATGCGCAAAGTCAGTACAACTATCAGTACCAAGGGGACCAGTATCAGTACCAGAATTGGCAGTATCCTCAAGCGGGAGGGTATGGCGGGTACAATCAGTGGAGCGGGTACACTGGCGGGTATGGGTATTAAATGTAAGTTTGTGTTTAGTTTTTTTAAATAAAGGATTTTGTTAAGGTATTGGAGGTTTTTTTTGAGGTTTTGCCTGAAAGTGAGGTTATGGTAGGATTGTGACAAACAGGTTAACAATAACATATAAAATATACAAGGGCTTTGGTGACTTTCTTATACAATAGGTGTGTTTGTTATTTCGGTGTAGGATAGTTAAGTGCAGATTGATGGTGTAACTTATGGCTACCAGTGTAAGGAAATTTAGCAAACGCGTAAGTACATTTAGTGCATATATTCCAACCTAAAAGAGACATACATTTCACAAACACCGATTGATTTTCTCACACTCCAAATTTTCTTCATCTTTAATCAATACAAAATACACGAAATAGACTCCTCATCGTATTTTACACTACACTTGTTAAATCTCCTCTTGACCTGGTGTAACTAGTGAAGTACAGCTACACTGTTTGCACTAACCGAGTAACAGACGCCGCAGTGTAGAAAAGTGTAAATTCGTGTGCACTAGTGGAAGATAACAAACACACCTTATATACCGGGCAGCTTTTTGTTTCATGCGTGATAACTTCTCTGGCTGTCTGACAGTAATTTTTCAAGGTCGCGTCACGACACTTCGTCTCGCAAAAAAAAAAAATAATGACTGTGATGAAAAAGAGAAGTATTGTTTTCTTGGCGTATTTCACTAGAAATTAAGTTATGGTAGGATTGTGACAGATTATTTGACAATGAGGTATAAAATATGGACAGGCTTTGATGACTTTCCCAGAGTTAGGAAAAATTACCAGAACAGTCGATTATTCGAAAAGATACATGAGTAAGCGAAAAATGTCTTATATAAAAGTTAAAAAAGTCTACATCTGTGTTAAATTGCAATATTCAGTGTCGGTCCTAAAGTCATGACAGATCAAAGTTTAATTTTTTCAAATAAAACTCCCTGTATATCTATTGATATTAAAATTCTTCCTTTAATTTTGAGCAAAAACTGTGATATAACTTATGTTTCTGAATTTAACCGTTATCGAGATATCGCGTCTTAAAAAAATTTGAATCTTTGACATGCTATAAAACTCAAACGTGGATGGTAGCTTATAATTTCCGTTCAGCAATCGGAAATCTGTCACCTCCACTTCGAAGTGAAATTGAAAGTGACTCAGGCATAAGAGTAGTGTAAGGTTAACATTGAATTTCACATCGGAGAGGAAGTGATAGATTTCATATTTCCATCCAAATTGAATTTGTGTTCAAAGTCACGCTTATGACATATTCAATGAAGATGGTATCATATGATTCCCATTTGGCAAGCTGAAATCTGTCACTTCCACTTTGAAGTGAAATTCAATGTAAAACAGGCATAATGCCAAGCGTTATTGTATCTCAATAACCTTCGAATATTGAAATTGAACCACTAGAAGCATAAACAAACAATATTGTGTGAGTCGAACATGACAATGTAGACATGGGGGGAAAGGGGAAAAGCAAGCTCCTTGTTTGCCATATTTATTTCCTTGAAATACCTTTCACTAGATTTTCTGTCACCAATACAATAACAATGAATTGACGTTCACTATCATCAAATAAATGAAATTCTCTTCAATATTCAAGGAGTGTGTATCCTTTTTTTATCGCTATTACTAATTGTTGAATAATCGAACGATTTTCCTTGATCTTTTACACTAAAAAGTTGATAAGAGGATTTTTTCTCAGAAACGGCAACGTTGGGCATCAATCGAGCTATTTGAAATGCGTTGCCATGACGGTTATACAGAGTGACCCATTTGAAAGCCGTCCAACCTCATAACTTTTCAATTTATTGATCGATTTGGACGATTTTTTTTTTGAAATGTAGAGAGGAAAAAGGTGTATTTTGAGGACATACGTCGCCCATTTTTTTCTAAAAACCAAGGCCTACTAGAGCATATTTAGAGGCAGAAAAATCCAGAAAACATATTAGCGATTTTTTTAGAGAAAATCTGACTACGCCACTGGATTTTTCATTCCCTGGAATGGGTCTGTACCAAATTTCATGAAAAAATATTCAATTCGAAAATATTATTTCTGTGTGTAGTTTTTTTTCAATTTTTTTTTGTCAGTCTCGTTTGTCTGTTTTCATTGTATTTTGACATGAGAATATCTTTTGAATGTTTATATTTAATAACTCTTTTCTGATAGACTTGCTATCGCAAGAGTATCGAGGTAAAATACTTCTTGGTGCATACTAAAGTTAATCTTCAATTTTTAATATTTTTTCATGAAATGTGGTTAAGATCCATTTCATTGGATGAAAAATCCAGTGGCGTAGTCAGGTTTTCTCTAAAAAAATCGCTAATATGTTTTCTGCATTTTTCAGCCTCTAAATATGCTCTAGTAGGCCTTGGTTTTCAGCTCGCAAAGGTGGCCCAATTAATCCTGCCGCGGTGCTCTTCATTGAGTGTCGAGGTGGGCACGTCTACTTTGAACAAAATAAAGCAGGCTAAAATTTCGTCTGAATACTGTTGTGTATGGAATAGTAGAATAGGACCTTGGCTCTATTTTATTAATTTTTTGGAATAAGTAATGAAAAACTTTTTGAATAGAATTTCATGATCTATAATTTTGGTATCCTGCATTTTTTTCCAAAATTATTATTATTGCCACCCAGATAGTTAAGTACTTCGAATAACTTATTTAGTCCATCCCATTCGGGTTTTAGCACGGGTACTGGTTGAAATTATTGTAGCTGCTGACAAAAGACAGAGGGCGTTGGTATTACATGATTATAGTAAGGCTTCCGATACACTAGACAATAGGTTGTTGTGGACTAAACTGAATTCTTTTCGCTTTGAGTTTCAAAACTCCTGTATATGACTTATTTATGGACTGAGGGTAAGCAGGGATCATGTCAGCTATAAACTGCCTGAGCCTAAATGGCTCGATATTCAAGACAGGTAAAAATTGTATCTCTCTTATAGAAAAAGCTCTTTGATGCACCGTTCGAAAGAAATTTTTAGAGAAAAATAAATTTCAAATTGATTATTTAATTTGTCCAATCGTTGGTTCTCAATAACCCTTGAATCAAGAAAGAATTGTCAAGGGACAAATTCTGTAGAGAATTTCAAGATCTATGATTCTGGTGTTTTGCATTTTTTTTTTGCTTAGATGCACCGTTCGAGAGATATTTGAGAAAAACCCATTTTCAAATCGTTTTTTTAATTTTTCCAATCTTCTTCCTCATGTGTCGTCTCCATCAGTGGAGGTTGGATATCACAGTAGCAAACTTTTCTCGATTCTCGGCTGCTCTTATAAGATCTTCAAAGTTCAGGCCAGTCCACTGACGTATGTTTCTCAGCCATGGCAGTTTCTTTCTTCCAAGGCCACGCCTGCCTCGATTTTTCCCTTAACAATAAGTTGTGAGCAACGATTTTTATCGTTTTCCAGTATGTGTCCCAAGTAAGATGGTTTCCGGACTTTCACAAGATTCCACAGATCTCGTTCTGTTCCCAATCTGCGTATATAGCACTTCTTCATTTGTGGTGTTCGATGTCCATAATTTATTTTGAGCATTCTACGGTAGGTCCACTACTCGAAAGCTTCCAATTTATTGATGGTTTGTGCTTTGAGTGTCCATATTCAAGCTCCACTTCGAAAGTCTTTGATGGGCTGAGTCCGGAGTCGTGAGTCACAGCTAGTGCAGTTTCCGAAGTCGCACGAAGCTTTCTCGGAATCCACAAAGCAGTTGAAGGTGTCTCTTTATCAGAGAAATCTAGTTCTCTGCTCTTTGTTGATCATAGCATTTTTGTGCTAACACCAGCAAGCTAAATAGAGCCTCTCCCGGTATTCATTCTGCCCCTGAAATCAGATTGGTCATCTCCAATATTCGCTTCACATTTGCGGGAGATTCGGTCAAGAATTATTCTCAGAACATTTAGAGCATGGCTCATCAAACTTATCAGTCGAAAATCTTAATTTTTGGGGATCGTTTTCTCTGGTAGTGGTATGAAAACCGATTCTAGTCATTAGCGAGGCACCTTGCAAGTTTCATAAATACGATTAAAAAGAGTGACAAATAAATCAGAATTCTCTTCACTGATCTGCTTTAAAATTTCAGGGTAGACTGCGGGCTTTTGTTGGTTTTGAGTTTTTTTTATCGCATATAGGGCATCTCTGACTCCAGGGTGCCTATTCTGGGACCGATAGGACGGTCATATTGAGAGAAAGAGAGAGACAGTAAAGGGAGAATTATATGGAGGTGATCGTTTATCTCTCTCGTATGACCGTTCTATCGGTACCCAGGATAATCGGACCCTCCCCATTAATATCCCTCCGACGAGGTTCTGTCATGACATCCTCAAATAGGTTCTTGATATATTTCTCCCATTCCTCTAGTTTTCCTTTCTCTAGTCTAACAGCTTCCCATCTGGACTTAGCATGCTGTGAATTGTGAACCTCCTATTCGTCGATGTGAATTCTTTTACCTTTCTGTGGAGGTTTAAAAAGTCGTGGCTTCCAGCAGATTCTCGATCTCGGATGATTCTCCTTCAATTCAGCTTTCTTTAGCGTATTTTATTTTAATACGGATAGTTCTATTGTCTCTAGCCTTGGCCTCTTTTCGTGTCCACTAAACTCAAAGTTTCCTCTGTTATCAACACAATTCGTAACCAAAAAAAAACATAAGTAAGTACGCTCAGATTGCCTTAGAAACCAGAACCAACACAATTCGCATAACAATCAACATAACCTCATAATTTTCCAGATCGAACCAAATTTAGTTCGGTACACCTGCTGGCGAATACCGAACCAAGAGTGGACCAGCTTAGTCCGCAACTGTTTACACCATTCGAACCAAATATTTGATTCTGATATAGTTCGAATTTAGTACTTAGTCCGCGGACCAAGTTGTCGGTGTAAACTAGGCTACTACTGTTTGTTTCAAGTCCAGCATCATGTCTGCTTAAAGGCTGAAGCGCTGTATCTCAATTATCCTTGAATTAAGGAAAAAATGTCAAGCACCACTTTTTGTAGAAAATTTCAAGATCTACAAGTTGGGTTTTTTGCATTTTTTTCTTGCTCAGATGCACCGTTGGAAAGTTATTTGAGAAAAACCATTTTTAAATCGATTTTTTCAGCAAAAATAAAACCGTTTTTTTGATAATTTGTAGACGATGGTAAATAAAACAAATGATGTAAAAAAAGACAACTTTATTCCAAAAACCAACACAGAACCAAAAACAAAACTATCTACCACAACTTGAACTTGTAGGCGGCCACTCCTGCCGCCCCCACCAGCGCCGACAGCCCTATTGTGGCAATAAGACCAAACTGCAAAATAAATAATTAAACAACGTAAAACCAAAGAACTTATTACCTTATTGCCGGTTTTCTTATCCCGACTATCACCAGCCCGTCTACTCGCATCACTCCCACTCCCTCCAAACATCCTCCTAGCGTACTCCCTTTCCGAATTCTTCTGCTTGTTGATCTGAACGTTAACCAGACTAATTTCCTTGACAATCAACGGATCCTCCGGCTCCAGCTTTTTGGCTTTTTCCAGAAGTTGCAGCGCCACAGGGAGTTCATTCTTGGCTACGTGTATCTTAGCCTTGCGAAACAGAGCCTTAACGTTATCAGGCTGACAACGCAGCACTGTCTGTAGCGACTTCAAGGCTTGGTCGAATAGGCACATTTTAATCTGCGCTGATGCCATGTTGTTCAACACCTTCAGCCTGTCTTCTAACAGGCTTTGCAATTGGCTGTCTGTAGGTTTTTGAGTTTCTGTTTCCACTTCGTCCAAGTAATCCAGAGCTCGTCTGTAGCACTGTATGGCAAGGGTGTTTTCGCCACGTTGGTACCACCAGTTTCCTCTCTCCCGCTTTTTGTTGCCTTGTTTTTGCCTGTCTAGGATCTCCAATGTATCCCAGTCTTCTGGAGGTGAGATGTTTAGAAGTTCCACTTCAAACGTTACAGTCTCGTTGGGGGAGATTTGAGGAGGCAGACCTTTTTCCCCGTAAGCCAGTCTTGAGCCTATTTTGAACAGGCTCTTTTCGCCTTTGTCCATCAGGCCTATAGAGACGTCCAGGCCTTGAATTAAGTCTCCCTCTCCCAAGTCAATTTGGTGATTAAGTAGGGTTTCTATTGGAGGCCCCTCTGGATCGACGTAGCTGGTGAGGTTGATAACGCACTTGTCCGAACGGTTGGGTTTGGTGTCCTCTTCACCTTTCAGCAGGATTTTTTTCATTATCACTCCCGAACCCAGGACATCCTGCCATTCTTCTTCAATGTTCAAGTCCTTGGCACTCTCAGTCTCCTCATTTTCTTCTTGTGGAATTGGAATGTCAGCTGGGTTTTCACTCTTCAAAAAGTCCTCTGTGATTTGTTTGAGTGAGTCGATGGTGGTCATTTTATTGATTTGAGTTCACTTAGTAGGAATAAAACGAAACGGGGAATTTTCTAGAAATGGTTAGTCATTTTGTTTTGCTAATCACAATCACTGACGTTTTATGTCACTGTCACGTTGAGTGTGATTTGTGGGTTTTATCACAAAAAGGGGATGTTTTGAGGGGCACGGTATAAAAAGAAAATTTTCTGATTTATCGGGAAAAGTGGAATTCTTTGACAGACGTAACTTGTCACAAATTGTTAAAGGTCCGTGAGGTCAGTTAATCGATTAAATTAAAACTCATTAGCCTTGAAAAATGTGAATTTCATGTCAAAATAATAGTTCGTTTACCTACTATTGAAGTTAATGTAATATTAATGAAATAAATTAATTTATCGACCCTGACCTACTGACGTATTTTTAAACTTCCTACGTTTCCGTTTACGATGTGTTTTTGACTAGTTTGACATTTGTCAAAACGGTTGAATGGTTGATTCAAGCCCTTGTCCCATTGACGTTTATTCGTGTTGAACAATGTTGCCAAATCACCGCGCTCCAGTTCTTTACGAGGGTAGGTTTAAACTATCTTAATGTATCACTCAAAATGCAACTGTTTCAGTGAGTTGGTTGGTAGATTAGCTTAACGGAATGTCTTCTCGTGTGAATGGTTCATATTTTCTATGAGGAGTCTTCCAATACATGGGACAGAGTATTCTCTCGTATACAGAATGACTCCTATTGTATCTCACGGTCGGTACACACACTGTTATCATTTTCTGTCATCAAGAAGTTTGCATTATTTTATTGGGAAAACTTTCTATTCCAACCCTGTGTTTGAATAATGTTGAGTTGGAGATCACTTTTTTGTTCACCAAGGCCCCCTAGCTGCCAGATTCAGATGCACCCTGGATTCTCTATATACTGTGTTGAGTCTATCCGCGTAAAAACAGAAGGTGGCGCTCGAAACTTGGAGCACGTCATTTTCCTACCCCCATGGTATTATAAAGCAGTCACTATAGCTTCGTTCGCGGGTCGGTTACGGACCAGTTTCGAACTGATTTGCATGCGCAGTTCATGAAATATATCACGAACTTCTGAACTGATTCGTGGGCGACTCGCGACCAAAGCTAATATAATGGTCGTGATCAGTTTCATTTTATTTTTCAATATCTGCAGAATTGCGTAATTCAGAGAACGAAATTTAAAGGCGTTGAAATTCCCCATAAAAAGTTTTTCTTGTAATTTCTTGATAAATGCAAGGTTTCCCAAAATTTTCAGTCTCATTTTTGCCTAAATATCGTTCAAAAGCAAGAGTCATCAGACAAACCACATAGAAAGAGACGAATAATTGAACAGGACACATGTGATTTTTCATTTCACGTGACCTAGGCCACAGCAAATAGAACAACCAGCAGGGACACTGTCAATGAAAATATTTATTTGACCTTGCTAACGCCATTCTCAAATAAGTTATGTTTTTACCGGATAGAATTGCAAAATTTCTAAAGTGTTTTGGGTAGCTCTAATTTGAACATTCACAGCACATATTCACCGCCTTTTGGTACATCCATCATGAATACACAATATACTAGAATAATAATTATTGTTCAAACCATAAGTGAAACAACACCTTTATTTAATTTTTTCTCAGAATTACAGTGACAGATCAAAATTGTGGGTTATTAAAATCCTGAGTAAACTGGCGACATTTACACCACACATTGTCTTGCGCCAAAACATGCGCAGTTGGTGAAAAACAAGGGGTTTCCATGCTGGTTGTTTTTTATGCTGTGCCCTAGCTATATAAACTCTTTTGGTATTGAACAGGGTATGCATCGCCACAAAGAATCAATAATTTAGTTTTTTTCAAATATCTGTCAAATCGTCGTAGCGCAAAAATGTAGAAGGGAAAACTTATAGATTTTGGAAATTCCTACAAAGAGAATTTCTAGATTTTTCTCTTGAGAATGCGAGTGTTCTCATGATTCAGCATTAGCGCTATCCGTCATCTTTACCTAGGTGATACGGATGGGGCTTTATGGTTACGCCTCTGTTCTTCGCTAGAGGACGCTGTAGTGCATCAGCTTTAACACTGAACAACCTGTAACGATTTTCCGATTTTCTTTTGCCGTGGCCCCATTTAATTCCGTTACTTTGTTAGTCTACGGAGATGTCCAGTTTTTCTTCTGAACGCCGTTCAACTATTTTCCGCACCTTAATCTACAGTTTCAACCTGTTCCGAATAGCCCGTATGATCAATTTTCCGCCGCTTAAAGCAGTGATTATGATCTCTTCAGTTGCCCGCCAGACTCAGGTATCAATGCAAATTCACACCATGCCCCACCCAAGTAGAGGAACAGAACCGCCTTTACCTGAGACAAATTCATTCTTGATTGGAGTCGAGAGCACTTTACCGTCAGACGACTTCGCTCCGAATTATTTTTACCCACGACCACGAGGTAACACTCTCAATCGAAATTCTATCAAATTCACCGCGTTACTTTCTTCAAATCAACAGGGAAGAGTATACCGATATCCAATTTTTCCAATTCCTGATTTGATGGTCCTCGTCAGGGTCGCATATTTATTGTTTAAGTTTTTCTAGTCAAATTTACACCGTTTTTTTTTCAACCTCACGCACACACCTCAATTTCACCGTTGAACCATTAAAATGTAATTTTTTAGGGACTTTATTTTCTTTTTCAGAGCGCAACTTTTCGCCGTGGTTGAACCCCTGAATTACTTTCTCCTTTGTCTAAAAGCTACCCGATGGCCGCTAAGGGCCTTCTATCAGATAAATCCATGAGGTGGCGCCCGAGTTTTTAATGAATTTTTTTCACTGTAACTCTTTTGCGCGTTGGTTTATGAACTTTTTGTAAACGACATCAAACTCCTAAAAAAAAAAACAAGATCAAGTAATTATCTTTAAATTTATTGAAGAGCAGAAACAAGTCACTATTTACGTTATTAGTCCTTAAATACATTTAATATTAAGTAATCTATGCAACATTCTCTTATAACATACCAACGTTTGCGATAATCATTAAGCACCATTATATCCTATAAAACTATCAGGCAAAACAAATTCCCGTCAATTCTTCATTAAATCTCTGTAAATTCAATGAAAAATCAACCAAATCCTTGAAGACTAATATTTACAATAATAACAATCTAGGTGCAGTGGAAATGACGAAAATTACTGTCTGTGTCTCAAGTTGGATTCCTTACCATTATCTGGAGTGTTTTTTCTGTGAAAATCGTGTTAAACTATTATTCACTCAAAAAATCTACTTACTGATCGGGACTTTGGTCGGTATCGCTCTCCTCCAGCTCGGTCTTGTTGCGCTTCTTTTCATAGATAATAATAATAGCGCACAAGATGATAACTTCGGCGCAAATGGCCAAGAATGGCCATACGGCGGCGTACTTGTCCTTCACCCGCACCATAGTCTTGTACTCTTCAGTGTTGTTGGCGTAGTACTTGTTGGTGGCTACGCAATAGTACGACCCCCTATCTTCCTTGCCGACTTTGTCGATAACCAACATGCCATCTGTGACGTTTTGGTTCTGATCCTCATGGTCTTTGATCCTGTAGATGGAGCTGTCGTTCTTCACTACACTTCCATTAAAACGTTCAGTCTCAACCCTCCAAGTGATGATGGGCAAATGAGGAGAGGCGACAACATCGCACTCGATCATCAATTTGTTTTCCTCAACCACATTGATGTTTTCTTGCTTGATGCGCACGTATACGTCGGCTGAATACATTCAAATTTAATGTAAGAAAACCACTGATCTATATGAAAGTGAATTAATTCAGAGCCGGTTTTATCGATTGTGGTTATCCAGTTTATATAGATCAGTGTTTTAGTGTACTTACAAGCAAGCGTGACTTCACCCCTGGCTTTCTCGTCGCCATTTTCAGATACTATGCAATAGTATTTGCCACCGTCTGACGCTTCGGCGCTTTTGATTCTCAGAGTGGAAGTCAAACCTATGAATGACAGTTCGAAGCGGGATTCGAAATTTGGTATTGTTTCAACGGACGCATTATTGTCTTTGGTCCTAGAGAAAAATCAGATGGTTTCAAGATAGCCGGTCTGGCTACAACCTTGAGCGGTTTCATGGAGTATGGTATCATGAGACCATTCCAGTTTGGTCTGTCATTAACGTCACTTGAATCTTGCCGATTGGCTGAAAGTTACGTTAATGACAGACCAAACTGGAATGACCTCATGATACCATACTCCATGAAAACTGCTCATTTGTCCATTATTTTAGTCGATTGACAAGGACGGCAGAAAGCAAATAAGCGTTGTTTGGTTGATTGTTCTTGTTTCATGTGAATATATGTGTTGGAGTTTCGCGTTTGATTTGAGCAATGGAAACGGGAAGGGGGAAGGGGGGTTAAACAGGGACAGTGACATTATTACCCCCTAATCTCAATATTTTACCCATTTTCAAAGCTTGTGCAAATTGTCCATTGTCAATTAACTCGAAGCCGTTGTTGCCACTGTCTTTTGATTCAGGAAAGTTTCCCAAACTGTTCCCACAAAATAAAACAATACAATGAGTCTTTCATGCGTCTGATCTGCACAGATTTCAACAATTTTTGAACTTTTTATTTGTACGTCGATGGTTTTCGAGAAAAGGTGACTCAAGTCAAAAAACGAGTTTTTTAAGTTTAGTAGAATGACCTAAAATTACATATATGTATTTCTGGAAAAACGTCTTAAGTGAAACTGTTACGGATGCAAAGAGATGGAGCAAGTGTCATTTGGTCGAACAAATACTCCCGTGCCGTCTCTAGAAAAATGTCATAATTCAGTTGTGCTTTGAACTCTAAAAACGTCATATCTAAAAAAGTGTCGTTGTCATAGTACTGGTTATTACATGAAAAGTGACATAAACCAAAGAATGTCGTTTGAGAATCGTGTGATTTTTCCAGAAAAACGTCTTATTTTTAATTGTGTCGTTTTTGATGATAAGATTTTTTTCAAGAAAGTGATACCTACATCTAGGAAAAATACGTTTTTTCATGTCTAAGGTCAATAAAACGATTTTTCTCGACGTGTTCTTCGAAGTGAATTTTCCATGAAACACCCAAATGATCGAGAAAGTTGACAGTTTTTCCATAACAAATGACAAACAGAACCTGTCAAAATAATGAAAATGTCATCAAAAGTGACATTTAACCTGAACATTTTGACATTTGTGGTGAAATATTGACAGTTTCCCGTCACAAACGACAAAGAGAATCTTTCAAAAATCATTCAAGTATCAACAAAAGTAACATTCAACCTCAACATTTTGACATTTATTATGAAATATTGACAGATTAGGAAAAAATTGACAATTTTCCCATCACAAATGACAAATAGAATTAGAATCAAAATCAAATAATTAGAATTGTAAGAAAAATGGTGTGCCCTTTAAAAATTATCCTTGAGATGTTCCCCGAAAGTTGCTAATTTTTTATATACATTTGTATTTTGAAAAAAGTATGTGATTCCTGATATCTCATTTTTACAAAGTCCTGATTTAACTCCCCATAACTCCGTTATTATGGATAAGATGAAAACGGCCTACAACGGCATCAATGTTTTGACAGCTACCTACACAACACTGCGCAAGGCGGCGTTGCCTTGTTTTAGGAATTTTCCCAATCGTCCCCATAAAAATAAATCAATTTTGCGTCAAATTGTGTATCAAACATGAAATATGAACATGCCACAGCCCTCAGAAAGGACTATTTCTTTAAAAAAGTGACTTAAGTAAATACACACATACATTTTGGTGAAAAATGAATAAGATTATGACAGAAACAAGACCAAGACAACATAGGGAATAGATGGGACTCATTTACACTTCGCATTTGCAGTTTCCTAACTTAAACATACTTACCATTTGATGATGGACACCCCCTCCGTACCACCTTCAGCAGAACACACCAAGTCAACTGGTTTCTTGAATGTATAAATCACAGATTTGTCTGTGTCTGACGTATAGTTTATTTTTACTAAAATAGAGTAGATCAATGTAAAATCTAATATCCTGGCCTCATAAAAGATTACATCAATTTATGACAATATTATTTATTTTAATGAACATCCTTAGTACAGTTACAATTCATGCCAAAGTACTCAATAAAGAGATTAAAATTGATTGAAAAATAAATAAAGATATAACTGTCGAAGATAAAACTAACTTTTTATACCTGTTTGCGTCTGATAATACAGATAAAAGTGAGGATTTTGATATTTTGCGTCATTATTTGCTTGGAAATTGATGTTAATTTGTCAGGCAAATTGTTGTGGTAGCGATAATGATTTATGGTAATTTTTATATTTGGTTTTGTTGGAAATTATTTGATTTTAATTTGGCTAGAGATAATACCATAATGATGATCGGGGATTTGAATATACTGCAAAAAATGGTTTACACCATGGTAGAAAGTTCTACCATGGTTTACACAAGAGCCAGAGAAATGAGTATTTGTTTAAATTGTAAAAATACGTTCGAGAGTCCTCAGGCACACCCATATTTGAGTAGCAGATCAGCCAATAATAGCCATAGTCCCTTTGCAAGGGTTTCGACATTTCGACAATAAAAATAAAACACCCCTCTTCTTGTTAACCGATCGATTTTTATGATTTTTTCGCTGAAAGGTCAAATGTCCGTTCAATTATAATCTTATGGAAAATTGATCCATTCACACTCATCACCGCTCATAATAAAGAACATAAACATGATTAATCCCCACATTAAACGCCAAACCTTGACTATTTTTAGACGCCAGTATAATCAATTTTCTTTGTTGATTAGGAAACGGCGATCAAGCGGCAATAACAGCCAATTAATTTACCTTTTTATAACACGAAAAGAGTGGAGATAATAAGGAAAAATTCCAAAAGTGAGGTTATGTTGTTGACCTCAAATATCGATTAATAGTCGTTTCCATCTCCAATCTAGCAAAAACTCACCAGCTTGTCCAGAGGCAACACCCAAACTGCAAATTAAGGCACAAAACACTAAAGACTTCATCGTATTCTCCCACAAAAGGAGTGTCCCCCTTTCGTTTGTCTTGCCAATAAAACGTGAAAAACCTCCGCTCAAACTGTGCTACCGCCTGCTCTGAATCATCAGATGTCACTGAACAGTTCTGATAAGATAATCGAAATAACTGAGTTTCGACTTGATCTGAGTGGAATCACAAGACTGATTAGTAGTGATAATGGAAGAACGATGACAATTATTTACGTAATGGCTTTATGACGTCATTGTTAGGAGTGCCATCTAGGAGACTAGTACGGGTCTCAAGGCAGTTTCCTACTTTATGCCTGGTTTACTTTACATCGAACTTCACTTCGAAGTGGACTGATTTCCGCTTGCCAAATGAGAATCATTTGTTACCATCTACATTGTATTTGTCAAAAGTGTGACTTTGAACTCAAATACAAGGTAGATGGTGGCATAATGATTCTCGTTTGCAAAGCTTTGACAGTTCCACTTCGAAGTGAAATTTAATGTAAACCATCACCATTGCCAGCCTTTAGCAACGTTGCCGCAACCACACCCTCCAATCACCTGATAAATGTCAATACACCAATCGCAGACAAATACATATACAAATAATACAATCAAAATCCTTTTATTTGAACAATACTCAACAATTATTGTCAATCATATGAGCATGAGCAAATGATTAGAAATCTTGCACCAAACAAGGCCTGGTTTCGTAACTAGTGCGAATTGCGGGGCAACGATTTATGGATCTGTTATTTTTAGCGTTTATTGTTATTTGGTCGTAAAAATTCCAAATTTTCTTTGTGGAAAGAATAGCATGTTGTGTTAGAAATTCGCGAAACATGGGTGTTAACAGTAGTAAAAAATTGGCGGCGAAATGTTCGTTTTTGAGCAAAGATGAACAGTTGATTGTGAGTAATTCGTTTAAGTTGGCCAGCAGGAATTCGGAGAAGATTAAGGAGGATGAATTGAATGTGAGTGAAACTTTAGTTAGTGTTAGTGATAGTTTCCAGATAACACACACTGATGAATATGAACCTTTCGGTGTTGCCACCCCATAAAATTTATAGTGGTTATCCTACCAAACTGGTTCCTGTAATCCACGTATTTTGTACTTTTCGGGGGCGAATTTCGAAAATTATCTTTCGTTTTACTATTTCAAAAAGGAAAAATGCTGGATGAATAACGCTTTTGCAGAAAAAAAACACTATTTTCGTCGGTACATTGTTTCAAGTTTCAACAGATTATTTTCCAAAAATTTTGATTTGTTCCAGTTGTAGGTCATTGAAATGCACAATTTCAGTTATTCACATGTACTGCGTTTGCTACCGTAACCACTAAAGAAGTTTAAACAAATATCGAGACAAATATTTAAACAGGAAAAACAAAAGTTACAAAATTTGATTTACAACTGATCGCTAATTCGATATTGTCAATATATGACAATATGTCAATAATGTAAGTGTCAAGATTGTCAAGCCACTACTTACTAAACAACGACCAAAGTTCGCGCAGTGTTGCCAAGTGGAGATCTTTTCTTTATTGAGAATGGGTAAAATTTGTATGTTCATTTTGGCGCCATTTTAGAGGGAAAACTTCTTCATAATGGGGTTGGTGAGGTCAACGGTAAGGCTTAGTTTTGGTTAGTTCGGATAAGTTTTTGTTGGATTGGGTTAGTTTTGGTCAAGTTTTAGTGCGTTTCGGTTAATTTTGGTTGATTTGGGTAAATTTGAGTTAGTTTTGATTTGATGTGTTGGTCTGGTTAGGAACTGGAATAAGAACGTAAGGAACTTACAAACATCATTTTTGACATAGAAACTCAAATACACTTTTTAAAAACACTTTCACTTGGGAAATCTTCTTCTTTGATGAAAGATGTGAAAAAAACTGGGAAAATAGTTATGACCCCAAAATGTGCAATATAGGGCCGCTTTCTAGCGGTCACAGTAAAACGGACTTCATAATCGGATTTTTCATACCAAAAAACCCCCGTATACCAATTTTCAAAGCAATATGTTAAAAAGTGTCCAAAATACATAATGAGAAAAATCGTTTTTTTTTCAATTTTAAACTTGACTACCCTGTATCTCGTAAACGATGCAAGATAAATTTCGGTAAATCGACATATTTCGACCTCGGGGGTAAGATGGTAGTTTTTCCGCATCTTTTAGGGACATCCTGTATGTATAGGGTGTTCGACTTGAAACAAGCGGGTATAACCGGAAGTCGCACAAGGTCACTATTATTTCATTTGAAGAGAGCATCTTCGGCAATCTCTTCTTACAAATTCTCAGAAGCCCATCCGCTTGAATTCTCGAGATATTCCGAGAGATATTCTAATAGGCTACTTACTTTTTATTTTTTTTTTTTTGCGAACTACCGCATGGGATGTTCATAAAATGATTGATAAGGCACAGCTTAAATAACAACTTAAGCTGTGGATAAGGTCTCTGAGCATTGGAAATCGGCAATTACAATATTTTCTAGCAGGGCCGAAAACGTCTATGTTTTTTTTATTATTTCAAAATCCAAGATCCTGATAATGTTTGTAATGTCACAGGATCCAATAGCTTTAACTTTTCAAATAACTATCGTTCTTTAGATATCGGGCTGTCTCAACTTCAATGGACCACCCTGTATAACAAGGACGAAACTCAAATGAATCTGTTCGACCAAAAGGCATATTCAAGTATTTTTCCAAGTTGTGAACAGTTTATTTATTTATAATAGATAGTAGGTTTGTTCAGTCAGAAGACATAAATATTATTTGAATATTTTTGTTAGGTTGGCAATAGTCTATATTTTTATGGTTGGTAGTGGTTATTCCGGTAAGACGTCACACTTCAACGCTCGAGGCTCTCTGTCGCTCTTGGTGATGGTTTTGTTTTATCTGTTGCGCATCAAGAAAAACCAGTTTAAGTACGTCTATAGCTTTGACGGTGGCAAGTCGCCATTTTTTGTAGCCAGAAATTTGGTTTCATATTTTGTATTGAAAGTTATGTTCTTAATAGTATCCTAGTTTTGTTCTGCTTCGTTTTTCTTGCTAATAATTATAATAAATTGCAAGTGTGCCCGGGATTCCAGTCCAGTGATTTTATTTCCGCAAAATTGGTGAGAAATATAAGCCAGCAACTTGGAGCTATCAAGGGAGGTAAATTCACCAGAATCTATGTATTATGTATAGGGTGTTCGACTTAAAACAAGCGGGTATAACCGGAAGTCGCACAAGGTCACTATTATTTCATTTGAAAAGAGCATCTTCGGCAATCTCTTCTTACAAATTCTCGGAAGCCCATCCGCTTGAATTCTCGAGATATTCTAATAGGCTACTTACTTTTTATTATTTTTTTTTGCGAACAACCGCATGGGATGGGATGGGATGTTTATAAAATGATAGATGAGGCACAGCTTAAATAACAACTAAAGCTGTGGATAAGGTGTCTGAGCATTGGAAATTGGCAATTACAATATTTTCTAGCAGGGCCGAAAACGTCTATGTTTTTTTTATTATTTCAAAATCCAAGATCCTGATAATGTTTGTAATGTCACAGGATCCAATAGCTTTAACTTTTCAAATAACTATCGTTCTTTAGATATCGGGCTGTCCCAACTTCAATGGACCACCCAGTATAACAAGGACGAAACTCAAATGAATCTATGTATTATGTTTTGTTAGAATATGTCTGTATCAATGAAGTATTTGCGAGAGTATTTAAAAAAAAAAAAAAAAAATGTTGCAATGACTGTGAATATGCAAACTGCAGTAACAGCCTAAACCAAGAAAGCTTATCAGATTGCGAAGATTATTGATCTAAGGTTATAATATACTTCAGAATCTTTCGGAACTTCTATTTACGGTTTTGAGTTTACGGATAAAACCAATTGGACGCCCTCATAATAATTAAGTAATTATATTTGATGCAAGGAGAGGCAGCACGGCATGGCAGTTTGAAGGCCGCGCTGTCCGTGAGGAAACTCAACTTCAACAAACTTTTATAACTCGAAAACTAAATAACTCAGAATGTTCATTCTTTTTTCAAAAACTGTTTGAACCTTTGGCTTCATTTCATACGCAGAAAGTATAAAAAAAAATTAAAATCAAAAAATACTGAATACTACTGAAAATAGTTCCGCAGAAAATTTTATTGTTGAATTTTTCGCAGTTTTACAAAAAAACTAAGTTTTTCATACTAACGAAACTACCCCGGTTACCTTCTCTCACAATTCCTTTATCAATAAAAAAAAAAAAGTTCTTGATATCTAAGATTTTTAACCGGAGATATAGCGAAGTATGTTTGAAAAACACTTTTGACAGATTAATGACATATTATTTCGCAATAGAAAATTTCGGCCCTGCTAAAAAATGTTTAGTGACTATTTCCAATGATCAGAGACTCGATCAGAGACCTAGTACATCATTTTAGAAACATTCCATGAGGTTTTACGCAAAAAAAAAGAGAAGACGACTTTTCACCTGTTTTACAGTGCACTATTATTAGCGCACCCTTTATAGTTTTTTTTTTTTGGGTCAATACTGCATTTATGTTGTCGTAGCTTCAATAGACCTCCTAATTCTGGAATGTCGTATTGGCTCTTGCAGTTGGTTTGTTTCAGAATTATTATTATTGAATAAGCACCTCTCTTCATTTTCTCGAAGTACACTCTACTTTCAAAAGTTGATTGGACAGTTTATAATCAATCTGGTGGTATGTTGAACCAGCCTCTTATAAACCGTATTTTCCAGAAACTGTGGGGTTCCCAAATGGACCCCCGTCTTCTCCAATACATCAACAACTATCTCTTCGGCTCAGGGGACCAAAAAGCCGCCACAGTCGACTTGGAACGTTTTGCCGAACTATTCGTTTTCTGCACCCGAGGCACCGTAGACGAAAAAGTCAAAGTCCTGCTCACGTCTCTGGGAAAAACCGACGACGACGACATCTCTTATCAGCTCGTCAAAGAATACGTTGACAGCGTTGTCAACTCCTACATGAAAATCCAGAAAGCCGGCAATTTTAAGCAGTACAAAAGCTGGAATTGCAAAGGTTGCGGAAGCCACGTGCAAAACTCGCAAAAGCTGGCAGAGAGCTTGACCAAAGATTTATCCACGGATGGTATTACGCGGAAAAATCTGGAAAGCTGGCTACAAGGGAGTAATGTACTAGGGCAGTTGTTGTTGTTCGTGTTTATGCATTTGTACAACATTTCACACAAGGACAAGTCGGGGATGGAGCTGGAACAGGAGGACGTGGGCAAGGAACGCTCGTTGGTTCCTTATTGCAGAAATCTGGATCTTATACCGTCCTATCCCAGCATTTTGGATTTGAACCAGATAGTGTTTTTGAATTCGCATTTACCGCAAGAGTATCAGTTGGAGTGGCGGTTTTTGTTTAGTAGTGAGATTCATGGCGAGTCGTTTTCGACTTTGATTGGTCGTATAGTGAACCAAGGCCCCTCGCTTCTGGTGCTAGAAGACAGAAACGGCTACGTATTTGGGGCCTTTGCCCCTGAAAACTGGATTTTAGGTCCCAAGTATTACGGAGATAATAGTTGTTTCCTTTTCACTTTATCGCCAAGGATGCGCATTTTTCCTGCGTCTAATTATAACGACCATTATCAGTACTTGAATCTGCACCAGCAGACCATGCCCAATGGACTAGTAAGTACCCACTAAAAGCTGTTCCATTTTTAATCAACGATTAATACAGTCGCTTGGCGGACAACATAACTATAGCGGCTTATGGATCGACTCTGAGTACGGAAAAGGACATTCAAGCGAATCTTGCACCACTTTCGCTGGCTATCAAATGTTGTCCCATACAAAAGAGTTTCAGTTTAGACATATGGAGGTGTGGGGGCTGGGCCAGCCCCCACCCACGCCTCAAGAAAAAGGGGAAAGAATGATTGGAAAAGTAAGTTTAGTGTTAATTATTTGGCAGGATTACCTAGTATGGTTTTGTGCAGGATGGTAGCATATTGGACAACAACGTAGAGAGCAAAGCCTTATTGAAGATGACGGGTAAAACAATGCACAGCGAGGGTTTGCGCGAGCCTCCCAATGAGTGAATTTCAGCACAATTTTTCCAATATAGTGTTTCACTGTTTTTCGACTTTCTCACCCGGTTGCGTGCCAACCATCTCATTGTCACACTATTTATTTATTTATTGTTGCTGTTTATAAGCACTATTGTGATCATCATGTTTTGTTTTGACGAATTTTAATTGATATATTCGAGTAATAAATGTGTTATTACAACTTGTACTACCATTTTATTGTTTTCTTTACTAGCTTCGGAAGTGATGTTTCAAGGCCGCGTTTTGCGACTGGAAGTGGGGTTATGGTAGTTATGTGACAGATGGGTTGACAATGAGGTATAAAATATGGACAAGCTTTGGTGAGAAGGTTCAACAAGAAATTTCTTTGAATAGACCATAAAAAGCTGTTTCAAACTAGAACTAAAATGTTCAAATTGGTTGAATGGTTCAGATGTTTGAGTTCAAATATTGAAAAATGCATTGGCCTTTTCCTTCTTATTATGGCAGACACGAAAAAATGTCATGAAGCAAATTAATGGGTACTTTGCCTTCACATTCACTTCGAAGTGGAAGTGACAGATATCTGCTTGCCAAACGGGAATTATATGCCTCCATCCACATTGAATTTGATATAAGCGATATATCCTACCAAATTTAATTGCGTATCAAGCTGCGATGTTTTGATAGGTGGTCATGTGATCACAAAGAATTTGTTATTGGCTGTAAATGATTGTACAGAAAAGCAAGTTGCCAAACTTTTAGTTTCATCAACCCTGTACCTGTACTACGACGTAAATCCGCCTCTGTTAGAAAAGAATCACGTAAACGCTTACTTTTTACGCGGGTCATTCTAATTTTTTCGTAAGTAAGTACGTGGTTAATCCAAGGCAGCCGACCGACAGCGGGGACGACGTTCAGTTACGCCTCGGTCAAACATCCCGGATCTTGTCCTTGGCACAACGTCGATCCACTGTGGAAGCTTATCGAATTTTCCAGCGTCTTCTCTTGACTAGAAGCTTTACCATCTATCGAGATATCGAGTGTTCTGCTTATATAAATGAAGGCTCCGCCATTGTTCTGTTTTGGTCGTTGAATAATTATAATTATTGTGAACGGACATTTGAACACATAAATAAATAAGTTGTGTGAATAGTGGGTGTGAACATAGTCACTTTGAATAAATTAATTAACTGAATTAGTGATTTTTATAATAAGTCTGTAGATCTGTTTATTGTCTGAGAAAATGTTTTCTTCAAAAGATAAGAAACTTGAATGGATGAATGTTGAGCAGTACTTCCAGTTCTTATAGTTACTCTTGTATGGTACGGCAAACAAACGGTGCAGTGGGAACCTGGGAAGGGATCACAGAACACATAAACAAAACAAAGTTTACAACAAAAAGTTAAATGAAGGGGCCCCGCGTGAAGTGAAAGCTTTGATTCGCATCCACGGAGAGGTGCTGATGTGCCTGAAGTTCGTTAGATCTTTAGAAGATTGCGGTACGTAGAATGCCACATGACAGCTTATTAGATAGTCATGATGTTAGATGAAGTCATTTGAACGTCACCTTTTATCTTCATGTTGTCTTTCAGGCTTTGATTCCTCTCTAAGTGGAAAAATGTCCTGGTAATCCTCATCAAAAAACCTCTAAGAACGCAGGATACAACCCGGAATACTAGAGGCCCATCAAAAAGTGGCGAGAAATGCATCCTCCACAAAAGCAAAAAACTGCCAGATGTACAAATGGGATTTCGCCCAGATCATTCCACAACAAATCAAACATTGAGGCTAAGTGACAGCATCCTGAAAAGGTCGAACAAAGGGGAAGAAACAGAAGTGTTCCATGAGGAGGTCCGTAACAGCCCAGCCGTCCTACGCCACATGGAGCCATGCACTGCTTCCCCAGGTCTCCGGAGTGGTATTTTCTCATAGTCATCATCAGACATACATGGTCAGCGCAGAACACATCACTTAGGGAAGCCCACACTGACCCCATCCCCAGATTGTTCTGGACATCAAGAGAAAACCGAAAAAACTAAATTTGTTCCGAAATTCTCTTTTTACCGCGTTTCCTCTTTTGATCAAACGAGGAGTGTAACACACCAAATTCCTATTCCACCGTATCTTATTTAGTTGTCCCGATATTTATTCTCTTCCTCGTTGGCGGATGTGGGTTTTTCTGGGATCCGTTCTCTATTGCCGGTGGCGTTTTGCTCTTCTGGTGGCGGATATCGTTGAGGGAACGAGTAGTTAAAACCAAATAAATAATAACAATTTTATTATAAGTTTTTAAAATGATCTTCACTCCACAGACTCTAATAAAAAAGCCTACACTATCAAATAAAGGAGGCTCTGCCAAAACCCCACATTTTTCCCCTAAAACTACGACTTCTCCGCAGCCTTATCCGCCATTATAGCCTTGATATCCTCCGCATCCAGCGTCTCATACTTCATCAATGCTTCCGCCAAAGCCTTGTGTTCTTTAGCATGCGATTTAAGTATATGTTTCGCTCTATCGTAACTCTCCATCAGAATCCGTCTGATTTCATTGTCTACCACTTCAGATGTCTGAGGACCCAACTGCTCCGGATGGAAACTTCTGGGGTTATCACTTATCGTCCTCAACCCCATCTTCTCCGACATGCCCCAGTCTTTAACCATGTGAGTGGCAATGGAGGTGGCTTGTTGCAAGTCGCTACTAGCGCCACTGGTGATCTTTTCAGGCCCAAAAATCAGCTCCTCGGCGGCTCTGCCGCCCATCATCGTGTCCATCATAGCTTGCAGCTGGGACTTTGTAATATGATACCTCTCCTTTTCTGGTATATACGCTGTATGTCCCAGACTGGGTCCGCGCGGGATTATCGTCACTTTATGTAAGGGATGGCTGTCTTTAGTGTAATAAGCCACAATGGCATGACCCCCTTCATGATAGGCTGTAATCAGATTGGCTTCTTCATCAGGAATGCGCGATTTACGCTCGGGGCCCATTAAAACCTTATCCCGCGCCGACTCTAGGTGCTTCATGGTGACCCAGTCAGCCCCATCAATTGCCGCCTTCAACGCAGCTTGATTGACCATGTTTTCCAAGTCGGCTCCGGTAAATCCTGTTGTGCCGCGGGCCAGCAACTCCAAGTCAACCTCTTTGGCTAGGACTCTGCCTAAGTACAAGCTGAGAATCTCCTTGCGGCCTGTATAATCAGGTGCAGGAACGGTTACTTCAACGTCAAAACGCCCCGGACGTAGCAGGGCTTGGTCCAAGTCGTCCCGTCTATTGGTGGCGCCCAGGACAATCACGCCTTCGTTTTGGTGAAACCCGTCCATTTCGCTTAGAAGTTGATTGATGGTTTGATTAGCATAGGGGTGGAGGACACTGTTGGTGCGTTTGGAACCGACAGAGTCGATTTCGTCAATGAAGATTACGCAAGGGGCACGTTCTTTTGCAGCTTCTGTGGAGGAAATTGTTAACTCAAACTCTAAACCAAGTGACATTAGTAAACAAACAAATGGGTTTGTTTACCTTTGACAAAGATGATATACACAAGGGCGAGTTCAGAAACGTCACACCCGGTGCGAGTGTGATCCAAATGTCAAACCCTAACCGTTCAGATATGGCAAGCCTGTTTGCTTTTTATTCAACCCTGCTCATAAAGTATCATAAAAACTGTTTGTATGACACTTTATAAGCACAGATGAATAAAAAGTAAAACGACTTGCCGTATCTGAAGGGTCAGTGTTTGACACTTGGATCACACTCACACCGGGTGTGACGTTTCTGAACTCGCCCCAATAGATATCCAGCGCTTATGAACAAAAGTGGAACCCCTCGTCCGAAACGACATCTCTGATGAATGTTAGGAAGGTCAGCTTCCATGAAAGATAATAGATGTCCCTCAATGTAATTTTGTTAATGCGATCGATAAAGACAAAGACTAACAATAACAAGACACATAACGTCTATACCTTTAACATTGAATGTTTTGACCCAAATACAATAATAAAAGAGGCCAGCTTTGTTTTTGTTTACTTACCGGTGAAATGACAAAACGTCTGCTCGATTTCACTTTCTGGCCTCACACTACAGATTTTCTAGTCATTGTTTTATCAATAAAAGCGCAATTTAGAATGGAAAATAAATCACAGAGCTAGGTTTTCTCCTGAGAAATTGAGGAGTAAACTCACTAGTTACTACTAACTTCCTAACCTCACAAAACGGTGTTTGTGAGCGTCATAGAAACTGGCCTCAAGTTTGCGGCAAGATGTTGCCAAGTTTCAACACAAAACGTAAACGTCAATACAAATGTTCACCTTTGAAAATGTTTTTTGATGACAGGGAAGTGATTTGTGACGATAAACTGAAGATAAATGGAATTATGGCTGTTTGGGATTGTTGATTTAGAAGATTAGAAGTTGAATTAGTTTATTTTTCCGAGTATTTTTTCATAAATCTTCAGAACATTCAGGGCAAATGACAACATAGCTGAAAAAAAAAAATTATTTGGAGGATGTTTGGGTTGGGACTATTTTTTTTGATACTTGTCTTGTGATATTGAGGAAATTAGCAAAGTTCATTAGCAAATTATTTTAATCATTGAATTACACAATAATTCTGCAAAGTATTTAAAAATCAAGAAAACACAAATAAAAATTCAAAATATCAAGATTAAATTTGATGTACTTCCATGCTATTTTGAAAACTTGGGAATACCCCTTATTTGAAGATATAGAAGAAAATCAACTAAGGTGTCCGGAGTTCTCGAATTTCGTCGATTTTTCAACTTTCTCAAGGCACTTTTTTACGTAGAATCCATAAGCAGTTTTTTCACAGGACGTTTAGATATATTTTTAGATTGTCTTAGTCCCCATAAGATCGCGTCCAGTTTGGGACATCCAAACAAACTATACGTGATCGAACAAAGGGAAACGATTAAAAGATCGCGTGAGATATGTGATATGAGACATGTGAACAGTTCAGTCGTTTCGCTATGTCTAATCACGTGTACTTTGTTTACTTTTGGTTCCTAATGTTAATAAAAAACTAATTGAACATCGCGTTCTCGATTTAGTTCAAAAACTGTATTTTTTTAAATTAGTCCCCGTGTATATTTCTATCATAATCGATTGGCTACTCTTTTTTGAACATAAAAGGTTATGATTTCTTATGCGATTTTTCTCGACTTGAGAGAGAATATCTTATAAACGTCAAAGTAACAAGTTTCATTTAAAAATGGTTTTAAGTCGAGTTTAGCAAACAAAATACTTTTAGCATAAGTTAAATTCAAATATGGCAACTGATATGTATTATTTTATCATGATTTTAAATTTCACGGCAGTTATCAAAAAATCAAAAAAGGCATTAACTCCTTAATTTTTGGTTTCAAGACAAAATTCGTAATAGCCTTTTATGTTTGAGAAAGAGTTGACAATCTATGGAAATAAAAATATACATCGTGTCCATTTAAAAAAAGTACATTTTTTGAAATAAATCGAGAACGCGATGTTCAATTGTTTTTCTGTTAGCACCACGTTAATAAGCGGAAGAAATACTTCTTGTTCTTCATTTAGACGACCTCGTATCTTCAATATAATAAAGAAATTAGCAATAGAGCAGTACAGACAAAACCAATATGATTACATCAAAGAAATCAATGCTGGATAAATACTTACCGGAATGTGAAATCCACTATTCGCACATCTTCTCATTAATTAGAAAACGAAACAAATAAATATCAGGATTAATAATAAGACTGTTATTGCAGTTCCTGTATGGATCACTTATTTCTTTTTATGGGTTTCCCCATATCACTAATAAACAAAAACGATGAAATAATAAAATACAAAAACACGAATCAACTTCCCGATCTAATAAAAACTTTTCTCACACGTATACAGGGATATACAGGGTGTCTCACGGTCTATGGTACCTTAGACGTTTACGGAAAACTAGACATAGGATCCACCTGAAAATTTGGCTGAGCCCATAATCGAGTATGATCTATATTTTAAAAATATTTTCAGTTTTGCAGTGTTGCCGCTTCTTTCCAAAAGTCGTAACAACTTTCTTATTTTAAATGGACCACCCTGTATATTATTATTTTTTTGGATTCCTTGACTGATTCTAATCACTTTTGCTTGATATACTCCTATACCTATCGGCAGCGGTTTTCGAGATATAAATTAATTTAAAATATCGTCGTAAAACTCATCAGTGGAGAGTTGAAATTGCTATGCCGACTAGAGGAAGGTAGGTTTATATGGTTCCAATGGAGAAACCGATCTGAAAATATACAGGGGTGCTTCAAATTTATTAATCTTTTTCCTTCACACAAAAATGATAAAAAATCAATTTTTTCTAATGGAACCCCCTGTATATTATTTGAAAAATGAAAAGGCCAATAAATTTCCTTTCAAATGGTATCCCATGTTCCTCTACCTAAACCTTCAGGATCTACAAGAAAAATGCATTTTACTAAAAAAAAAATTATATTGGTATACATGATATGAAACATAATGTAGCCTCTAGGGCAACCTATAGTTGCCAGGTCACACAGCAATAACAATTTATTTTTAGTAGCAAACTGCAACTACATCATGTTTCATGTCAATAATACCAATATAATTTATTTTTTAGACAAATGCATTTTTCTTGTAGAACCTGAAGGTTTCGGTATAGGAACATGGGATACCATTTGAAAGACAATTTATTGGTCTTTTCATTTTTCAAGTAATATACAGGGGGTTCCATTTGAAAAAATAGCTTTTTTTATCATTTTTGTGTATAGGAAAAAGATTAATAAATTTTAAGCACCCTGTATATTTACAGATCGGTTTCTCCATTGGAACCATATAAACCTTCCTTGCTCTAGTCGGCATAGCAATTTCAACTCTCCACCGTTTTCAAGTACGAAATTATTGAACTCAATCCACTGATGTGTTTTACGACAAAAATACTATAAATTAATTTATATCTCGAAAACCGCTGCCGATAGGTAAAGGAGTATATCAAGCAAAAGTGATTAGAATCATCCAAAAAAATAATAATATACAGGGTGGTCCATTTAAAATAAGAAAGTTGCCACGACTTTTGGGTAGAAGCGGCAACACTGCAGAACTGAAAATATTTTTAAAATATAGATCATACTCGATTATGTGCTGAGCCAAATTTTCAGATCGATCCTATGTCTAGTTTTCCGTAAACGTCTAAGGTACCATAGACCGTGAGACACCCTGTATATACATATATATATTCGGATAGAACATTGAAAAATAAGATGACTAGTTCCCGTAAACTTTTTTCCTAGAAGCCCTCTACCCAAGGACCCCGAAAGGACGCCACTGGGAATAAATTTTTCTTGAATAACTTTTTAACCACTCAATATAATTTGATGAAAATTTGATATGATAAACAGTAAACATTACCTCTTAAAAAACTGCCCTTCGAACATAGTTAGCTTGTTTAGTTTACCAGGCGGATTAGGTAGTACATTTTGATGCTTACATTTTTAACACCCTGTATGATAAGGAGTTGAAAATAATACATTTCGATACCTTGAACATTAAGCAGAAGAAATGGTACTCTTGTTCATTATCGATAAAATGAACCGTTTGCGAGAAAAAATTGAAAAAAACATCGAAAATAGCCATAATGCAGTGCTGTCCTAGACGAACTTTAAAAAAAAAAAATAATCCTATTTTTTCCTCGAAATGTTCATGAAAATTGATCTGGAAAAACAATGCAAAATTCGAAAAAACATAGGTTCACATTTTTTTAAATAATTTCGTCAAGGGCATCACTTCGTCATGGCTTTTTTCGAGTTTTTTTTCAATAATTATATGTTTTTTTTCTCGAAAACGGTCAATTTTATCGATAATAAACAAGAATACCTTTTTTGTAGCCTAAGGTTCAGGCTATCTAAATTTATTTTTGTCTAGTCTTTAGTCAAGTCATTGAGTTTTATAGGGCTAGTATTTAAAGTCAATGAGTCAAGTCCTAGTCAGCCCCTGGTAAACTAAACAAGCTAATTATGTTTTAAGGGCAGTATTTTTAGAGGTAATGTTTACTGTTTATCATATTGAATTTTCATCAAATTATATTAGATGGTTCAAAAGTTGATTTCCAGTGGCGTCCTTTCGGGGCCCGTATCTCCGTAGAGGGGGCCCCTAGGAAAAAAGTTTACGGGAACTAGTCATCTTATTTTTCAATGTTCTATCTGAATCCGAGAGATCACCCTGTACAATCCCAATATTCCGGTAGAAACAGCATTTTTGAAAAACTGTTAGGAATTCGTCTATTATTTTCGCGTACAGCCAGCTGATACTTTGGTGTACAATGTATGGTTGCTGAATATCTAGTGTGTATATAATCTTTGCCTCTGATGAATCGTAGTTTCGAACCGAGTTTTGTAACTTACTGAATAGATCCCGGACTCTTCTAGCTCCTTGTCCTACAAGGACTTCGTCGAACTCTGGTCCGGCTGCATGGAAAAACGGGACTCCCGCCTCGCCTGCCACTGCTCGTGCCAGTAGGGTTTTACCAGTGCCGGGTGGGCCCACTAGTAATACGCCTTTAGGTAGTTTGCCACCCAAATTCGAGAATTTTTCGGGGGTTTTCAGGAATTCGACCACGTCTTTGAGTTCTTGTTTGGCTTCGTCCACGCCTTTTACGTCTTCGAATGTTACGTGGATTTCTTCGGGGTCGACTTCTACTTGGTTTCCCAATTGGATTCTAGATGGTTTATTTAATAAATCGGAAAATTTGATGATATTCGGATAAATTCGTAAATTGAAAATTGGTAGGGGAAGTTCCCACCCCTAAATAGTGTGTTCAATAAGGATGTCGTTTTTAACACCATTTTTCTCAGATTACCTCGGCAATGCTGCAATTTTTGATGAAAATACCTGTATACAAAATTGCTCTACATAAAATTGTCTATCAAAATCAAAAAACTGTTAACTTTTAGTTTTTCTCAAATATCATGAACGGTCAAACATAGCGAAAAAGTGAAACGAACAAAATTAACAAATTTTAAAATTGCCTACAGTAGTGAGTCCAGGCGTTTTTTTTGTTGAACGTAAGGATGATCGAGTTACAACAAAAAACGATGATTTTTAGTTTTTCTAACATCAAGAAAAACTACTTGAAAATTATAAGAAAATGTAGGATTATTGCGATTCATTTGTTGTTTTTTTTACAATTGAATGTTTTTTATTTAATTTGTTATACAAATATCCCGACTAAATAATCAAATAAAAAAAATAAAATGTAACTGACAAGATGTTGATAAAAAAATAAATGAAAACGTTTTTTGAAAATTGAAGCTGAAGAAAAATATTGCAGTTTTGCATCTCGTGTAGTTTTTTTTTAATATGGATATTTCCTCACATTTTAATAAAACAGTTATTACAAACTTATCAAATTAACAAAAAAGCTCCACAAATAAAATTTATTTTCAAGAATACAAAAAATAATTGATTCGAAAAAATATTTTTGTGATTTGAATAAAAAATTCATACCTCATCCTCATCAACAAAACCTCGCCCGGCCTCAACAAAAAATAAAGACCTCACAAAATTCCCACCTTAACACTCCGAACACCTTTCCCTTCCTCAACTATCCTCTCTCTCAACCTCATAACCTCAACAAACCAGATATCTTCCCCAATCCCAACCTCAACAATCCAAAAACCTTCCCCAACCTCGACCTCAATAATCCGGAAACTTCCTAAAATCCCAACCTTGACAATCCGATAACCTTCCCCAACTTCAACCTCAACCATCCAGAAACCTCCCCCAATCTCAACCTCAACAATCCAAAAACCTTTGTAAACCTAAAACCTCAACAATCCGAAAAGCTCTCAGTTTCCCAACCTTAACAATTCGATAACCTTCCCCAACTAAAACCTCAAAAATCCGAAACCAACCTCGAAACTCCAAAAACATACCTCAGTCTCAAACTCAACAATTCGAAAACCTCTCAAATCAAAACCTTGAACCTAGCCCAACCTAAACCTCAAAAATCCGAAAACATTTCCCAATCTCAACCTCAAAAATCCTAAAACATTCGCAAATCTCAACCTCAAACCTAACCTCAACAGTTCAAAAACATCTCAAGTATTAACATCAACATCAAGAACCCAGGAATCTCCCCCAATCCCAACTTTAACAATCCGATAACCGATAACCTTCCCCAACCTCAACCTGAAAAATCCGAAAACCTCCCGCAATCTCAACCTCAAAAATCCAAAAACCCTTTCCCAACCTCACTCTCAACCTCAACTATATGGAAACCTCGCCAAACCTCAATAATTCGAAAACCTCCCTCAATCTCAACCTCAACACTCAACAGTTTAAAAACCTTTCCCAACTTCAACCTCAACAATCTGAAAACTTTCTAAAATACCAACCACAACAATCTGCTAATCTTCCCCAACCAAAACCTCAACAATCCCAACAATCCGGAAGTCTCGCCCAACCTTAATAATCCAAAAACCGAGCCAAAAACCTTTCCCAATCTCAACCTCAACAATTCGAAAACCTCCCAAAATCCCCACCTCAACAATCTGAATACCTTCCCCAACCTCAAAAATCTGAAAATCCCCAAAATTAGAAC
Source organism: Orchestes rusci (assembly GCA_958502075.1). Lineage (NCBI taxonomy): Eukaryota > Metazoa > Arthropoda > Insecta > Coleoptera > Curculionidae > Orchestes > Orchestes rusci. The sequence goes on along the minus strand of OY293313.1, from coordinate 19,807,514 downwards.
CTCAATAATCCGAAAACATTTCCCAATCTCAACTTCAACAATCCTGAAATATTTTTTGTGTTGTAAAATACTATTTTTCAAACTGTGTTAAAAGTATGTATGTACATGAACGGTCAATCGCAGCAAAAAAGTGAAAAGAACAAAATATAAAAAAATCCCTTAATTGATGATCCACAACACAGCCACTTTTAGTTATACAGGGTGATCCATAGATTGATGAGAACTTGTCTACAACAAAATTAAAAAAAACTTCCTTGAATGTTGAGATATCAGCTTCAAATTTGAATTTGGACCTCAGTATACTCAGTTCAACCACTTCATACTCATTGAACTATAAATCCGACAACACACCAATGTTTAGATATACAGGGTGATTTATAGATTGATGACGATTTCCAAAACATTATTCAAAAAATCATAACTCTCTTGAACTTTGAGATATCAGCACTTCACACTTATTGAAGTATAGTATAAAGTATAAGTATAAAGTATAAGTGCGACAACACAGCAATTTTTAGATATACAGGGTGAATTATAGATTGATGACAATTTTTCTACAACAAAATTTAAAAAAATCATTACTTCCTTGAAAGGTGAGATATGAGCCTGAAATAACTCAATAATGGTCAATTGTAGCGAAAAAGTGAAGAAAATGAAATTTGTAGATTTTAAAATTCTCTACAAAAAGTGTCTCCTGGGAATTTTTGTTAAACGACAACAAAAAAACAATGATTTTTAGTTTTTTTTTAATTGTAAGCGATGAATCACACAGGTAGGGGTGAGAACTTTTCAAAATACCCGGTACATTGAAATACTGTTTCATAAATATCCAAATAAAGACTCACCTGAACATAGATCCACTAGCACTAGCCATCAAACTCAACACAACAGCCAAAAATATGAACAACGTCAAAAACTGCTGGAAATATTTGAAATACTTCGTCCCTTTTCCGCCTTTATTTCCTCCTCCGTTCGCCAAAAGATACCCCTCAGCAAAGGCCACTTTAATCCTCTTTTTCTCAGCATCAGTCAGATGCTCGTCCGCATGCAACAACTCTTTCAACTGTTGTGCATCATTAACTCCTTGTTTTGCCTCACTAGTAGTCCCCCCAATATTCCCCTTAAGTCTGCTAAAAATCGTCGGATTTCGCTCAACCTCCGCTTGAATGGTTCTATCAGTTTTAAACCCCCTTGTTTGAATATTAAAAATCACCCTATTATTCGTCAACAAGCCTTGCACAAGCCTTTGATAAAAGCTAGGCGGAATTTGCGTTTTCTTGCCTTTATTTCTTATTATCAAAGTCGGTAAGTTTGCCTCTAGTTGTGCCTGCGGAAAGCCGTGTTTATTTTCGAAAAATGAACTTGATGAAGTGTACGAAACGTTGAAATTATTGAGAAATGGTTTGCTAAATAAGGTCTGAAGTTTGAGATGTTTAGCGAAAGATAGGTCAATGTTTTTCACCGTTTCTTTAAAGCTGTCAGGGCATAGAATTTGCTTGGCTTGTTTAGGGTTTTTTTTATGGAAAAATGAGCCAGGGGTGCAAGTCACTTTGGCGCTTAGTTGCGTTAAAGTGGCAAAGGCCTGTAACAACAATTGAAATGCTAGTTCTACATCGTTTGTTAACATCAACTGGACTCACCTGATTTTGGTTTTGAAGCGAAAACATCGTGGAACTTTACATTAAACGTTTGTTTTTGATGAAGTGAATGATAGGTTGAATGGATTTAGCAAACTAGAAATTTATTGAGAAATGGGTTGATGAAAATAATTTTTTTTAGATAACCTTTCCTTTATGACATACGATGACAAGTGAATGTCAAGATTGTCAACAATGTCAGGATTGTGGTGACAAAACTGCTACTACAATGTTGCCGTTCTATTGTTCATGGGGCACTGGCCTGGTGGGTTACAAGAAGCGTCCATGTTAAAAGAATTTTGATTTCGGATGATTTGAATGAATATTGAGCTTATTCAATAATATCTTTGGCTCAACTTTTGTTACACCGAAATCACTCATATAAAAAAGTTCATTTAGTATCTGTTTAATTCTAGAAAAACAATACAATTATTGTATAATAAATTTGCATTGATCTAAGCACCTGGGATAATTTTCCACGTAATAAATCTGCTACAGAAATACATTTCTTTAATATTCCCCACTTTAGAAAACTCGAAATCAGTTACATGGAAAATCGTTTTTTTATTGTATTCTAAAGGATTTTCCAAACACAAAAGAAAATTCGCGGAAATGGGTCTTATTAATTTTTTATTTAATTATTCATTACATGGATGAATATATTTTATATGGTTAATTTGGCCTAGTTTGAGTAGTTTGTGTTGGTTTGGGTTAATTTGGGTGAGCTCAGGTTACTATGGGTTAGTTCTATGGAAATGGCATCCGCAATAAGTTTTTCGCATGATTATTGTAAGGTTTACATTGAATTTCATTGCGAAGGGGAACTGTCAAATTTCCGCTTGCCAAATGGGGATCATAATGGTACCACAGAGTCGCCTATTCTGTGATGGTACCACAACATTTGTTCAAAGTCACGCTATCTGTCGCCAAATCCAATGTGGATGGTAGCATATGATTCCCGTTTGGCAAGCGGAAATTTAACAGTGACAACTTCGAAGTGAAATTCAATGTAAACCATATGTTGTGCAAGAGTCGCATGCTCTAAAATGTAGATGCTAAAATAAGGAAAATGAAAATGATGATTTCCGCAAAAAAATTTTGTACAGGGTGTCCCATTTTGGGTACTTTTGCGGGGTATCTCCGTTATTCTTATAGATAGAAAGTTGCAGTTTTCGCGACAGTGTGATACTTTTTCGTGAAACTGAAGATGCCGTTAACAAAATTTTCATAGCCCTTTTCGTTTTCAAAATACAGGGCTAAACTGAAAATGTTGCATTTTAAGGTACCCCTCGTATCTAAACTATCAGATAAGTTATGGAAAATGTGAAAACTGTTTCTCATATAACTTTTCCCGTAGAACTCGATTCTGCCTTCGGAATTAGTATACAGGGTCAGGTCAAAAAGTTATCGGACCCAACTTTATTTTTTTAAATGGAACACCCTGTATATTCATAGTCCATAAGATTTGACTTTTCTTTACCTTTTCAAAAATACATAAGAGTATGCACTTTAAAAAAAAAATTTTTAGCCTATAACTTTTTGACCTGACCCTGTATACAAATTCCGAAGGCAGAATCGAGTTCCACGGAAAAAGTATATAACTTTCGATTTTGCCAAAATGGGACACCCTGTACAGTCTTGTTTCTAGAGCGTTTCAGATGCTAAAAAGTATGAAAAAACATATATGTATAACTAATTTCGGGTAGATGAAATCTGGGGTTGGTTCGCGTTAATTTCCGCTAAAAGTTTTTTGCATGATTATGTTTTTTAAAATGTTTAGAGTGCAAGACAGAAGCATGTTTTGGTTTTTCCAGATATATATACATTGTTTCAATCGAGTGGAAACTCAACCTAAATAACAATCCTCTTTCTTTCTCAGTCTAGGTAGGTAGGAAGGAAGGTACAAAACTATTGAAAAAAAAACATTCAAATTTTGATAAAAACATAATACAGGGCCACCAAGGGCGTACCCAGGGAATCCCCAGAACTTTATAAAACATAAAAAATGGCATCCAAAGTGGTCACAAAATAAAACAAAATCTCTGCTATGCTGCAATAAAATGTGAGATACTTATTGAAAATGTTTTGAACTTATAAAAAGAAAAAAATAGAATCAGTTCTTAATTGAGTTGCCCCCTCCCCTAGCGGCCCTCTTCTGGTTCAGATCCTGTGCCCCAGAAGTATTGGGATAGATTTTGAGGGACGTTTAGTTGAGATAAAAATAAGTCTTTAATTCTATAAAATATTTGTCTACGACCCTGCTTTCTTTTTTCTTTCGGAATTATTCGTATTTTCGTATTCGTATAACACCCTGATGAACGTTTTTCCGTGATAGCTCCGAAGCGGTGAAATCCATTCTAATGAAACTTGGACAGTTCACGCAACTAGGGTCTGAAAACTTGAGATTATATGACAATATTTCAATCTACTCTTGGAAGTCAGGAACAAACCACTAACATCCATAAAATCCCCTAAACTCTGATATGCCTTTTTTTTTTGTTGCATTTATAGAAGTAAGGTTCGTCAATTAATTTAGAATAGAAAAGGTAGGTAGGTACTCTTCATTCACATCGAAAAAATGAATCGTTTTCAAGAAAGACACCAATTTCAATAAAAAAAACTGAAGTTTGTGTATATTCCATGAATAATAACATAATGTTTCGAATGAGCATTTCAAAAAATTTGCGTTTTTCTTGAGAATGATTCATTTTTTAGATGAGAATGAAAAGTATTTTTCTTATGCTAAATAATTTGAAGAACTTTAATCTAAAAAAAAAGAAAGAGTATCAAAGTTTATGGGCATTTTATGGTAAGTAAATGGTCCGCCTCAGGCTTTCAAGAGTAGATCGAAATATTGCGATAGTCTCAAATTACCTTTATGGAGAATATACAAATAATAAGAAGAGCCTTATTTAGAAAGTCGAAATGAGGGCATCAGTTGGTGGACGATATAGAATCAACAACTTGCGTTTTGCTGACGGTACTGATGCGTACTGCTCTATCGACATCAGAAAATGAGACAGAAATACTCCAACTCATGGAAATTGGGAAAACAGGAAGCAAATCACTTGGTTTAGAGTTAGATATCTCAAATACCAACATTATGATAGTCTACCGCTCTAACAAAATCATCAGATCAGACTTGAAACAAATAGGTATCTTTGATTGTTGACCAATATATTTGGGATCGCTGATAACCAACTCATAGGGACGCATCAGAGGGCGAGTTATACGCAGAAGGTGTTAGATGACAAAAGTTGCAATTTGCAATGAGGAAGTTAACCAGAATATAAGACAGCCATATAGATCGCTTCATTTGAAAATTCATTACAAAGATCATCGCTGTGATCAAACTATTGAAGGATGCAGTAGATAAAAGCATGATACTTACTAAGGCCCGGTACTTTCACATTCAAGTAGTCGATCTTATTCCCTCAGAATAACCTCCAAATTGGTCCCGTCATGGTAACGCTCCATTTGTTATCTGACAGTTAGTTATTATTTTATTTATTCGAATGTGAAAGTACCGGTCCTAAGCTATAATAAAGCGACAGGTAGAGCAATCGAAATGATTGGAACACATCGAGAGCTCTGTGACCGAACATGGATAAGATCACTATAAAGCAGAGTGAATCCTCAGTGAGCATCCTAGTGGTAATGATCACAGGACACCGTAAGATCGAGATTCATGATCATGATCACATTAGATGATGTCTGCTCAAAGAGGATGAAACTATAAATAGATCACCCACTATATTGGTACTAGCCGTCTTCCTCATCCTGACACTTTCAAACCGCTGGAGCTGGAGACTTGGAATTTGACACAGATTTGGTTGAAACGTTGCATAATATATGGAATAACTTTCAAACTCCTCAAAAAATTCTAAATATACTTTCACAATTTTCAAAAATATTTAATTTTGATGAAAGAAGATTTTCATAGTCAACTTCCTCAGTCTAACACAATTCTTTGGTTCTGCTCATTAGAAAGGTCTCCTTTCTACTATGGACAAGGATAAATTGATCTGGCAAACTCTACAAACTAAATTGAGATGACTTTCTTTCTGTTTCGTGAGCCGATTTTTTAGGAATTTACAGATAGCTCTAACGATGGTCGCTACTTTGATGAAATTTGAAGAAGTAAATTTCAATCAATTGTGTCACTTCAAGATGGTCTTCTTGGTTCCAAAATAGGGGTTGGTCTAACACGAAGGGCGACTAGGGTGTTGAACTCGACGCTTTCAGCAGGTTAAGGTGGTCAGACTCAACTCGTATGACAGGATCAGGAAATTGATCAGTAGTGGTATTACTATCTACTACAGGTTTTTCCTTCTCATATTATTAATCTTCACAATAAATGAAACAAATAATGTGAAACAATTAAATGTTATAACAAAATAATGAACAGTTATTGAATTCATTTCCCTCAATCTTCAAAATTAATTCAGGAAATAAAATATAAATAAATGTTATAACAAAAATATCAACAATTCAATTAGTTACTCTTTACCTGTTAAACCGATTGAACAAATGCAAATAATCAATTATTGTTATAACAATTAAATCAATTCATCCCAATCTTCAAAATAAATGAAATGAATGGAAAATAGTTATAACACTTTACTGGCAGTTGAGAAAGGAAAAGTTCATGGAGGTGAATGGAGAGTAAGCGATGTGAGAGGTGGTTCTTTCATCGTCACTTCCATAAAAGAAAATTACTTACCTCAATAATTTAATTTCGTAACACCACTTGAATACACTAGAAAAGATTTTGCACTCAACCTCACCATCACTCTGGTAAAGTAATCTCACATCAATTTACAAAAAAAGGTTACTCCATTATTCTAACTCAGCAGAGTGAAAAAGTATTGAGTTTAGCTGTCCTTGGCTTCGTCACTTCTTCCGCTGCTTCCTTAGAGACGCAAGAAGTGACTACTGAGCCCCTCCACCACGACAAGGTCTCACAGCTCCTTGAAGGGGAAAATAGGCAAATGTTGTACAAAAATATATTTTTTTATCACACTTCATCTGATAATTTGGCCGAATCCCTCTCTGTAGAGGGTAGGGTCCTTTAACGTGCCAACATCCATGACACGGGACCAACAGTTTAACGTCCCTTCCGAAAGACGGTGCAGGAGATAGTGTGGGACTCTTCCTGTATCTAAGTGCAATGATACAGTGAAATACCCACTAAAACTTCACCTTTTCACAAAACTGTTTCTTCACCACACCAAGTCCGCTCAACTCTGAGTTCCTAACCTGAAAATAAATAATTTTTTTAGTAATTCAAAAACAAAAACTGCATGGAAGTCAGAATTTTCCACTATACTAAGCTGACATGTGCTCCTCCATCAGTGCTACCCTCTCCAGCCGTTCAACCATTCCTCCATCCCTCGCCAACCCCAACACGGTGCGGTCACGTTCAGATTCTCCGTGGGAGATCCACATAAATGTCGGCCCCGGTTCGGAACTATGCCATCAAGGTCCGGAACGCCGCATCGCATTTGGGTAGTTGGGGAAGGAGAAGGTCATGGAAGTGAATGGAGAGCGAGCGATGAGGAAAGAGAGGTTCTTTATTTATCAATTCAATACGAAAATATCACTTACCTCAATAATTTAGTACAGTATCATTTCTCTACTTACGTCACTTGGATACACTCAAAGCGAGTTCGCACTCATCATCACCTTCACTTGAATCAACGTAGTTTCTCCACCACGTCACAGCTCGGGGTTCCTAACCTGAAAGTAGATACATTTGTTAATAAATCATGAACCAAAATTCCGTAGAATTCAGAATATTCGACTTAACTGAACTGGCATGTGCTCCTCCATAGCGCCACCCTCTCCAGCCGTTCAACCATTCCTCCATCCCTCACCAACCCCAACACGGTGCGGTCACGCTCAGATTCTCCGTGGGAGATCCACATAAATGTCGGCCCCGGTTCGGAACTATGCCATCAAGGTCCGGAACGCCGCATCGCATTTGGGTAGTTGGGGAAGGAGAAGGTCATGGAAGTGAATGGAGAGCGAGCAATGAGGAAGGAGGGGTTCTTTATTTATCACTTCAATACGAAAATAACACTTACCTCAATAATTTAGTACAGTATCATTTCTTTACTTACGTCACTTGGATACACTCAAAGGGATTTCGCACTCTTCATCACCTTCACTTGAATCAACGTAGTTCCTCCACCACGTCACAGCTCGGGGTTCCTAACCTGAAAGTAGATACATTTGTTAATAAATCATGACTCAAAATTCCGAAGAATCCAGAATATTCGACTTAACTGAACTGGCATGAGTGGCATGTGCTCCTCCAACAGCGCCACCCTCTCCAGTCGTTCAACCATTCCTCCATCCCTCGCCAACCCCAACACGGTGCGGTCACGTTCAGATTCTCCGTGGGAGATCCACATAAATGTCAGCCCCGGTTCGGAACTATGCCATCAAGGTCCGGAACGCCGCATCGCATTTGGGTAGTTGGGGAAGGAGAAGGTCATGGAAGTGAATGGAGAGCGAGCGATAAGGAAGGAGGGGTTCTTTATTTATCACTTCAATACGAAAATATCACTTACCTCAATAATTTGGTACAGTATCATTTCTTTACTTACGTCACTTGGATACACTCAAAGGGATTTCGCACTCATCATCACCTTCACTTGAATCAACGTAGTTTCTCCACCAAGTCACACTTCGGGGTTCCTAACCTGAAAGTAGATACATTTGTTAATAAATCATGACTCAAAATTCCGTAGAATTCAGAATATTCGACTTAACTGAACTGGCAAGTGCTCCTCCAACAGCGCCACCCTCTCCAGCCGTTCAACCATTCCTCCATCCCTCGCCAACCCCAACACGGTGCGGTCACGTTCAGATTCTCCGTGGGAGATCCACATAAATGTCGGCCCCGGTTCGGAACTATGCCATCAAGGTCCGGAACGCCGCATCGGATTTGGGTAGTTGGGAAAGGAGAAGGTCATGGAAGTGAATGGAGAGCGAGCGATAAGGAAGGAGGGGTTCTTTATATATCACTTCAATACGAAAATATCACTTACCTCAATAATTTGGTACAGTATCATTTCGTTACTCACGTCACTTGGATACACTCAAAGGGATTTCGCACTCATAATCACCTTCACTTGAATCAACGTAGTTCCTCCACCACGTCACAGCTCGGGGTTCCTAACCTGAAAGTAGATACATTTGTTAATAAATCATAAAACAAAATTCCGTAGAATTCAGAATATTCGACTTAACTGAACTGGCAAGTGCTCCTCCAACACCGCCACCCTCTCCAGCCGTTCAACCATTCCTCCATCCCTCACCAACCCCAACACGGTGCGGTCACGCTCAGATTCTCCGTGGGAGATCCACATAAATGTCGGCCCCGGTTCGGAGCTATGCCATCAAGGTCCGGAACGCCGCATCGCATTTGGGTAGTTGGGGAAGGAGAAGGTCATGGAAGTGAATGGAGAGCGAGCGATGAGGAAAGAGAGGTTCCTTATTTATCAATTCAATACGAAAATATCACTAACCTCAATGATTTAGTACTTTTACATTACTTTACTTACATCACTTGGATAAACTGAAAACGATTTGCACGAAACTTCACAAAAAAAACTCAATTCATCTCACTCAATGGAGTGAAAAAAGAATTGAGTTGAGCTGTCCTTCGCTTCCTCACTCCTTGCCCAAAAAAGAAAGGAGTGACTACTGAGCCCCTCCACCGCGACAAGGTCTCACAGCTCCTTGGAGGGGTAAGTGAGCAAATGTTGTACTGAAATATCATCAAATATCTTCACTCCTATATTACTGATAATGGTTCTGACACACATGGTCGCGTTTAAACGATTCATTTTTATCCCCAACACATACATCTTCATCCTACAAAAGTCGACGAATGACTGAATGGTTCTCTAGAGGGAGAAGGGGTTTATATAGCTTACTGTTTGTCCACTGATAATGGTTCTGACGCATATGGTCGCGCTTGAACGATTCACTTTTATCCCCAACACATACATCTTCATCCCACAAAAGTCGACGAATGACTGAATGGTTCTCTAGAGGGAGAAGGGGTTTATATAGCTTACTGTTTGTCCACTGATAATGGTTCTGACGCACATAGTTGCCCTTAAACGATTCATTTTTATCCCCACTACATACATCTTCATCCTTCAAAAGTCGACGAATGACGGAATGGATCTCTAGTGGGAGGAGGGGTTTATATAGCTTACTGTTTGTCCACTGATAATGGTTCTGACGCACATAGTTGCCCTTAAACGATTCATTTTTATCCCCACTACATACATCTTCATCCTCCAAAAGTCGACGAATGACGGAATGGTTCTCTAGTGGGAGGAGGGGTTTATATAGCTTACTGTTTGTCCACTGATAATGGTTCTGACGCACATAGTTGCGCTTAAACGATTCATTTTTATCCCCACTACATACATCTTCATCCTTCAAAAGTCGACGAATGACGGAATGGTTCTCTAGTGGGAGGAGGGGTTTATATAGCTTACTGTTTGTCCACTGATAATGGTTCTGACGCACATAGTTGCGCTTAAACGATTCATTTTTATCCCCACTACATACATCTTCATCCTTCAAAAGTCGACGAATGACGGAATGGTTCTCTAGTGGAAGGAGGGGTTTATATAGCTTACTGTTTGTCCACTGATAATGGTTCTGACGCACATAGTTGCGCTTAAACGATTCATTTTTATCCCCACTACATACATCTTCATCCTTCAAAAGTCGACGAATGACTGAATGATTCTCTAGTGGGAGAAGGGGTTTATATATAGTTGCGCTTAAACGATTCATTTTTATCCCCACTACATACATCTTCATCCTTCAAAAGTCGACGAATGACTGAATGATTCTCTAGTGGGAGAAGGGGTTTATATATAGTTGCGCTTAAACGATTCATTTTTATCCCCACTACATACATCTTCATCCTTCAAAAGTCGACGAATGACTGAATGGTTCTCTAGTGGGAGAAGAGGTTTATATAGCTTACTGTTTGTCCACTGATAATGGTTCTGACGCACATAGTTGCGCTTAAACGATTCATTTTTATCCCCACTACATGCATCTTCATCCTTCAAAAGTCGACGAATGACTGAATGATTCTCTAGTAGGAGAAGGGGTTTATATAGCTTACTGTTTGTCCACTGATAATGGTTTTGACGCACATAGTTGCGCTTAAACGATTCATTTTTATCCCCACAACATACATCTTCATCCTTCAAAAGTCGACGAATAACTGAATGATTCTCTAGTGGGAGAAGGGGTTTATATAGCTTACTGTTTGTCCACTGATAATGGTTCTGACGCACATAGTTGCGCTTAAACGATTCATTTTTATCCCCACAACATACATCTTCATCCTTCAAAAGTCGACGAATGACTGAATGGTTCTCTAGTGGGAGAAGAGGTTTATATAGCTTACTGTTTGTCCACTGATAATGGTTCTGACGCACATAGTTGCGCTTAAACGATTCATTTTTATCCCCACTACATACATCTTCATCCTTCAAAAGTCGACGAATGACTGAATGATTCTCTAGTGGGAGAAGGGGTTTATATATAGTTGCGCTTAAACGATTCATTTTTATCCCCACTACATACATCTTCATCCTTCAAAAGTCGACGAATGACTGAATGATTCTCTAGTGGGAAAAGGGGTTTATATAGCTTACTGTTTGTCCACTGATAATGGTTCTGACGCACAAAGTTGCGCTTGAACGATTCATTTTTATCCCCACTACATACATCTTCATCCCACAAAATTCGACGAATGACTGAATGATTCTCTAGTGGGAAAAGGGGTTTATATAGCTTACTGTTTGTCCACTGATAATGGTTCTGACGCACATAGTTGCGCTTAAACGATTCATTTTTATCCCCACAACATACATCTTCATCCTTCAAAAGTCGACGAATGACTGAATGGTTCTCTAGTGGGAGAAGAGGTTTATATAGCTTACTGTTTGTCCACTGATAATGGTTCTGACGCACATAGTTGCGCTTAAACGATTCATTTTTATCCCCACTACATACATCTTCATCCTTCAAAAGTCGACGAATGACTGAATGATTCTCTAGTGGGAGAAGGGGTTTATATATAGTTGCGCTTAAACGATTCATTTTTATCCCCACTACATACATCTTCATCCTTCAAAAGTCGACGAATGACTGAATGATTCTCTAGTGGGAAAAGGGGTTTATATAGCTTACTGTTTGTCCACTGATAATGGTTCTGACGCACAAAGTTGCGCTTGAACGATTCATTTTTATCCCCACTACATACATCTTCATCCCACAAAATTCGACGAATGACTGAATGGTTCTCTAGTGGGAGAAGGGGTTTATATAGCTTACAGTTTGTCCACTGATAATAGTTCTGACGCACAAAGTTGCGCTTGAACGATTCATTTTTATCCCCACTACATACATCTTCATCCCACAAAAGTCGACGAATGACTGAATGGTTCTCTAGTGGGAGAAGGGGTTTATATAGCTTACTGTTTGTTCACTGATGATGGTTCTGATGCACATAGTTGCGCTGAAACGATTCATTTTTATTCCCAACACATACATCCTCATCCTTCAAAAGTCGACGAATGACTGAATGGTTCTCTAGTGGGAGAAGGGGTTTATATAGCTTACTGTTTGTCCACTGATAATGGTTCTGATGCACATAGTTGCGCTTAAACGATTCATTTTTATTCCCAACACATACATCCTCATCCTTCAAAAGTCGACGAATGACTGAATGGTTCTCTAGTGGGAGAAGGGGTTTATATAGCTTACTGTTTGTCCACTGATAATGGTTCTGATGCACATAGTTGCGCTTAAACGATTCATTTTTATTCCCAACACATACATCCTCATCCTTCAAAAGTCGACGAATGACTGAATGGTTCTCTAGTGGGAGAAGGGGTTTATATAGCTTACTGTTTGTCCCCTGATAATGGTTCTGACGCACATAGTTGCGCTAAAACGATTCATTTTTATCCCCACTACATACATCTTTATCCTTGAAAAGTCGACGAATGACTGGATGGTTCTCCAGTGGGAGAAGGGGTTTATATAGCTCACTGTTTGTCCACTGATAATGGTTCCGACGCACATGGTCGCGTTTAAACGATTCACTTTTATCCCCAACACATACATCTTCATCCTTCAAAAGTCGACGAATGACTGAATGGTTCTCTAGTGGGAGAATGGGTTTATATAGCTTACAGTTTGCCCCCTGATAATGGTTCTGACGCACATAGTTGCGCTAAAACTATTCATTTTTATCCCCACTACATACATCTTCATCCTTCAAAAGTCGACGACTGACTGAATGATTCTCTAGTGGGAGAAGGGGTTTATATATAGTTGCGCTTAAACGATTCATTTTTATCATCACTACAAAAGTCGACGAATGACTGAATGGTTCTCCAGTGGGAGAAGGGGTTTATATAGCCTACTGTTTGTCCACTGATAATGGTTCTGATGCACAAAGTTGCGCGTGAACGATTCATTTTTATCCCCACTACATACATCTTCATCCCACAAAAGTCGACGAATGACTGAATGGTTCTCTAGTGAGAGAAGGGGTTTATATAGCTTACTGTTTGTCCCCTGATAATGGTTCTGACGCACATAGTTGCGCTAAAACGATTCATTTTTATCCCCACTACATACATCTTCATCCTTCAAAAGTCGACGAATGACTGAATGATTCTCTAGTGGGAAGTGGGAAAAGGGGTTTATATAGCTTACTGTTTGTCCACTGATAATGGTTCTGACGCACAAAGTTGCGCTTGAACGATTCATTTTTATCCCCACTACATACATCTTCATCCCACAAAACTCGACGAATGACTGAATGGTTCTCTAGTGGGAGAAGGGGTTTATATAGCTTACAGTTTGTCCACTGATAATAGTTCTGACGCACAAAGTTGCGCTTGAACGATTCATTTTTATCCTCACTACATACATCTTCATCCCACAAAAGTCGACGAATGACTGAATGGTTCTCTAGTGGGAGAAGGGGTTTATATAGCTTACTGTTTGTTCACTGATGATGGTTCTGATGCACATAGTTGCGCTGAAACGATTCATTTTTATTCCCAACACATACATCCTCATCCTTCAAAAGTCGACGAATGACTGAATGGTTCTCTAGTGGGAGAAGGGGTTTATATAGCTTACTGTTTGTCCACTGATAATGATTCTGACGCACTTAGTTGCGCTTAAACGATTCATTTTTATCCCCACTACATACATCTTCATCCTTCAAAAGTCGACGAATGACTGAATGATTCTCTAGTGGGAGAAGGGGTTTGTTTAGTAGTTAAGGCATTTTTTCTTTTGTATAACAATAATTATTATTCTTATTGATTTAAATTTGTAACGTGCTTAGCTGTAAAAATTGGACCTGTACCGGTTGACTTTGACAAGTAGCTGAGACTGATTTATCATAAAAACTGTCCGTTGCAAATACAGAATAAAATTCAACAAAAATAAAAACAACGAGGTTCTTCTTTACCTTCCTCGATTTGGTAAGAAACCCCGAAAATAATACATGGTCCTTCTTCAGCCAGATAGCCAACGAAGATAGTGGAAAACCAGGTCAGTTCTTTCCATATTATCTATTATTCTGCCGAATCATTTTGATGCAATCTGGAGCCAGTTATTGAAGAGATCAGCCTCGCATCCTCGAAATAGCTACAATATCTCGTTTCTTGTAGTTATTTTATGCTAGTGACAGTGACATTGACTGGTTGTGTGCTTTAATTATCGATACGTTATCGAAAATCCTCGGACTTGCGTGTAAATACGTAGGTATCAATCTCGTTTTTATAATATATTATCTCGATGTACTACAATACCAGATCGCTCTCACTTGTAAATTGTCAGGACGCATAAAATTCCTCGTAATAACAATCAAATTCTAGACGAGTTTCCTAGAATTTCCCGTACACGTACTACATTCTCGTTTTTATAATATTTAGCGTGCTTATACCTAGTAAGTCAGCACATTATCTCGATAAATACCTATTCTCGAAGTAAAATATTATGTCGGAATCAGAAGAACGATTACCTGATTTCGATTTAAAGCGAATTAAAAATGCCCGTTCACAACTTAAAAGAGAGCTCACTCGGTTTCGAACTTTCATAGGAAAGATTGAAACAGATGATGGTTCAATTGATCAGTTGCGAGTGCGACACGACTCGATAAAATCTATTCTTGAAAAGTTCAAGACTGTGCAGACTGAATTCGAGGAATTGATGTTAAGTGCATTTCCCAATGATTTTAACGAGGAAGAAGGCAATGAGGAACGCGATGCTTTCGAAACGAATTTTTATCAAGCTTTAGCGATTTCTCAGTCGATTCTTGATACACATAATTTATCTCGAACGCAGTCTTCATTTATCGGCGGCCCAAGTCATGATGGTGCATTGCTTGGTCAAACGCTTCAGAACCAAGATAACATTTTTTTGGCGGCAGGAGCTAGCTCTGGCGGAGCTAAGTTGCCGAACGTGGCAGCAAGATTACCGCTGTTAAAATTACCCGAGTTCAACGGAGATTATAGCGAATGGCAACGATTTCGTGATATGTTTATCGCAATAGTACACAATAATACCGCACTTTCGGATGTTCAGCGATTCTACTATTTAGAAGCGTCTCTGAAAGGCGAACCGAAAAATATAATCAGCGCGTTAGCACTGACTGATGCAAATTATAAAACAGCGTGGGAGCTTCTAGAAAAACGGTATCATAACAAAAGGATTATGATAAATGCACATATAAAGGAAATCATGAATATGCCTAGCGTAAGCAAAGAATCGCACAAGGAACTTAGACAGCTGTCGAACACGTTTTTTAAAAATTTTAGATCCCTCGAATCGTTAGGAGAGAAGGTCGGCACTTGGAACACCATTTCAATATACATTTTAATCTCTAAATTAGATGACCAATCTAAACGAGAATGGGAACAATATGCAAAGGATAAAGATTCTCCTACGGTAGATGACTTTAACAAATTTTTAACTCAGCGTTGTCAAATATTAGAGACAACGGATTCAAGTAAATCATTATCTGTTCCAAAAAATAGACGTTTTCCCGAACCACGGTCGCTTCTAACAACAAATGATAACAATAAAAATAACTACCGTCCCAAATGCAATTTTTCTAAAGGCTCACATTTAATTTACGAGAAATTTAAGGCGCTACCGGTAAAAGAGCGATTGAATCAGATAAAAAGGTTAGGTATGTGTTCCAACTGCCTACGAGTGGGTCACATAATATCCGAATGTCACTCACAAGGATGCAAAGTGTGCAGCTTAAAACACGCGACGTTATTGCATCAAGCTTCGGAACAAACAAATCCTGATAATTTGACAAATCAGATAAGTAGTTTGCAAATAAGTCACAACTCGAACGATAATACTGAGTTTTGGAGTAAACCGGGAAGTTCAAATTGTACTTCTTTTGATAACACGATAACTAACCATACGGCGATGTCAAATTATTCGATAAAAGGCGAATCCTATGTTTTATTATCCACGGCAGTAGTTAATGTTTTCGATTCGACTAATAAAACTATAACTTGCCGAGTGTTGCTCGATAGCGGTTCCCAAGCTAATTTTATCACGGAAAACTTACTTAAAAAATTAAATTTGCAGACAAATACGATTAATTTGCCCGTATCAGGCGTCGGACAAATTCAAACAAATATAACCAAGCAAGTTTTCATACATATATCGTCAATGCACAATTCGTTTAAAACTAAGTTATCGTTTTTGGTGATTGATAAAATCACTGACTTGGTACCTCAAAATAAATTTAATATTGAAAGTTTCAATATTTTAAACGAATTGAACTTGGCCGATCCTGATTTCAACATTCCAGCAAATATAGACATGTTGATTGGGGCTTCGGTCTTTTTTGATTTGTTATGTATAGGACAGATAAAACTCGGTAAAAATCTGCCTATTCTACAGAAAACAGTATTGGGCTGGATCGTATCCGGTAAAATACCTTCTAGTTTAGCAAAACCAAATTGTATCATCTCGCAATGTTTATTTACTAGTACCTCGACAAATACTTTTCTAGAAAGTCAGGTAGAGAGGTTTTGGAAGGTGGAAGAAATGCCTCCGGATCTCAATAATAAAAACAATTGGTCGCAAGAGGAGATTGAATGCGAAAATTGTTTTGTAAACACGACTACTCGAAACAAAGATGGACGATTCATTGTCAAGCTTCCTCTTAAGGAAAACTATTTGAATCTCGGTGAAACAGAAAGTATCGCATTGAAACGATTATATAGCATTGAGCGAAAACTGGATAATCGGAAAGATTTGAAATATAGTTATCAATCATTTATGAGCGAATACGAACAATTAGGGCACATGTCGCCGATAACTGACAATTTAAAATCTAATGCGCCAATTTGCTATTTACCTCATCATTGCATCGAGAAACCCGATAGTTTGACAACCAAGGTACGTGTAGTGTTTGATGCCTCCTGCAAAAGCACTAAAGATGTATCGCTTAACGACGTTTTAAAAATCGGTCCTGTAATACAATTAGATTTGTTTTCTCAATTAATACGTTTTCGACGACACAACTATGCTCTTATAGGCGATTTAGCTAAAATGTATCGTAATATTATGGTACATCCCGAACAGAGAGATTTACAACGCATAGTGTGGCGAAGTAATCCAGACGAACCGGTCAACCATTATCGCTTAAATACTGTCACGTACGGAACTTCTTCAGCTAGCTTCATAGCTACGCGTTGCCTGAAAGAAATAGCATTAGAAAAATCATCTCGATATCCAGTTGAAAGTAAATTAATCAATTCAGATTTTTACATGGACGATCTGTTAACAGGTTGCCAAACCGAAAAAGAACTGATCGACATTTGTAAAAACTTGATTCATATATTTAAGGAATTTGGATTCGAGATTCGCAAATTTCAAAGTAATTCTCGGGAATTACTAGAGCAGATCGGTTTGTCCAATGATGCATCTCGATATTTAATAACGGATGATAATTGTACTAAAACTCTAGGGGTGTCTTGGTTACCTTCGATTGATTCTTTCGAATATACTGGTCAAAAATTGATACCAATTGCAAATTACGTCACAAAACGGTCAATCCTGTCATTTATCGCGAAAATATTTGACCCTCTTGGATTGTTGGGTCCTATAATTGTGTGTGCAAAAATCATACTTCAGCGATTGTGGCAGTTAAAAGTTAACTGGGACGAGTCTATTCCCCAAGAACTTCATTATACTTGGTCGTCATTTTGTAAACAAATATCACAAGTTCAATTAATTCACATACCGAGAAGTGTACTCGTACAAAGTCCGATAAACATACAGATTCATGCCTTTTGTGACTCGAGTGAATATGCTTATGGCTGTTCAATGTATATAAGATCTACTGACGTAAACAATGAAATTAAAACTTCACTGTTGTGTGCCAAATCTCGCGTAGCACCTCTAAAATCTGTAACTTTACCACGCTTAGAGTTGCTAGGTGCTCTTCTTTTGTCTCAATTAGTCAGCAAATGTTTAAATATCTTAGATTTAAAAATAGATTCTGTATTTTTGTATACAGATTCTACGACTGTCTTGCAGTGGCTCTTGTGTGAGCCAAGAACGTGGCAAAATTTTATTGCAAATCGAGTATCGGAAATACAACGATTGACGAACATAAAGGATTGGCATTATATCACTAGCGCAGAAAATCCTAGTGATATTATCTCACGCGGTACTACGGTAACGGAGTTGATTAAATCAGACTTATGGTGGCACGGACCAAGGTTCTTATCGAGAACGTCCGAGTATTGGCCACAAAATACCAACATATCACATTTTTCTCGTTTTCCATCGGATGTACCAGAATTTAGAAAAATGAAACTAATTCCTAGTTTGTCATTACATTGTAAAACAGATCTCGATATTAGAGACTTTTTTAATCGATATTCTAGTTTTTCAAAATTAAGAAGAGTTTTAGCCTTATGTTTTAGGTTCATAAATAACATAAAGGCACGGATAAATGTTAAACAAAATAGACAAGGTTCACAAGAAATTAAAACTGAATATTTAACGCACAGCGAAATTACTGTTAGTACTGAATGTTTAATAGGACATGCGCAAAGAGAAGCATTTGCTGAGGAAATTTCTTTACTAAAACAAAATCGAGAAATAAGTCCTAATAGTAAACTGAAATCGCTTGCACCGTTTCTATACGATAACAACTTAATTAGAGTTGGTGGACGATTAATAAACTCCCGATTGTCAATTGACAATAAATTTCCGCTAGTTCTTCCGGCTAATCATATACTTACTCAACGAATTATTGAATACGAACACAAACGAACATTACACTCTGGTGCGCAGTGCACTCTCGCACATATTCGACAAAAATATTGGCCTTTAAACGCTAAACAGGTGATTCGAAAAATTATTCGGAAATGCATCACGTGTTTCAGGGCAAATCCACCAAAGCCAATAGTTCCTATAATGGGAAATTTACCAAGTACTCGCGTCGTTCCCTCTCGACCTTTTTCCTCGGTAGCTGTTGATTACGCTGGCCCGTTTGAGTTAAAGGACGGGAAGTTACGTACCAAGAAAATCATCAAGGCGTATGTAAGCATTTTCGTATGCCAGGCCACGAAGGCAGTTCATATCGAGGTCGTGTCGGACTTGTCAAGTGATGGATTTTTGAGCATGCTCAAAAGATTTGCTTCGAGAAGGGGTATTCCATTAAACGTCTATACCGACAATGCAACTTGCTTTGTGGGTAGTAAAAATGAGTTGATTAAAATAACGAATTTGACGCAAAATGATCTTTTTCAAGATTATATCACGAACTCTAATATAACCTGGCACTTCATGCCAGCGAGGTCTCCTCATTTCGGTGGGTTACAGGAAGCAGCTATAAAATCCTCCAAACACCATTTAAAACGGGTACTAAATCAAACACGATTTCATTACGAGGAGTTTTATACACTGACAACTCAGATAGAGGCGATTTTAAATTCACGGCCCTTGATACCTATGTCATCCGACCCAAACGATCTTGAAGCGCTAACGCCGGCACATTTTCTTATCGGTCAATCGCTAACTGCTGTACCGGAACAAAACTGGACTGATTCAGATGTGAATTTTACTAGACGATATAAGCATCTACAACTGATCAGTCAACATTTTTGGACTCGTTGGCAGAAGGAATATTTGAATTCTCTGCAGCAACGAAACAAATGGCAGTCCAATGCAGACTCGCAGATGTATGTTGGTCGTCTAGTGCTTATGAAGGAGGATAATGTGCCGTCTTTGTACTGGTCTCTAGCCAGGATAGTTGGTGTTCATCCTGGGAAAGACAATGCTGTGAGAGTAGTCACTGTCAAGGCTATGGGCGGTACTTATAAACGTTCAGTGACAAAGTTAAGTCTATTGCCGATAGATAAAGACTTTTAATCATCACTTTCAATAGACAATCAATATGCGGGTCCCTAGGTTAATATTTGTTACATACCTCGGATTCGTCAATCAATTAATTATTAAATTGTTTAATGGACTCTATATTCTATAGTTAGATTTAGAATAAATCAAGCTGCTGTAATTAGTTGTTTGCTTCGATGATGTAATTTGAAGTATAATCTAAGGCTTACCCTTCAAGGGGGGCGCTATGTTTAGTAGTTAAGGCATTTTTTCTTTTGTATAACAATAATTATTATTCTTATTGATTTAAATTTGTAACGTGCTTAGCTGTAAAAATTGGACCTGTACCGGTTGACTTTGACAAGTAGCTGAGACTGATTTATCATAAAAACTGTCCGTTGCAAATACAGAATAAAATTCAACAAAAATAAAAACAACGAGGTTCTTCTTTACCTTCCTCGATTTGGTAAGAAACCCCGAAAATTATACAGGGTTTATAAATAGTTGCGCTTAAACGATTCATTTTCATCCCCACTACATACATCTTCATCCTTCAAAAGTCGACGAATGACTGAATGATTCTCTAGTGGAAGAAGGGGTTTATATATAGTTGCGCTTAAACGATTCATTTTTATCCCCACTACATACATCTTCATCCTTCAAAAGTCGACGAATGACTGAATGATTCTCTAGTGGAAAAAGGGGTTTATATATACACTGAGAAAATGACCAGCCAAAAACACTTTACTAGTGTATTTTTGGCTGTGACAGCATAAATCTCACCCGAAATAGTAAAGCAGCTCTCTTCTGACAGCAAAAAGCTCTTCACTAGTGTGACTTCGTTATGATTATAAAGTCATTTGCTACCATCAATAAAACATTTCATGTACAGCCAAGTTCTTGGCTGTTGCAGAAGAAAACTCTTAAGAGATTATTTCTTGTAGTCCCTATGAAGTTTTTTGCTACCCCAGCAAAGAGCATATTTGAAAAAAAGACGTTCGGTTGTTTCCGCCTTCGACGAAATTGTTCTGGACCAATCGCATATCATAGTCGCCCTCCTCTTTCAGTTTCAATTCAATCGTGTTTTCATAACTTTGTGTGCGAGCAAGTTTCTGAGGGTTTACTCTGGTTTGGTTTCCACGGTGCTCTTCTCTTGTTGCTCTAGGCTCTACAAGACTTTGGGAGAGCAGAAATGTCGGCAAAGGTGAGTGAGTATTTTGAATATTATGATGTGGCAATATTTCATTAAATACCTCAATATTTTGGCTATAAAAAAACTTCAATCATTACTCAAGCGAGGAAATTCCCGCGAAAGATAAAATATTTTGGCCAATTTTGTTTTCAACTTGTCTCTTTCTCAGCAGCCAAAGAATTAAAAGCTTTTCTATTTTGGACGGCGGCGGCGGAACCATGCATAAAAGCCCTTATTCCAAAAAGCGGCCAGCGAGGATCATTATCAAGGAAAAAATCGATATTTTCCGATCCAGATCGAAGCAGAAATCAGTACCATGTAAGTGAAGTATATTAAAACATATGGAATATTCAAATGTTATTAACTATAAACTGGTTTTTAACTTGAAATCCATCATTAACAAAACAATTCATATTATTTTTGATCCCCACAAATATGTTTTTTTTGACATTCATATAAAAAAGACCTTTTGTTCCACAAAGGTTGCTATCTGCATATTATCACAATATCCTTAATCATCACAATTAATTATAGTTTCTATTTTTAGGTTTTTGACACATTGCCGCAAGAGCATCTACCGATACTTTTGATATTGGAGGTCTATATATTTGTCATTTGAATCGGATGCCAATTTCCCAAACTCCTTGGCTTCTTTCTACTTCAACTTTTACTTTCAACGCCCAATTTCACGAAACAACTTGAAACATTTCTGGAACTAGAAGTGATGGAAGAGGCCAGGCCAGAAATCTTAGTCTTATAACAAGGTACAACCCAGTTTTGTAGATTATACCACCTGATTTGGTAATTCAAAGAGAATAAATTATATTTTGTTGTATTTCCGATTTTTACTGTCCATTTACTTTCTCCAAAAATGACCAATGTTTGGTGTGGTTTCTGCTTTAATAAAAAAAAAAATTACAAATTTGAATTTTTTTTCGAGATTTTTTTGTTCCAATATTTTTCAAAATAACCCTTCTGCTTCTATAGAAAAGTCACTATCAAAATGTATCGATTTTTTTATCGTGATTGTAGCATTTTCTATTTTTATAGGATTCTTCCAATATAGCCAGTGACAAATAATTCATTGTAAGACGTTCTGATTTGTACGCATCATCAGCTCAAATTGGAACACTTGCTTTGGAATCATTTGTTATTAATAAGCTAGGTAAAACCTATAAAGATGAAGATGAGATTTGCTATAACAGGATAAATCAATTTCAGCAACAGGAAAACAACTTCCCGCACTAGCATATATTCTTTGTTATTGTAGGAGATTATTTTTCTACAAATAGAAAAAATTTCGCTGCCTTATGAAAAATCGCTTTGCATAAACAGCAAAGTAACTTTATAGCCACAGCAAAGTTACTTTATACTGGCAGAAAAAATGTTTTTTATAAAGTTAGTCTGGCTACCACAGTGAAGTGTGTTCAGCAAAGTGAACTTTATCGTAATACCAAAGAGCTTGGCTATTCTAAAAAGAATTTTGGCTGTGGCAGCTAGAATTTCAGCAAGGAACATAAATAAAATTTCTCAGTGTAGTTGCGCTTAAACGATTCATTTTTATCCCCACTACATACATCTTCATCCTTCAAAAGTCGACGAATAACTGAATGGTTCTCTAGTGGGAGAAGGGGTTTTTATAGCTTACTGTTTGTCCACTGATAATGGTTCTGATGCACATAGTTGCGCTTGAACGATTCATTTTTATCCCCAACACATACATCCTCATCCTTGAAAAGTCGACGAATGACTGGATGGTTCTCCAGTGGGAGAAGGGGTTTATATAGCTCACTGTTTGTCCACTGATTATGGTTCCGACGCACATGGTCGCGTTTAAACGATTCACTTTTATCCCCAACACATACATCTTCATCCTACAAAAGTCGACGAATGACTGAATGGTTCTCTAGTGGGAGAAGGGGTTTTTATAGCTTACTGTTTGTCCACTGATAATGGTTCTGATGCACATAGTTGCGCTCAAACGATTCATTTTTATTCCCAACACATACATCCTCATCCTTCAAAAGTCGACGAATGACTGAATGGTTCTCTAGTGGGAGAAGGGGTTTATATAGCTTACTGTTTGTCCACTGATAATGGTTCTGATGCACATAGTTGCGCTTGAACGATTCATTTTTATCCCCAACACATACATCTTCATCCTTCAAAAGTCGACGAATGACTGAATGGTTCTCTAGTGGGAGAAGGGGTTTATATAGCTTACTGTTTGTCCACTGATAATGGTTCTGACGCACATAGTTGCGCTTAAACGATTCATTTTTATCCCCACTACATACATCTTCATCTTTCAAAAGTCGACGAATGACTGGATGGTTCTCCAGTGGGAGAAGGGGTTTATATAGCTTACTGTTTGTCCACTGATAATGGTTCTGACGCACATAGTTGCGCTTAAACGATTCATTTTTATCCCCACTACATACATCTTCATCCTTCAAAAGTCGACGAATGACTGAATGGTTCTCTAGTGGGAAGAGGGGTTTATATAGCTCACTGTTTGTCCACTGATAATGGTTCTGACGCACATAGTTGCGCTTAAACGATTCATTTTTATCCCCACTACATACATCTTCATCTTTCAAAAGTCGACGAATGACTGGATGGTTCTCCAGTGGGAGAAGGGGTTCATATAGCTTACTGTTTGTCCACTGATAATGGTTCTGACGCACATAGTTGCGCTTAAACGATTCATTTTTATCCCCACTACATACATCTTCATCCTTCAAAAGTCGACGAATGACTGAATGGTTCTCTAGTGGGAAGAGGGGTTTATATAGCTCACTGTTTGTCCACTGATAATGGTTCTGACGCACATAGTTGCGCTTAAACGATTCATTTTTATCCCCACTACATACATCTTCATCTTTCAAAAGTCGACGAATGACTGGATGGTTCTCCAGTGGGAGAAGGGGTTCATATAGCTTACTGTTTGTCCACTGATAATGGTTCTGACGCACATAGTTGCGCTTAAACGATTCATTTTTATCCCCACTACATACATCTTCATCCTTCAAAAGTCGACGAATGACTGAATGATTCTCTAGTGGGAGAAGGGGTTTATATAGCTTACTGTTTGTCTACTGATAATGGTTCTGACGCACATAGTTGCGCTTAAACGATTCATTTTTATCCCCACTACATACATCTTCATCCTTCAAAAGTCGACGAATGACTGAATGATTCTCTAGTGGGAGAAGAGGTTTATATAGCTTACTGTTTGTCCACTGATAATGGTTCTGACGCACATAGTTGCGCTTAAACGATTCATTTTTATCCCCACTACATACATCTTCATCCTTCAAAAGTCGACGAATGACTGAATGATTCTCTAGTGGAAAAAGGGGTTTATATATAGTTGCGCTTAAACGATTCATTTTTATCCCCACTACATACATCTTCATCCTTCAAAAGTCGACGAATGACTGAATGGTTCTCTAGTGGGAGAAGGGGTTTATATAGCTCACTGTTTGTCGACTGATAATTGTTCTGACGCACATAGTTGCGCTTAAACGATTCATTTTTATCCCCACTACATACATCTTCATCCTTCAAAAGTCGACGAATGACTGAATGATTCTCTAGTGGAAAAAGGGGTTTATATATAGTTGCGCTTAAACGATTCATTTTTATCCCCACTACATACATCTTCATCCTTCAAAAGTCGACGAATGACTGGATGGTTCTCCAGTGGGAGAAGGGGTTTATATAGCTTACTGTTTGTCCACTGATAATGGTTCTGATGCACATAGTTGCGCTTAAACGATTCATTTTTATCCCCAACACATACATCTTCATCCTTCAAAAGTCGACGAATGACTGAATGGTTCTCTAGTGAGAGAAGGGGTTTTTATAGCTTACTGTTTGTCCACTGATAATGGTTCTGATGCACATAGTTGCGCTTAAACGATTCATTTTTATCCCCAACACATACATCTTTATCCTTCAAAAGTCGACGAATGACTGAATGGTTCTCTAGTGGGAGAAGGGGTTTATATAGCTTACTGTTTGTCCACTGATAATGGTTCTGATGCACATAGTTGCGCTTGAACGATTCATTTTTATCCCCAACACATACATCTTCATCCTTGAAAAGTCGACGAATGACTGAATGGTTCTCTAGTGGGAGAAGGGGTTTATATAGCTTACTGTTTGTCCACTGATAATGGTTCTGATGCACATAGTTGCGCTTGAACGATTCATTTTTATCCCCAACACATACATCTTCATCCTTGAAAAGTCGACGAATGACTGAATAATTCTCTAGTGGGAGAAGGGGTTTATATAGCTTACTGTTTGTCTACTGATAATGGTTCTGACGCACATAGTTGCGCTTAGACGATTCATTTTTATCCCCACTACATACATCTTCATCCTTCAAAAGTCGACGAATGACTGAATGGTTCTCTAGTGGGAGAAGGGGTTTATATAGCTTACTGTTTGTCCACTGATAATGGTTCTGTCGCACATAGTTGCGCTTAAACGATTCATTTTTATCCCCACTACATACATCTTCATCTTTCAAAAGTCGACGAATGACTGGATGGTTCTCCAGTGGGAGAAGGGGTTTATATAGCTTACTGTTTGTCCACTGATAATGGTTCTGTCGCACATAGTTGCGCTTAAACGATTCATTTTTATCCCCACTACATACATCTTCATCCTTCAAAAGTCGACGAATGACTGAATGGTTCTCTAGTGGGAAGAGGGGTTTATATAGCTCACTGTTTGTCCACTGATAATGGTTCTGACGCACATAGTTGCGCTTAAACGATTCATTTTTATCCCCACTACATACATCTTCATCTTTCAAAAGTCGACGAATGACTGGATGGTTCTCCAGTGGGAGAAGGGGTTCATATAGCTTACTGTTTGTCCACTGATAATGGTTCTGACGCACATAGTTGCGCTTAAACGATTCATTTTTATCCCCACTACATACATCTTCATCCTTCAAAAGTCGACGAATGACTGAATGGTTCTCTAGTGGGAAGAGGGGTTTATATAGCTCACTGTTTGTCCACTGATAATGGTTCTGACGCACATAGTTGCGCTTAAACGATTCATTTTTATCCCCACTACATACATCTTCATCTTTCAAAAGTCGACGAATGACTGGATGGTTCTCCAGTGGGAGAAGGGGTTCATATAGCTTACTGTTTGTCCACTGATAATGGTTCTGACGCACATAGTTGCGCTTAAACGATTCATTTTTATCCCCACTACATACATCTTCATCCTTCAAAAGTCGACGAATGACTGAATGGTTCTCTAGTGGGAAGAGGGGTTTATATAGCTTACTGTTTGTCCACTGATAATGGTTCTGACGCACATAGTTGCGCTTAAACGATTCATTTTTATCCCCACTACATACATCTTCATCCTTCAAAAGTCGACGAATGACTGAATGATTCTCTAGTGGGAGAAGGGGTTTATATAGCTTACTGTTTGTCTACTGATAATGGTTCTGACGCACATAGTTGCGCTTAAACGATTCATTTTTATCCCCACTACATACATCTTCATCCTTCAAAAGTCGACGAATGACTGAATGATTCTCTAGTGGGAGAAGAGGTTTATATAGCTTACTGTTTGTCCACTGATAATGGTTCTGACGCACATAGTTGCGCTTAAACGATTCATTTTTATCCCCACTACATACATCTTCATCCTTCAAAAGTCGACGAATGACTGAATGATTCTCTAGTGGAAAAAGGGGTTTATATATAGTTGCGCTTAAACGATTCATTTTTATCCCCACTACATACATCTTCATCCTTCAAAAGTCGACGAATGACTGAATGGTTCTCTAGTGGGAGAAGGGGTTTATATAGCTCACTGTTTGTCGACTGATAATTGTTCTGACGCACATAGTTGCGCTTAAACGATTCATTTTTATCCCCACTACATACATCTTCATCCTTCAAAAGTCGACGAATGACTGGATGGTTCTCCAGTGGGAGAAGGGGTTTATATAGCTTACTGTTTGTCCACTGATAATGGTTCTGATGCACATAGTTGCGCTTAAACGATTCATTTTTATCCCCAACACATACATCTTCATCTTTCAAAAGTCGACGAATGACTGGATGGTTCTCCAGTGGGAGAAGGGGTTTATATAGCTTACTGTTTGTCCACTGATAATGGTTCTGTCGCACATAGTTGCGCTTAAACGATTCATTTTTATCCCCACTACATACATCTTCATCCTTCAAAAGTCGACGAATGACTGAATGGTTCTCTAGTGGGAAGAGGGGTTTATATAGCTCACTGTTTGTCCACTGATAATGGTTCTGACGCACATAGTTGCGCTTAAACGATTCATTTTTATCCCCACTACATACATCTTCATCTTTCAAAAGTCGACGAATGACTGGATGGTTCTCCAGTGGGAGAAGGGGTTCATATAGCTTACTGTTTGTCCACTGATAATGGTTCTGACGCACATAGTTGCGCTTAAACGATTCATTTTTATCCCCACTACATACATCTTCATCCTTCAAAAGTCGACGAATGACTGAATGGTTCTCTAGTGGGAAGAGGGGTTTATATAGCTCACTGTTTGTCCACTGATAATGGTTCTGACGCACATAGTTGCGCTTAAACGATTCATTTTTATCCCCACTACATACATCTTCATCTTTCAAAAGTCGACGAATGACTGGATGGTTCTCCAGTGGGAGAAGGGGTTCATATAGCTTACTGTTTGTCCACTGATAATGGTTCTGACGCACATAGTTGCGCTTAAACGATTCATTTTTATCCCCACTACATACATCTTCATCCTTCAAAAGTCGACGAATGACTGAATGGTTCTCTAGTGGGAAGAGGGGTTTATATAGCTTACTGTTTGTCCACTGATAATGGTTCTGACGCACATAGTTGCGCTTAAACGATTCATTTTTATCCCCACTACATACATCTTCATCCTTCAAAAGTCGACGAATGACTGAATGATTCTCTAGTGGGAGAAGAGGTTTATATAGCTTACTGTTTGTCCACTGATAATGGTTCTGACGCACATAGTTGCGCTTAAACGATTCATTTTTATCCCCACTACATACATCTTCATCCTTCAAAAGTCGACGAATGACTGAATGATTCTCTAGTGGGAGAAGGGGTTTATATAGCTTACTGTTTGTCTACTGATAATGGTTCTGACGCACATAGTTGCGCTTAAACGATTCATTTTTATCCCCACTACATACATCTTCATCCTTCAAAAGTCGACGAATGACTGAATGATTCTCTAGTGGGAGAAGAGGTTTATATAGCTTACTGTTTGTCCACTGATAATGGTTCTGACGCACATAGTTGCGCTTAAACGATTCATTTTTATCCCCACTACATACATCTTCATCCTTCAAAAGTCGACGAATGACTGAATGATTCTCTAGTGGAAAAAGGGGTTTATATATAGTTGCGCTTAAACGATTCATTTTTATCCCCACTACATACATCTTCATCCTTCAAAAGTCGACGAATGACTGAATGGTTCTCTAGTGGGAGAAGGGGTTTATATAGCTCACTGTTTGTCGACTGATAATTGTTCTGACGCACATAGTTGCGCTTAAACGATTCATTTTTATCCCCACTACATACATCTTCATCCTTCAAAAGTCGACGAATGACTGGATGGTTCTCCAGTGGGAGAAGGGGTTTATATAGCTTACTGTTTGTCCACTGATAATGGTTCTGATGCACATAGTTGCGCTTAAACGATTCATTTTTATCCCCAACACATACATCTTTATCCTTCAAAAGTCGACGAATGACTGAATGGTTCTCTAGTGGGAGAAGGGGTTTATATAGCTTACTGTTTGTCCACTGATAATGGTTCTGATGCACATAGTTGCGCTTGAACGATTCATTTTTATCCCCAACACATACATCTTCATCCTTGAAAAGTCGACGAATGACTGAATGGTTCTCTAGTGGGAGAAGGGGTTTATATAGCTTACTGTTTGTCCACTGATAATGGTTCTGATGCACATAGTTGCGCTTGAACGATTCATTTTTATCCCCAACACATACATCTTCATCCTTGAAAAGTCGACGAATGACTGAATGGTTCTCTAGTGGGAGAAGGGGTTTATATAGCTTACTGTTTGTCCACTGATAATGGTTCTGATGCACATAGTTGCGCTTGAACGATTCATTTTTATCCCCAACACATACATCTTCATCCTTCAAAAGTCGACGAATGACTGAATGGTTCTCTAGTGAGAGAAGGGGTTTTTATAGCTTACTGTTTGTCCACTGATAATGGTTCTGATGCACATAGTTGCGCTTAAACGATTCATTTTTATCCCCAACACATACATCTTTATCCTTCAAAAGTCGACGAATGACTGAATGGTTCTCTAGTGGGAGAAGGGGTTTATATAGCTTACTGTTTGTCCACTGATAATGGTTCTGATGCACATAGTTGCGCTTGAACGATTCATTTTTATCCCCAACACATACATCTTCATCCTTGAAAAGTCGACGAATGACTGAATGGTTCTCTAGTGGGAGAAGGGGTTTATATAGCTTACTGTTTGTCCACTGATAATGGTTCTGATGCACATAGTTGCGCTTGAACGATTCATTTTTATCCCCAACACATACATCTTCATCCTTGAAAAGTCGACGAATGACTGAATAATTCTCTAGTGGGAGAAGGGGTTTATATAGCTTACTGTTTGTCTACTGATAATGGTTCTGACGCACATAGTTGCGCTTAGACGATTCATTTTTATCCCCACTACAAACATCTTCATCCTTCAAAAGTCGACGAATGACTGAATGGTTCTCTAGTGGGAGAAGGGGTTTATATAGCTCACTGTTTGTCCACTGATAATTGTTCTGACGCACATAGTTGCGCTTAAACGATTCATTTTTATCCCCACTACATACATCTTCATCCTTCAAAATTCGACGAATGACTGGATGGTTCTCCAGTGGGAGAAGGGGTTTATATAGCTTACTGTTTGTCCACTGATAATGGTTCTGATGCACATAGTTGCGCTTAAACGATTCATTTTTATCCCCAACACATACATCTTCATCCTTCAAAAGTCGACGAATGACTGAATGGTTCTCTAGTGGGAGAAGGGGTTTT
The DNA here is from genome assembly GCA_958502075.1 of Orchestes rusci. Taxonomy (NCBI): domain Eukaryota; kingdom Metazoa; phylum Arthropoda; class Insecta; order Coleoptera; family Curculionidae; genus Orchestes; species Orchestes rusci. Next base: position 19,777,108 of record OY293313.1, on the reverse strand, counting down.
TATAGCTTACTGTTTGTCCACTGATAATGGTTCTGATGCACATAGTTGCGCTTAAACGATTCATTTTTATCCCCAACACATACATCTTTATCCTTCAAGAGTCGACGAATGAGGGAATGGTTCTCTAGTGGGAGAAGGGGTTTATATAGCTTACTGTTTGTCCACTGATAATGGTTCTGATGCACATAGTTGCGCTTGAACGATTCATTTTTATCCCCAACACATACATCTTCATCCTTCAAAAGTCGACGAATGACTGAATGGTTCTCTAGTGGGAGAAGGGGTTTTTATAGCTTACTGTTTGTCCACTGATAATGGTTCTGATGCACATAGTTGCGCTTAAACGATTCATTTTTATCCCCAACATATACATCTTTATCCTTCAAAAGTCGACGAATGACTGAATGGTTCTCTAGTGAGAGAAGGGGTTTATATAGCTTACTGTTTGTCCACTGATAATGGTTCTGATGCACATAGTTGCGCTTAAACGATTCATTTTTATCCCCAACACATACATCTTCATCCTTCAAAAGTCGACGAATGACTGAATGGTTCTCTAGTGGGAGAAGGGGTTTTTATAGCTTACTGTTTGTCCACTGATAATGGTTCTGATGCACATAGTTGCGCTTAAACGATTCATTTTTATCCCCAACACATACATCTTTATCCTTCAAGAGTCGACGAATGAGGGAATGGTTCTCTAGTGGGAGAAGGGGTTTATATAGCTTACTGTTTGTCCACTGATAATGGTTCTGATGCACATAGTTGCGCTTGAACGATTCATTTTTATCCCCAACACATACATCTTTATCCTTCAAAAGTCGACGAATGACTGAATGGTTCTCTAGTGGGAGAAGGGGTTTATATAGCTTACTGTTTGTCCACTGATAATGGTTCTGATGCACATAGTTGCGCTTAAACGATTCATTTTTATCCCCAACACATACATCTTCATCCTTCAAAAGTCGACGAATGACTGAATGGTTCTCTAGTGGGAGAAGGGGTTTTTATAGCTTACTGTTTGTCCACTGATAATGGTTCTGATGCACATAGTTGCGCTTAAACGATTCATTTTTATCCCCAACACATACATCTTTATCCTTCAAGAGTCGACGAATGAGGGAATGGTTCTCTAGTGGGAGAAGGGGTTTATATAGCTTACTGTTTGTCCACTGATAATGGTTCTGATGCACATAGTTGCGCTTAAACGATTCATTTTTATCCCCAACACATACATCTTTATCCTTCAAAAGTCGACGAATGACTGCATGGTTCTCTAGTGGGAGAAGGGGTTTATATAGCTTACTGTTTTTCACTGATAATGGTTCTGATGCACATAGTTGTGCTTAAACGATTCATTTATATTCCCAACACATACATCCTCTTCCTTCAAAAGTCGACGAATGACTGAAGGGTTCTCCAGTGGGAGAAGGGGTTTATATAGCTTACTGTTTGTCCACTGATAATGGTTCTGATGCTCATAGTTGTGCTTAAACGATTCATTTTTATCCCCACTATATACATCTTCATCCTTCAAAAGTCGACGAATGACTGAATGGTTCTCTAGTGGGAGAAGGAGTTTATATAGCTTACAGTTTGTCCACTGATAATGGTTCTGACGCACAAAGTTGCGCTTGAACGATTCATTTTCATCCCCACTACATACATCTTCATCCCACAAAAGTCGACGAATGACTGAATGGTTCTCTAGTGGGAGAAGGGGTTTATATAGCTTACAGTTTGTCCACTGATAATAGTTCTGACGCACAAAGTTGCGCTTGAACGATTTCTTTTTTATCTCCACTACATACATCTTCATCCCACAAAAGTCGACGAATGACTGAATGGTTCTCTAGTGGGAGAAGGGGTTCATATAGCTTACTGTTTGTCCACTGATAATGGTTCTGATGCACATAGTTGCGCTTAAACGATTCATTTTTATCCCCAACACATACATCTTTATCCTTCAAAAGTCGACGAATGACTGAATGGTTCTCTTGTGGGAGAAGGGGTTTATATAGCTTACTGTTTGTCCACTGATAATGGTTCTGATGCACATAGTTGCGCTTGAACGATTCATTTTTATCCCCAACACATACATCTTCATCCTTGAAAAGTCGACGAATGACTGAATGGTTCTCTAGTGGGAGAAGGGGTTTATATAGCTTACTGTTTGTCCACTGATAATGGTTCTGATGCACATAGTTGCGCTTGAACGATTCATTTTTATCCCCAACACATACATCTTCATCCTTGAAAAGTCGACGAATGACTGAATAATTCTCTAGTGGGAGAAGGGGTTTATATAGCTTACAGTTTGTCCACTGATAATGGTTCTGACGCACAAAGTTGCGCTTGAACGATTCATTTTCATCCCCACTACATACATCTTCATCCCACAAAAGTCGACGAATGACTGAATGGTTCTCTAGTGGGAGAAGGAGTTTATATAGCTTACAGTTTGTCCACTGATAATGGTTCTGATGCTCATAGTTGTGCTTAAACGATTCATTTTCATCCCCACTACATACATCTTCATCCCACAAAAGTCGACGAATGACTGAATGGTTCTCTAGTGGGAGAAGGGGTTTATATAGCTTACAGTTTGTCCACTGATAATGGTTCTGACGCACAAAGTTGCGCTTGAACGATTCATTTTCATCCCCACTACATACATCTTCATCCCACAAAAGTCGACGAATGACTGAATGGTTCTCTAGTGGGAGAAGGGGTTCATATAGCTTACTGTTTGTCCACTGATAATGGTTCTGATGCACATAGTTGCGCTTAAACGATTCATTTTTATCCCCAACACATACATCTTTATCCTTCAAAAGTCGACGAATGACTGAATGGTTCTCTTGTGGGAGAAGGGGTTTATATAGCTTACTGTTTGTCCACTGATAATGGTTCTGATGCACATAGTTGCGCTTAAACGATTCATTTTTATCCCCAACACATACATCTTTATCCTTCAAAAGTCGACGAATGACTGAATGGTTCTCTAGTGGGAGAAGGGGTTCATATAGCTTACTGTTTGTCCACTGATAATGGTTCTGATGCACATAGTTGCGCTTAAACGATTCATTTTTATCCCCAACACATACATCTTTATCCTTCAAGAGTCGACGAATGAGGGAATGGTTCTCTAGTGGGAGAAGGGGTTTATATAGCTTACTGTTTGTCCACTGATAATGGTTCTGATGCACATAGTTGCGCTTAAACGATTCATTTTTATCCCCAACACATACATCTTTATCCTTCAAAAGTCGACGAATGACTGAATGGTTCTCTTGTGGGAGAAGGGGTTTATATAGCTTACTGTTTGTCCACTGATAATGGTTCTGATGCACATAGTTGCGCTTGAACGATTCATTTTTATCCCCAACACATACATCTTCATCCTTGAAAAGTCGACGAATGACTGAATGGTTCTCTAGTGGGAGAAGGGGTTTATATAGCTTACTGTTTGTCCACTGATAATGGTTCTGATGCACATAGTTGCGCTTGAACGATTCATTTTTATCCCCAACACATACATCTTCATCCTTGAAAAGTCGACGAATGACTGAATAATTCTCTAGTGGGAGAAGGGGTTTATATAGCTTACAGTTTGTCCACTGATAATGGTTCTGACGCACAAAGTTGCGCTTGAACGATTCATTTTCATCCCCACTACATACATCTTCATCCCACAAAAGTCGACGAATGACTGAATGGTTCTCTAGTGGGAGAAGGAGTTTATATAGCTTACAGTTTGTCCACTGATAATGGTTCTGACGCACAAAGTTGCGCTTGAACGATTCATTTTCATCCCCACTACATACATCTTCATCCCACAAAAGTCGACGAATGACTGAATGGTTCTCTAGTGGGAGAAGGGGTTCATATAGCTTACTGTTTGTCCACTGATAATGGTTCTGATGCACATAGTTGCGCTTAAACGATTCATTTTTATCCCCAACACATACATCTTTATCCTTCAAAAGTCGACGAATGACTGAATGGTTCTCTTGTGGGAGAAGGGGTTTATATAGCTTACTGTTTGTCCACTGATAATGGTTCTGATGCACATAGTTGCGCTTGAACGATTCATTTTTTTCCCCAACACATACATCTTTATCCTTCAAAAGTCGACGAATGACTGAATGGTTCTCTAGTGGGAGAAGGGGTTCATATAGCTTACTGTTTGTCCACTGATAATGGTTCTGATGCACATAGTTGCGCTTAAACGATTCATTTTAATCCCCAACACATACATCTTTATCCTTCAAAAGTCGACGAATGACTGAATGGTTCTCTAGTGGGAGAAGGGGTTCATATAGCTTACTGTTTGTCCACTGATAATGGTTCTGATGCACATGGTTGCGCTTAAACGATTCATTTTTATTTCCAACACATACATCTTCATCCTACAAAAGTCGACGAATGACTGAATGGTTCTCCAGTGGGAGAAGGGGTTTATATAGCTTACTGTTTTTAACTGATAATGGTTCTGATGCACATAGTTGTGCTTAAACGATTCATTTATATTCCCAACACATACATCCTCTTCCTTCAAAAGTCGACGAATGACTGAATGGTTCTCCAGTGGGAGAAGGGGTTTATATAGCTTACTGGTTTGTCCACTGATAATGGTTCCGACGCACATGGTCGCGTTTAAACGATTCACTTTTATCCCCAACACATACATCTTCATCCTACTAAAGTCGACGAATGACTGAATGGTTCTCTAGTGGGAGAAGGGGTTTATATAGCTTACTGTTTGTCCACTGATAATGGTTCCGACGCACATGGTCGCGTTTAAACGATTCACTTTTATCCCCAACACATACATCTTCATCCTACTAAAGTCGACGAATGACCGAATGGTTCTCTAGTGGGAGAAGGGGTTTATATAGCTTACTGTTTGTCCACTGATAATGGTTCCGACGCACATGGTCGCGTTTAAACGATTCACTTTTATCCCCAACACATACATCTTCATCCTACTAAAGTCGACGAATGACTGAATGGTTCTCTAGTGGGAGAAGGGGTTTATATAGCTTACTGTTTGTCCACTGATAATGGTTCTGATGCACATAGTTGCGCTTAAACGATTCATTTTTATTCCCAACACATACATCCTCATCCTTCAAAAGTCGACGAATGACTGAATGGTTCTCTAGTGGGAGAAGGGGTTTATATAGCTTACTGTTTGTCCACTGATAATGGTTTTGACGCACATAGTTGCGCTTGAACGATTCATTTTTATCCCCAACACATACATCTCCATCCTTGAAAAGTCGACGAATGACTGGATGGTTCTCCAGTGGGAGAAGGGGTTTAAATAGCTCACTGTTTGTCCACTGATAATGGTTTTGACGCACATAGTTGCGCTTGAACGATTCATTTTTATCCCCAACACATACATCTTCATCCTTGAAAAGTCGACGAATGACTGGATGGTTCTCCAGTGGGAGAAGGGGTTTATACCTATAGCTCACTGTTTGTCCACTGATATTGGTTCCGACGCACATGGTCGCGTTTAAACAATTCACTTTCATCTCCAACACATACATCTTCATCCTACAAAAGTCGACGAATGACTGAATGGTTCTCTAGTGGGAGAAGGGGTTTATATAGCTTACTGTTTGTCCACTGATAATGGTTCTGATGCACATAGTTGCGCTTAAACGATTCATTTTTATTCCCAACACATACATCCTCATCCTTCAAAAAGTCGACGAATGACTGAATGGTTCTCTAGTGGGAGAAGGGGTTTATATAGCTTACTGTTTGTCCACTGATAATGGTTTTGACGCACATAGTTGCGCTTGAACGATTCATTTTTATCCCCAACACATACATCTTCATCCTTGAAAAGTCGACGAATGACTGGATGGTTCTCCAGTGGGAGAAGGGGTTTAAATAGCTCACTGTTTGTCCACTGATAATGGTTTTGACGCACATAGTTGCGCTTGAACGATTCATTTTTATCCCCAACACATACATCTTCATCCTTGAAAAGTCGACGAATGATACATCTTCATCCTTGAAAAGTCGACGAATGACTGGATGGTTCTCCAGTGGGAGAAGGGGTTTATACCTATAGCTCACTGTTTGTCCACTGATATTGGTTCCGACGCACATGGTCGCGTTTAAACAATTCATTTTTATCCCCACTACATACATCTTCATCCCACAAAAGTCGACGAATGACTGAATGGTTCTCCAGTGGGAGAAGGGGTTTATATAGCTTACTGTTTTTCACTGATAATGGTTCTGATGCACATAGTTGTGCTTAAACGATTCATTTATATTCCCAACACATACATCCTCTTCCTTCAAAAGTCGACGAATGACTGAATGGTTCTCTAGTGGGAGAAGGGGTTTATATAGCTTACTGTTTGTCCACTGATAATGGTTCTGATGCTCATAGTTGTGCTCAAACGATTCATTTTTATTCCCAACACATACATCTTCATCCTACAAAAGTCGACGAATGACTGAATGGTTCTCCAGTGGGAGAAGGGGTTCATATAGCTTACTGTTTTTCACTGATAATGGTTCTGATGCACATAGTTGTGCTTAAACGATTCATTTATATTCCCAACACATACATCCTCTTCCTTCAAAAGTCGACGAATGACTGAATGGTTCTCCAGTGGGAGAAGGGGTTTATATAGCTTACTGTTTTTCACTGATAATGGTTCTGATGCACATAGTTGTGCTTAAACGATTCATTTTTATTCCCAACACATACATCTTCATCCTACAAAAGTCGACGAATGACTGAATGGTTCTCCAGTGGGAGAAGGGGTTTATATAGCTTACTGTTTTTCACTGATAATGGTTCTGATGCACAAAGTTGCGCTTGAACGATTCATTTTTATCCCCACTACATACATCTTCATCCCACAAAAGTCGACGAATGACTGAATGGTTCTCCAGTGGGAGAAGGGGTTTATATAGCTTACTGTTTTTCACTGATAATGGTTCTGATGCACATAGTTGTGCTTAAACGATTCATTTATATTCCCAACACATACATCCTCTTCCTTCAAAAGTCGACGAATGACTGAATGGTTCTCTAGTGGGAGAAGGGGTTTATATAGCTTACTGTTTGTCCACTGATAATGGTTCTGATGCTCATAGTTGTGCTTAAACGATTCATTTTTATTCCCAACACATACATCTTCATCCTACAAAAGTCGACGAATGACTGAATGGTTCTCCAGTGGGAGAAGGGGTTCATATAGCTTACTGTTTTTCACTGATAATGGTTCTGATGCACATAGTTGTGCTTAAACGATTCATTTATATTCCCAACACATACATCCTCTTCCTTCAAAAGTCGACGAATGACTGAATGGTTCTCCAGTGGAAGAAGGGGTTTATATAGCTTACTGTTTGTCCACTGAAAATGGTTCTGATGCTCATAGTTGTGCTTAAACGATTCATTTTTATCCCCACTATATACATCTTCATCCTTGAAAAGTCGACGAATGACTGGATGGTTCTCCAGTGGGAGAAGGGGTTTATATAGCTCACTGTTTGTCCACTGATAATGGTTCCGACGCACATGGTCGCGTTTAAACGATTCATTTTATCCCCAACACATACATCTTCATCCTACAAAAGTCTACGAGTGACTGGATGGTTCTCTAGTGGGAGAAGGGTTTTATATAGCTTACTGTTTGTCAACTGATAATGGTTCCGACGCACATAGTTGCGCTTGAACGATTCATTTTTATCCTCAACACATACATCTTCATCCTTGAAAAGTCGACGAATGACTGGATGGTTCTCCAGTGGGAGAAGGGGTTTATATAGCTCACTGTTTGTCCACTGATAATGGTTCCGACGCACATGGTCGCGTTTAAACGATTCACTTTTATCCCCAACACATACATCTTCATCCTACAAAAGTCGACGAGTGACTGGATGCATGGTTCTCCAGTGGGAGAAGGGTTTTATATAGCTTACTGTTTGTCAACTGATGATGGTTCCGACGCACATAGTTGCACTTGAACGACTTATTTTTATCCCCAACACATACATCTTCATCCTACAAAAGTCGACGAGTGACCTTATGCATGGTTCTCCAGTGGGAGAAGGGTTTTATATAGCTTACTGTTTGTCAACTGATAATGGTTCCGATGCACATAGCTGCGCTTGAACGATTCATTTTTATCCCCAACACATCCATCTTCATCCTTCAAAAGTCGACGAATGACTGAATGGTTCTCCAGTGGGAGAAGGGGTTTATATAGCTTACTGTTTGTCAACTGATAATGGTTCCGACGCACATAGCTGCGCTTAAACGATTCATTTTTATCCCCAACACATCCATCTTCATCCTCCAAAAGTCGACGAATGACTGAATGGTTCTCCAGTGGGAGAAGGGGTTCATATAGCTTACTGTTTGTCAACTGATAATGGTTCTGACGCACATAGTCGCGCATAAACGATTCATTTTCATCCCCAACACATACATCTTCATTCTTCAAAAGTCGACGAATGACTGAATGGTTCTCCAGTGGGAGAAGGGGTTTATATAGCTTACTGTTTGTCAACTGATAATGGTTCCGACGCACATAGCTGCGCTTAAACGATTCATTTTTATCCCCAACACATCCATCTTCATCCTTCAAAAGTCGACGAATGACTGAATGGTTCTCCAGTGGGAGAAGGGGTTTATATAGCTTACTGTTTGTCAACTGATAATGGTTCTGACGCACATAGTCGCGCATAAACGATTCATTTTCATCCCCAACACATACATCTTCATTCTTCAAAAGTCGACGAATGACTGAATGGTTCTCCAGTGGGAGAAGGGGTTTATATAGCTTACTGTTTGTCAACTGATAATGGTTCTGACGCACATAGTTGCGCATAAACGATTCATTTTCATCCCCAACACATACATCTTCTCATTCTTCAAAAGTCGACGAATGACCGAATGGTTCTCCAGTGGGAGAAGGGGTTTATATAGCTTACTTTTGTCCACTGATAATGGTTCCGACGCACATGGTCGCGTTTAAACGATTCACTTTTATCCCCAACACATACATCTTCATTCTTCAAAAGTCGACGAATGACTGAATGGTTCTCCAGTGGGAGAAGGGGTTTATATAGCTTACTGTTTGTCAACTGATAATGGTTCCGACGCACATAGCTGCGCTTAAACGATTCATTTTTATCCCCAACACATCCATCTTCATCCTTCAAAAGTCGACGAATGACTGAATGGTTCTCCAGTGGGAGAAGGGGTTTATATAGCTTACTGTTTGTCAACTGATAATGGTTCTGACGCACATAGTCGCGCATAAACGATTCATTTTCATCCCCAACACATACATCTTCATTCTTCAAAAGTCGACGAATGACTGAATGGTTCTCCAGTGGGAGAAGGGGTTTATATAGCTTACTGTTTGTCAACTGATAATGGTTCTGACGCACATAGTTGCGCATAAACGATTCATTTTCATCCCCAACACATACATCTTCTCATTCTTCAAAAGTCGACGAATGACCGAATGGTTCTCCAGTGGGAGAAGGGGTTTATATAGCTTACTGTTTGTCAACTGATAATGGTTCCGACGCACATAGCTGCGCTTGAACGATTCATTTTTATCTCCAACACATCCATCTTCATCCTTCAAAAGTCGACGAATGACTGAATGGTTCTCCAGTGGGAGAAGGGGTTTATATAGCTTACTGTTTGTCAACTGATAATGGTTCCGACGCACATAGCTGCGCTTGAACGATTCATTTTTATCCCCAACACATCCATCTTCATCCTTCAAAAGTCGACGAATGACTGAATGGTTCTCCAGTGGGAGAAGGGTTTTATATAGCTCACTGTTTGTCCACTGATAATGGTTCTGACGCACATAGCTGCGCTTGAACGATTCATTTTCATCCCCAACACATCCATCTTCATCCTTCAAAAGTCGACGAATGACTGAATGGTTCTCCAGTGGGAGAAGGGGTTTATATAGCTTACTGTTTGTCAACTGATAATGGTTCCGACGCACATAGCTGCGCTTGAACGATTCATTTTTATCCCCAACACATCCATCTTCATCCTTCAATAGTCGACGAATGACTGAATGGTTCTCCAGTGGGAGAAGGGTTTTATATAGCTCACTGTTTGTCCACTGATAATGGTTCTGACGCACATAGCTGCGCTTGAACGATTCATTTTCATCCCCAACACATCCATCTTCATCCTTCAAAAGTCGACGAATGACTGAATGGTTCTCCAGTGGGAGAAGGGGTTTATATAGCTTACTGTTTGTCAACTGATAATGGTTCCGACGCACATAGCTGCGCTTGAACGATTAATTTTTATCCCCAACACATCCATCTTCATCCTTCAAAAGTCGACGAATGACTAAATGGTTCTCCAGTGGGAGAAGGGTTTTATATAGCTTATCGTTTGTCAACTGATAATGGTTCCGACGCACATAGCTGCGCTTGAACGATTCATTTTTATCCCCAACACATCCATCTTCATCCTTCAAAAGTCGACGAATGACTGAATGGTTCTCCAGTGGGAGAAGGGGTTTATATAGCTTACTGTTTGTCAACTGATAATGGTTCCGACGCACATAGCTGCGCTTGAACGATTCATTTTTATCCCCAACACATCCATCTTCATCCTTCAAAAGTCGACGAATGACTGAATGGTTCTCCAGTGGGAGAAGGGTTTTATATAGCTCACTGTTTGTCCACTGATAATGGTTCTGACGCACATAGCTGCGCTTGAACGATTCATTTTCATCCCCAACACATCCATCTTCATCCTTCAAAAGTCGACGAATGACTGAATGGTTCTCCAGTGGGAGAAGGGGTTTATATAGCTTACTGTTTGTCAACTGATAATGGTTCCGACGCACATAGCTGCGCTTGAACGATTCATTTTTATCCCCAACACATCCATCTTCATCCTTCAAAAGTCGACGAATGACTGAATGGTTCTCCAGTGGGAGAAGGGTTTTATATAGCTCACTGTTTGTCCACTGATAATGGTTCTGACGCACATAGCTGCGCTTGAACGATTCATTTTCATCCCCAACACATCCATCTTCATCCTTCAAAAGTCGACGAATGACTGAATGGTTCTCCAGTGGGAGAAGGGGTTTATATAGCTTACTGTTTGTCAACTGATAATGGTTCCGACGCACATAGCTGCGCTTGAACGATTCATTTTTATCCCCAACACATCCATCTTCATCCTTCAAAAGTCGACGAATGACTGAATGGTTCTCCAGTGGGAGAAGGGGTTTATATAGCTTACTGTTTGTCAACTGATAATGGTTCCGACGCACATAGCTGCGCTTGAACGATTCATTTTTATCCCCAACACATCCATCTTCATCCTTCAAAAGTCGACGAATGACTGAATGGTTCTCCAGTGGGAGAAGGGGTTTATATAGCTTACTGTTTGTCAACTGATAATGGTTCCGACGCACATAGCTGCGCTTGAACGATTCATTTTTATCCCCAACACATCCATCTTCATCCTTCAAAAGTCGACGAATGACTGAATGGTTCTCCAGTGGGAGAAGGGTTTTATATAGCTCACTGTTTGTCCACTGATAATGGTTCTGACGCACATAGCTGCGCTTGAACGATTCATTTTTATCCCCAACACATCCATCTTCATCCTTCAAAAGTCGACGAATGACTGAATGGTTCTCCAGTGGGAGAAGGGGTTTATATAGCTTACTGTTTGTCAACTGATAATGGTTCCGACGCACATAGCTGCGCTTGAACGATTCATTTTTATCCCCAACACATCCATCTTCATCCTTCAAAAGTCGACGAATGACTGAATGGTTCTCCAGTGGGAGAAGGGGTTTATATAGCTTACTGTTTGTCAACTGATAATGGTTCCGACGCACATAGCTGCGCTTGAACGATTCATTTTTATCCCCAACACATCCATCTTCATCCTTCAAAAGTCGACGAATGACTGAATGGTTCTCCAGTGGGAGAAGGGTTTTATATAGCTCACTGTTTGTCCACTGATAATGGTTCTGACGCACATAGCTGCGCTTGAACGATTCATTTATATTCCCAACACATACATCCTCTTCCTTCAAAAGTCGACGAATGACTGAATGGTTCTCCAGTGGGAGAAGGGGTTTATATAGCTTACTGTTTGTCAACTGATAATGGTTCCGACGCACATAGCTGCGCTTGAACGATTCATTTTTATCCCCAACACATCCATCTTCATCCTTCAAAAGTCGACGAATGACTGAATGGTTCTCCAGTGGGAGAAGGGTTTTATATAGCTCACTGTTTGTCCACTGATAATGGTTCTGACGCACATAGCTGCGCTTGAACGATTCATTTTCATCCCCAACACATCCATCTTCATCCTTCAAAAGTCGACGAATGACTGAATGGTTCTCCAGTGGGAGAAGGGGTTTATATAGCTTACTGTTTGTCAACTGATAATGGTTCCGACGCACATAGCTGCGCTTGAACGATTAATTTTTATCCCCAACACATCCATCTTCATCCTTCAAAAGTCGACGAATGACTAAATGGTTCTCCAGTGGGAGAAGGGTTTTATATAGCTTATCGTTTGTCAACTGATAATGGTTCCGACGCACATAGCTGCGCTTGAACGATTCATTTTTATCCCCAACACATCCATCTTCATCCTTCAAAAGTCGACGAATGACTGAATGGTTCTCCAGTGGGAGAAGGGGTTTATATAGCTTACTGTTTGTCAACTGATAATGGTTCCGACGCACATAGCTGCGCTTGAACGATTCATTTTTATCCCCAACACATCCATCTTCATCCTTCAAAAGTCGACGAATGACTGAATGGTTCTCCAGTGGGAGAAGGGGTTTATATAGCTTACTGTTTGTCAACTGATAATGGTTCCGACGCACATAGCTGCGCTTGAACGATTCATTTTTATCCCCAACACATCCATCTTCATCCTTCAAAAGTCGACGAATGACTGAATGGTTCTCCAGTGGGAGAAGGGTTTTATATAGCTCATTGTTTGTCCACTGATAATGGTTCTGACGCACATAGCTGCGCTTGAACGATTCATTTTCATCCCCAACACATCCATCTTCATCCTTCAAAAGTCGACGAATGACTGAATGGTTCTCCAGTGGGAGAAGGGGTTTATATAGCTTACTGTTTGTCAACTGATAATGGTTCCGACGCACATAGCTGCGCTTGAACGATTCATTTTTATCCCCAACACATCCATCTTCATCCTTCAAAAGTCGACGAATGACTGAATGGTTCTCCAGTGGGAGAAGGGTTTTATATAGCTCATTGTTTGTCCACTGATAATGGTTCTGACGCACATAGCTGCGCTTGAACGATTCATTTTCATCCCCAACACATCCATCTTCATCCTTCAAAAGTCGACGAATGACTGAATGGTTCTCCAGTGGGAGAAGGGGTTTATATAGCTTACTGTTTGTCAACTGATAATGGTTCCGACGCACATAGCTGCGCTTGAACGATTCATTTTCATCCCCAACACATCCATCTTCATCCTTCAAAAGTCGACGAATGACTGAATGGTTCTCCAGTGGGAGAAGGGTTTTATATAGCTCACTGTTTGTCCACTGATAATGGTTCTGACGCACATAGCTGCGCTTGAACGATTCATTTTTATCCCCAACACATCCATCTTCATCCTTCAAAAGTCGACGAATGACTGAATTGTTCTCCAGTGGAAGAAGGGGTTTATGTAGCCACTTCGCGTAAAACATAAACATCATCTTCTGCAGAATAAAACAGCCTCTTTTCTTTCATAATTGGCGAAGACAATAAGGAAGATATCACAACAACTATCTTGAAATCTAATAGTTAGGTTATTTTAAGAACAACAGACTGACATTTGGACGAGACGATACCAAACCGATATCGATCAAGGTCCGTAACGTTACGTTGAACGTTAGCTATCGCAGCTCCGGTATCTCTTCTGCACATGCGCAATACGATACCTCTGCGGATTCCGGCCAAAAAGAAAAAATGCAGTTGCTATGTCCCTAATCAGTGAGTCGGTTATCGGTATCATGTAAATAAGTTAGTGAAAATATTAACTGTATCCGGAGGTTAAGAACAA